>NW_020872540.1:423183-425683 GCF_003789085.1 Penaeus vannamei
GCCTCACCTCTCTCTCCCTACCCACTTCGTCTCCCTCTCTCTCTACCTATTTTCCCCTCCCTCTCCCTATCTATATTCCTCTCCTCCCTCTCCTATCCCCCCTCCCCGCTCTTCATACTTTTTTCCCCCCCCTTCCCCCACCCCTCACCCATGAGAAAAGTGAAAAACGAGAAGTATTTACCCCAATATCCATCATTGATATATATATATATATATATATAATATATATATATATATATATATATATATATATATGTATATATAACATATATATATATATATATATTATATATATATATATATATATAAACGATTAATAAATAAATAAATAAATAAATAGAATACCATAAAAATGAATTAAAAAAAGCCAAAACGATACATAAAAAATAAAAATACCATAAAAATGAATACAAAAAGCCAAAACGATACATAAATAAATAAATAAATACCATAAAAATGAATTAAAAAAGCCAAAACGATACATAAATAAATAATAAAAATACCATAAAAAAAAAAAAAAAAAAAAAGCCAGGCAAATTTCTCCGACCCAAAACCACGGTCAAACTGACATTAAAATTACCTCCGCCATTCACGAGACCGCGTTTAATTTCCCCCATTAATTTGGTGCCACCGTGAGAAGTCCTTCGCGCCCCCACCCCCACCCCAGCCCTCTAAACACCCCCCGCCACCCCTCTCCCCCCCTACCTTGTACCAACCCCTTACCCCCATCCCAGTGGAAGTCCTAAGTCCTTCACACCCTCCCTAACCCCCCCCCCCCATACCCCCTTTCCCCCTTCCTCCCCCCCCGTCCCTCTCCCCCCTACCTTGCACCAACCCCTCCTACCCCCCACCCTCGTCCCTCTCCCCTACCAACCCCCCCTCCCCCCACCCCGTCCCTCCCCCCTACCAACCCCCCCTCCCCCCACCCCCATTTCACACACACAAGAAAAAAGTCGATTCCTTGTTACCTTCCTATTTCCGCCTTCGATAATAGGACCCCTTGGCTCTCTCTCTCACACCCCCCTCCTTCCCCACTACTCCTCTCCCCAACTCCCCATCCCCTCCCTCCACCCTCTATCCTTGGTAAAAAGAACTCCAGGATTTTTTTTTTCTTTCTCCCCCTATCAGGAACCCCCCCCTCCCCCTCCCTCTTCCCATTACCCCCACCCACACTTTGTACATGAAACTCCAGTGAGGCCCTGTGTGAGCTCCCCCCCCTTCCCCACTCTCTCTTCCAGAACCCTAGGATCCCTCCCCTCCCACCACTCCCTCCCCCACCTCCCCATTCCCCTTCCTCCTTCGCCAGAACCCCAGAAGTACCTCCCCTCCACCCCCTTCCCCTCTCCTCCAGAACCCCAAAACCACCTCCGCCCGAACCAGGAGACACCCCCACCCCCACCCCCACCCCCTCCTCCTCCCACGCCCTTTCCGCGCCCTCTCTATGACACCTGTCAATCAAAATGTCATACCTTCAGCCTCGGGCCAGCACCATCACGAACGGCTGGGAACGACCTCCCCCCCCCCCTCCCCCCCTCCACGCACGTTCACACAAAACACGTTCATTTCTACCTCTGCTTCTCTACTCCTCCTTTCTCTTTTCTTTCTTTTCCTCTTTCCTTATTTTCTCTTCGTTGATTTCTTTTTTTTTTTCGTTCTTCCCTATCTCCCAATTCCTTTCTCCTTCTCCTCTCTTCATCCTCCTCCATTCCTCTCTCTCTCTCCCTTTCTGCCCCCAGTCCTTCCTCCTCTCTCCTTCTCCCCGTCCCTTCCTCTCTTTCTCTTTCTCTCTTTCTCTCCTCCCGCCCATCCCTTCCTCCTCTCTCCTTCTCCCCGTCCCTCTCTCTCCCTCTCTCTCCTTTTCTCTTTCTCTCTTTCTCCCCTCCGCCCATCCCTTCCTCCTCTCTCCTTCTCCCCGTCCCTCCCTCTTCTCTCTCTCCTTTTCTATTCTCTCTTTCTCCCCTCCCGCCCATCCCTTCCTCCTCTCTCTCCCTCTCTCGCCCATTCTCGTATCTAAATATTTCCGTTCCAAGTTTATATTGCTCATAATATCTCCTACATCAATAAAGCGATAAAACCAGTCTAATGAAAAAAAAAAAAAATGAAGAGAGAGAGAGAGAGAGAGGAGAGAGAGAGAGAGAGAGAGAGAAGAGAGAGAGAGAGAGAGAGAGAGAGGAGAGAGAGAGAGAGAGAGAGAGAGAGAGAGAGAGAGAGAAATACAGCGAAAAAAAAAAGAGAGAACGAAAGAAGGAAGAGAACAGAAACGAAACGAGAGAGAGAAGAAGAAGAAGCGAGAGAGCCAGGCGGGGGAGGAGGGAAATGGAAAGAAGAAGGGAAAAGGGGGAGGGAAAGAGAGAAAGAGAGAGCTAGAGAGGAAAGGAAGAAGAGAGAAGACAGAAGAAAGAAGGGGGCCACGGGAGAAGGGAGAAGGGAGAAGAGAGAAGAGAGAAGAGAGGAAGGGGAAGCGGGAAGGGGAGAGAGGCAAAAGCGAGGAATAATTTTG
>NW_020872540.1:430683-453183 GCF_003789085.1 Penaeus vannamei
AGGAGAGAGGAGAAGGAAGGGGAAGGGGAAAGAGAGGGAGAGAGGGAGAAGGAAGGGAAGAGAGGGAGAAGGAGAAGGAGAAGGAAGGGGAAGGGGAAGGGAAGAGGGAGAGGGAGAGAGGGAGAGGGGAGAGAGGGAGAGAGGGAGGAGAGGGAAGAGGAAGGAAGGGAAGGGGGAAAAGAGGGAGGAGAGAAAGGGAGAAGGGAAGGGGAGGAAGGGAGGGAAGGGGGGGGTATCAAAGGCTCCCTTGATCCGGGGCTTGATTACAAGGGGCTTCCCGCGCCCGAGGGAGAAAATGCCATGCAAATTACCCCGCCGAGGATTCGCCGCCATTTACGCCACGCGGGGACGGGACCTGGTCGCTTAAATACACATTTTTGGACTCGCAGTTCCGACGAGTGAAAATCGGGTGGAGGTTCTTCGTCTCTGCGGTAGAGGCGGCACCTTGTGGAGGGAGGGAGGGAGGGGTGGAGAGGGAGGAGGAGGGAGGGAGGGAGGGAAGGGAGAGGGAGGAGGTGCGAGGGGAGGGAGGAGGGGGCGGTAGAGGGTGGAGGGAGGGAGGGAGGGAAGAGGTGGGAGGGGAGAGGAGGGAAGGAGGGAGGGGAGAGGTGGAAAGGGAGGGGGAGGGAGGATCTGCCTACGCGCACGCACACGCACCCAACGCAAGTAAACGCACATGTAACTAAACACGCGCGCACGCACCTACACAACTACACACGCACACCACACACACACACACACACACACACACACACACACACACACACACACACACACACACACACACACACACACACACACACACACACACACACACACACACACACACACAGAAAAGAATGAGAGAAAAGAGAAAGAATGAGATAAAAAAAGAAAGAAAGAAAGACAAAGAAAAAGCGAAAAAAAAAAAAAAAAAACGAGAAAGAAAGAGCAAGAGACAGACAGACAGAAAAACGGATCAAAACCACAACAAACCAAACACACAACCCCAATCAACAACCTCCTTTCCCCTATCTACCGCCCGCTGCCTGGCTCTCCTTCCCAACCCTCTTGCTTGCTTGCTCTGCCCCGTCTTCGCTCGCGTGCACGCCCACACGCCCATCTACTTCGGAATCTTTGTCTATTAATAATGATAATAATATTAAGGGGAACTCTATTCCGATTTTCTGCCTATCTTAATAATAATAAATAAGGAAAAGTCTCTTTCTGTTTATATTTTTTATTTTATTTTTTTTTCATATTAGGAAAACTCTCTTCCTATTTATATATTTTATTTATTCATTTATTTATTTTATTTTATTTTATTTTATTTGCATATAAGGAAAACTCTTTTCCTATTTATACATTCTTTATTTATTTATTTATTATTACTATTTTATTTATTTATTTTTTTTTTTGCATATAAGGAAAACTCTCCTCTTATTCTTTTTTGTTTTGTTTTTTTGTTTCCGCTTTTAATAATAGGAAAAAAACGGGGAGGGAGGAGGGGGGGAGGGGGTCCTTCTCAGTCACGTTTCTCCTCGTCGTCCGGTCGCCCCGTATCCGAATAAGGCGCCGCAAATCCGGATGTCTGTTGTCATCTCTTTTTTTTTCTACTTTCTCCCCGCTGCACCAGCAGGAGCGGCGGTGGGGCTGGTAGGGGTTGGTGGGGGTTGGAGGGGGGCTGGTGGGGTTGGTGGGGGCTGGGGGATTGGAGGGGGGTGGGGGAGGTGGTAGGGATTGGGGGACTGGAGGGTGATGGGGGATTGGTGGACTGGTGGGGGGTTGGAGGGGGGTTGGAGGTGGTGAGGGTTGGGGACTGGTGGGGGTTGGAGGGGGGGGAGTCAGCAAGCATGGCCGTCGCTTATTAAGAGCAGAATAGAGTCGCAAAAACTAGACCCGAAGGAGGAGGAGGAGGAGAGAGGAAGAGGGAGGGTGAAGAGGGAAAGGGGAAGGGAGAGGAGGGAAGGGAGGGAGGTGAAGAGGGAAAGGGGAAGGGGAGAGGAGGAAGGAGGGAGGGAAGGGTGCCTCGCCGATCGAAATACGGACCAAAATTGAGAAAATATTTAAAAAACTCCTTCCTTCTCAGCCCTCCTCCTTTCCTTTCCTTCTTCCCTCCCTCTCGCCCCTCCTTTCTCTCCTTCCCTCTCGCCCCTCCTTCCCTCCTTCCCTCTCGCCCCTCCTTTCTCTCCTTCCCTCTCGCCCCTCCCCTCTCCTCCCTCTCAGCCCTCCTTCCCTCCTTCCCTCTCGCCCCTCCTTCCCTCCTTCCCTTCTCCCCCTCCTTCCCTCCTTCCCTCTCGCCCTCCTCCTCTCTCGCCCCTCCTTCCCTCCATTACGGACGGGGAAGGAAGCCCAAAGGAGATGCGGAGGAGGAGGAGGAGGAGGGTTTCCGCTTGTGCGCGCCCCCCCTCCCCCCCCCCCCCCCCTCCTCTCACCTCCCCCCCCCCTCCTCTACCCCATTAGCGCACAAAAACAATATAAATCATAGACTTCGGTATAAACTGTGGTGAGCAGCTACCCTCGGTTCCACAACCCTTCTCCTCCTCCTTCCTTCCTCCTCCGTCCTTCCTGCCCCCTCCTTACCTCCTTTCTCCCCTCCCTCCCTCCCTTTCCCCTTCTTTCTCTCTCCTTCTTTCTCTCTCCCTCCCTCCTTACCTCCTCCTCCCTCCCTCCCTCCCTCCTTCCTCTCCCCTTCCCTCCCTTCCTCCATTTTTATCCCCTTCCCTCCTCTTCCTCCTCCCTCCCCCTCTTCCCCCTCTCCCCTATTTCTCTCTCTCCCTCCTCCCTCCTTCTCTCCCCCTCCTCCTCCTGCCACGACCCAGGAGGGAGGGAGGGAGGGAGGGAGGGAGGGAGGGAGGGAGGGTGGGCGGGCGGAGGCGATGGCGGAAGGAAGGAAGGCGGGGCCAAGACGTTCTCTCTCTCCCTTTTTCTCTCTCTTTCTCTCATTCCCCTTCTCTCTCCCCCTTTCTTTCTTCCTTTCTTTCTCCCCCTAACTCTTTCTCTCTCTCTCTTGCAAAAGACAAAGAAAGAAAAAAAGGACGAAAGAAAGAAAATAAGAAACAGAACAAAAAGAAAGAAAGAAAAAAACGAAAGAAAAAAAAAACGAAAGACAGAAAGCAAAGAAGAAGAAGAAGAAAGAACAAAAAAAAAAAACAAGAAAACAGGCGACTCGTCCCGAATATGAAATCAAAAATGACCTGCACTATCTGCAATACTCCTTTCATTTCCTCTTGTTGTCTCTCTCCTTTCATGTTGTTCGTCGTGTGATGAGTATTTTTCATTTTTTTAATCAAATGTTTTTATTTTGTATTTTTTCTCTTTTTTCCCTTTTTCATTTCTTTTTTTAATACTTTTCATTTTTAATCAAATGCTTTTTATTTGTATTTTTTCTTTCCCTTTTCATTCTTTTTTTAATACTTTTCTTTTTATTTTTTTTCGATCTTTTTTTTTGTATGATGTTAAAATATTTTTTTCTTGTTTATGAATATAATGCACATAATGGTAATATGATTTCGTTACAAAATGTTGAAAAAATGCATATATTAAATAAACAAAATACGTTAATAAAAATAAATAAATGATAAATAAATAAATAAATAAATAACATCAGGACTCCCCTTCCCTCTCCTTTACCCCCCTTCCCTCCCTCTCCCTCCCCCACCTACTCCTTCCTCTCCCCTCACCCCCTTCCCTCTACCCCTCCCCTTACTCCCTACTCCTTCCCTCTCCCTTACCCCCCCCTTCTCCCCTTCCTCTTCCAACTCCCCCGTCCCTCCCCTCTCCCTTCCCCCCTTACCCCTTCCCTTACCCCTCTCTTCCCCTCCTCTCTCCTCTTACTCCCTACTCCTCCCTCTCCCCTCCCCTCTCCCCACCCCCTTCCCCAGCTTGCAAGGGCGACCGGCGACATCTGCAACATCTGCACAACACGGGGATACTATGGAGGAAATAGATGCCCTCCACCACCCCCCATACCCCCCTCCATGCCCCTCCTCCAATGCCCACGTACCATCCCCCCCCTCCCCCTCCCCTCTTACTCTGGCTGGAGAAATCGCATTGTCTTTCTCTCTTCTCGTTTCTCTGTTTCTCTTGTTTTTAATTTCTTTCTCTTTCTCTATCTCTGTTTCTCCTTCTCTGTCTCTTCTTCTCCTTCCTTTCTGTCTCTTTCTCCTTCTCTATTTGTTTCTCCTTTCTCTGTCTGTTTCTCTTTTTCTCTCTCTGACTGCGTTTCTCCTTCTCTGTTTCTCTTTCTCTATCTCTCTCTATCTCTGTTTCTCTTTCTCTATCTCTGCTTCTCTTTCTCTATCTCTGTTTCTCTTTCTCTATCTCTGTTTCTCTTTCTGTTTCTCTATCTCTATTTCTCTGTTTCTCTTTCTCTATCTCTGTTTCTCTTTCTCTATCTCTGTTTCTCTTTCTGTTTCTCTTTCTTTCTGTTTCTCTATCTCTATTTCTGTTTCTCTTTCTGTTTCTCTTTCTGTTTCTCTGTTTCTCTTTCTGTTTCTCTGTTTCTCTTTCTGTTTCTCTATCTCTATTTCTCTTTCTCTACACCAACGTCCTTCACACCCACACCAAAACAGACACGCAAAAAAAAAGAGAGAGAATATTCCCCGCCAAAATAAACCTCAAACTTCTCGAAATCAACAAAGCCAAATACCTGATACCGAACCACCAGATACCTAATACTCCTCCCCCTCCCCCTCCCCTCCCCCTCCCCCTCTCTCTGTTGCGGCCGCCTCTCTTTAACAAATCGCTTTTTAAATGGCAAAACCAAAAAAAAAAAAAAGTTTTACTAACGCACACGATAAAGAAACAGCGCCTCGTTTGCCGCTGTGGAGGAGGGGAAAAAAAAGGTGAGAAAGAGAGAGAGAAAGAGAGAGAATGAGAGAGAGAGAAAGGAAAGAAAAAAAAAAAAAAAATCTCGCTTGTTTGTACAAAATCACACTCTCCCTCGTTGCACAGCGCGGAGGGAGGGGCAAGAACGTGCTACGCCGAGCCCCGTGCGTTGGGGCGAAACTCCCATCTCGGGGACGTGGGCGGACCGCCCTTCGCGACCCGGGCCCCCATCGGCCTCTCTCGCCGGCAAAGATTATTTTACAGGTCATGTAATTTAAAATCGTTTTTGGTTTCTGCATTACAGGCCCAACTACCCCTCCTCCCCCCCCACCTTTACCCTCCCCCTGCCTCCTCCCCTCCCCCTGCCTCCCCCCTGCCTCCTCCCCCTCCCCTGCCTCCTCCCCCCTCCCCCTACCCCTCGCCTTCTCTTACATCTACTCTCTTTTATCTAATGTTTTCCTTTTGTCTTTTGTTTTGTTTATATGTTGTTTCTCTTCGTCACTAGTGCAAAGCTCGGATATGTTATTGCGTTTCAATTGCACATCAACATTTTTTTTAGAGGTTACTTCCTGCAATCTCTTTCTTTCTCTGTCTCTGTTTCTCTTTCTCATTCGTACTTTCTCTATATCCCTACCCCACTCTCCCCTTCTCTCTTCCTCTTGCTCTTCCTCCCTCCACTCTGTCTGTCTTTCTCTCTCTCTCTCTCCCTCTCGTTCTCCTGTCTCCTCTCTCTCTCTCTCTCTCTCTCTCCTCTCTCTCTCTCTCTCTCTCTCTCTCTCTCTCTCTCTCTCTCTCTCTCTCTCCTCTCTCTCCTCTCTCTCCCTCCCTTCCAACACCTTGCAAGATCTTCCCCTTTACTTATTCGACTTTTCCCCTCTTCTTTTTCCCCTCTCCCTTCTGTCTTCCACACGCGCGTCTCCGGCCCTCTTCTCCCCTCTCTCTCATCCATACTTCGTTCTCCCTCTTGTCTCATTTCCCTCCTCCTTCCCTTCCTCTCTTCCAATCTTCGTCTCTCATTATCCACTCTTATTGCCTCTCTTCTCTCATCCTGCGCCTTGGTTTCCGCCCTCAATAATTCTTCTGGTTCTCTAACGTCTCTCCGCTCCTACGTATAATAGCTTCTCCTTTCTTTTNATTATTTACTTTTTATTTCTGTTGTTGTTATTGTTTTTTGTTGGTTTAGCATCATCGGTATTGTTGTTATTGATTTGTTATGTTCGTCATTGTTGTTTGTTGTTTTGTTTATATGTTTGAGAATAAACAAAATGCTGGTTTAGATGGTATTCTTGTATTTTTTCTTATGGTTGTTGTTATCATTATTATCATTATTAATTATTGTTTTCATTTATCATCATTATTATTATTGTTTTCATTTATTATCATTATTATTATTATTATTATTATTATTATTATTATTATTATATTATTATTATTTTCATTTATTATTATTATTATTATTATTATTATTATTTATTTTATTATTATTATTATTATTACTATTATTATTATTATTATTATTATTATTATTATTATTGTTTTTATTTTTTAACTTTTTTCCTTTTTTCCTTTTTTCTCTCTCTCTCTCTCTCTCTCTCTCTCTCTCTCTCTCTCTCTCTCTCTCTCTCCTCTTCTCTCCTCTCTCTCTCTCTCTCTCTCTCCTCTCTCTCTCTCTTCTCTCCCTTTCCCTTCTCTCTCCTTTCTCTCTTCTTCTCTTCTCTCTCGTCTCTCTCTCTCTCTCTCCTCTCCCTCTCCCCTCCCTCTTCCTCCTCCCCTTCCTCCTCCCCTCCCTCCTCCCCTCCCCTTTCCCTTTCCCTCCCTCTCTCTCTCCCCCTCCCCCTCCTCCCTCCCCTCCCTTCCCTTTCCCTTCCCAGTAACGTGTGGTAATATTTGTTCTCGTCAGTTGAGAAAAAAATGAAAACTCATATCGTGGCAGTGACACTGTAACAAAAACGGTGCATTTGATTTAGAAATTTAGAAAATAGAATACCTTGAATACAGTTACGATTGAAGAGGGAGTTTTTTTTATATATGTGCACAGACAGACAGATACACACACAACGCCACGCAACGCACACGCACACGCACACGCACACGCACACGCACACGCAACACGCACACGCACACGCACACGCACACGCACACGCACACGCACACGCACACGCACACACACACACACACACACTATATATATATATATATATATAATATATATATATATATATATATATATATTTTATATATTTATATATTTATATATTTATATATTTATATATTTATATAATTATACAAATAGATAGATGGATAGACAGATAGATAGACAGACACACACACACACATACATATTCATATGAAGAGCGAGAGAATGAAGAAAAACAAAAGGTCACTGAAGTAATGGATGCATGACAAGTGGACTTAAAAAAGGGGTGCGGGAGGAAGGGAGGGAGGGGGTGGGGGAGGGAGGGGAGGGGAAGGGGGAGAGGGGCATCTTGGGCAGGTGCGTGGGCAGGTGGGGAGAGCTTGCGCATGCCCGGCGGGGGTGGGGTGTGAAGTAGCGGAGGGAGAAGGGAGGAGGGGGAGGAGGAGGGAGAGAGGGAGGGGAAGAAGAGGAGGAGGAGGAGGAGGAGGAGGAGGAGGAGGAGGAGGAGGAGGAGGGAGGAGGAGGAGGAGGAGGAGGAGAAGGAGAAAGGGAAAGAGGGAGAGACGAGGGGGAGGAGCAGGTGGAGGAAAGATTGAGAGAGGGAGAGAGGAGGAGGATGGAAAGAGGTAGGAGAGGGAAAGGAAGGAAGGAAGGAAAGGAGGAGGATCGGAAGGACGGGGGGAAAGGAAAGAGAGAAGAAGAGAGAAAAGGAGAAAGATAGAGAGAAAGGAAAGAGGGAAATGCGTCCGCGGGTGTGGAGGAAGAGGAGGAGGAGGGAGGAGGAGGGCGCGAGAGGAGGAGGAGGAGGAGGAGGAGAGGGCGAGAGGAGGGGAGGAGGAGGGAGGAGGAGGGCGCGAGGAGGGAGGGAGGAGGAGGAGGAGGAGGGCGCGAGGAGGCGAGAGAGTGGCAGCGTCGACGGCGGGGCCTCAGTCGCGCGCGCACACACCGGCGGGCAGGACGGGCCACCTCGCGAGGCCGATCTGACCCCCGACCGACCCCGACCAGCTCTCCAAGACCCCCTGTTAGTACCCCTCCCCTCCTCCCCCCACTTGGTCAGACCCCCTCCCCCCCCCCCTCTAAGTCCGCGACGACCGACCGTTCGGGATCTCTCTCGCCCCCCCCCCATCTCTGCCCCGTCCCCAAGTCGCGTGCCCCAAACTCTTTTTTTTCTGTGTGTGTGTCTTGTTCTTCCTCATTCTCTCTTTTCTCTCCTCTTTCCCCCGTGTCTCTCCAGTCCCCCTCTTCTTATTTTTTCCTCCTCTTGTCTTCTGTGTGTCTCGTTCTTCCTCATTCTCTCTGTCTCTCCTCTTTCCTCGTGTCTCTCCAGTCCCCCCCTTCTTCTTTTTTTTTCCTCTTGTTCTTGTGTGTCTCGTTCTTCCTCATTCTCTGTTCTCTCCACTTCCCCGTGTCTCTCCATTCCGCCTTCCTTTTTTTCTCATTCATCCTAATTCCCCCTTCTTCCTCCTATAATCCTATTCCTATTCTCTCTTCCTCTTCTTCCTCCTGTAAATCCTATTCCTCTTCTTCCTCTTCTTCCTCCTCCTCCTATTCTTCCCGGCGAGTGACCGTTAAGGGCGTCGCGAAAGAGACCGGAGTGACATTTCGCGAAGAAGGAAAAGAGAAAAAGAAAAAGTTTTTTATTTACGTCAGTGCCTCTGATTCGTCCCTTCGTGTGATTCTCTAGTTATTTCGTTCTGTTCTCCCGTTTCGTCTGTTATCTGTTATTGTTATTGTTATCGTTTATTTGACAGTCTTTTCAAGTGTTCGGACTCGGTAGCGGGCTAAAAGGAATAATAGATAAAGAGAGTGGAAGCAGAAAGAGCAAGACCGTGAGAAACAGTTTTTTTTGGGGAAACTCGTGATACGCAAGAGGAAAAGTTGAGAAAAGGAATTAATAAAAAGACCTAGAAGAAGAAAAGAAAAAAAAGAAACAAGAAAAGAGTAAGAGTAAGAAGAAGATAAAATAGGAACAAGAAAAGAGTAAGACTAAGAAGAAGAAACAAAAAGGAACAAGAGAAAGGGCAGAAGGAGAAAAAAAAAAGAAAAGAAAGAGAGAAAAAAAAGAGGAACAAGAGAAAGGGCAAAAGAAGGAGAAAAAAAAGAGGACAGAGAAAGAAGGGCAGAAGAAGAAGAAGAAAAAAAAAAGGGTAGTTGTCTTTCCGGTGACCTTGCGTGGCCGGCGGTTCGTGTGACCTTGTCGGCGCTGAAGATGCTGGTGGACATCGCGAGAGACCCCCGGCGGGAGCCAGGACTGGTGGGCGCAGGTAAGGCAGTCCGGGCCGCTCTCTTTGGACTCCCTCACTCCCTCCCTTTGGTCTCCCTTCTCCCTCTCTACTCCCTTTGGCCTCCCTTCTCCCCTCCTCGACTCGTTTGGCCTCCCTTACTACTCTCTTTGGACTCCCTCGCTGCTCCCTTTGGTCTCCCTTGGCCTCCCTTCTCCCCTCTCGACTCCTTTGGCTCCTCCTCCCTCCCTTTGCCTCCCTCTCTACTCCCTTTGGCCTCCTCTTCCCTCTCTGGCCTCCCTCCTCCCTCTCTACTCCCTTGGCCTCCCTTCTCCTCTCCTCGACTCCCTTGCCCTCCCTCTCTACTCCCTTTGGCCTCCCTCCTCCTCTCTCGACTCCCTTAGTCTCCCTCCTCTCCTCCGCGACTCCTTTTGACCTCCCTCCTCTCCCCCTTGGCCTCTCCCCCTCCCCCTCACTCCCGTGTCTGGAGTGACCCACATGCCCACTTCTCGGTCAGAACCCCTTCCTCTCCTCCTTCTGCTTCATCTTCTCTTCTCTTTCCTTCCTCTGTTTCTCTTTTCCGCTGTTTCTCGCCTTCATCTTATTGTTGTTTTATTGTTGTTTTCTTTTTCTTCTTGGTTTCTTCTCTCCTCGTCTCTTACTACCTTTTTCTATTCCTCTATTTCTTTTGAAGTCTTCTCGTCCTTCGTTCCTCCTCTTTCGCTTCTCTCTCTCTCTCTCTCTCTCTTTTCTCTCTTTCTCCCCCTACCCCCATTCCTACCCTCCCCCGCTTCTCTTTTTTTTTAACTTCGAATCTAACCCTTTTTGTCCATCATCCTTCGTCAAAATCTTTATCATCTTTATTTTTTCCCCATGTGTTTCGAAATCTGAACCCCCCCCCTCCCCCCCCTCCCCCCTCCCGTTATCTAAGTTCGCACAGTCGCGCACAAAAGTTTGCGGGCTGTGACGCCGCCGGGCATTCGTGTGTGTGTGTGTGTGTGTGTGTGTGTGTGTGTGTGTGTGTGTGTGTGTGTGTGTGTGTGTGTGTGTGTGTGTGCAAGGAAAAGGGGTCGAAAGTGTTGTGTCATACGCTTCTGTGTGTACCTTACTCACGCACACGTACAGACAAGCATACGTACAGGTTAAGATTGGCGATTTGATACAGGCATAGACTTATACACATACATATGCTTATACATGTACTCATGCATATGCTCACTTATAGGCAGGGCGCAACGCGCGCGCGCACACACACACACACACACACACCACACACACACAACACACACACACACACCACACACACACACACACACACACACACACACACACACACACACACACACACACACACACACACACACACACACACACACCACACACACACACACTCTCTTCTCTCTCTCTCTCTCTCTCTCTCTCTCTCTCTCTCTCTCTCTCTCTCTCTCTCTCTCTCTCTCTCTCTCTCTCTCTCTCTCTCTCTCCTCTTCTCTCCCTCTCTCTCTCCCTCTCCTCTCCCTCTCTCCCTCAAAAATTCCAGACCTTTTTTCTCCCTCTCTCCCCCCCCCCCCCCTTCCGGTCCAGTGGCCTTCCTTGAGACACGAAATAAAGTCCGTTTGTTAAACCACGATTTAAATGTCGGGCGGCCTTCGCTGCGACGCACGCCCCGCGGGGTGTCGGTGCCCCCCCCCCCCCCCTCGCCGTTTTTGCTTTTTTGTGCTGAGTCATGGTGGCGGTGGTGGCGGTGGTGGCGGCGGTGGAGGCGGTGGTGTGTTT
This sequence comes from Penaeus vannamei, assembly GCF_003789085.1. Taxonomy (NCBI): domain Eukaryota; kingdom Metazoa; phylum Arthropoda; class Malacostraca; order Decapoda; family Penaeidae; genus Penaeus; species Penaeus vannamei. The sequence goes on from NW_020872540.1 coordinate 441,628, forward strand.
TTGGTGGTGCTCTTGTTTTTTTTGTTTTTTTTTTGTTTGTTTCATGTTGATGTTATTTTTTTTTTATTATTGTTGTTATGGTTATTATTGCTATTGTTAAGGTTGTTGTTGTTGTTATTATTATTATTATTATTATTATTATTATTATTATTATTATTATTATTATGATTATGATTATCATTATAATGATTATTGTTGTTGTTGTTGTTATTCTTGTTATAATTATATCATACCATCATCGTCATCACCGTCATCATTTTCATTTTCCTTTTAATCCTCATCTACATTTCCATTTTCATTTTCTTTCCCGCGGCTTTCATTTTCATTTTCATTTTCATCTTCATCTACATTTTCATTTAAATGTTCGTTTTCATTTTAATCCTCATCTACATTTCCATTTTCATTTCCATTTTCATTTTCATTTTCATTTTAATCTTCATCTACATTTCCATTTTCATTTTCATGTTCATTTTAATCTTCATCTACTTTTCCATTTTTACCTTCATTTTCATTTTACTTTTCTTTTTAATCTTTACATTTTCATTTTCATTTTCTTTCCCGCGGCTTTTCATTTTCATTTTCATTTTAATCCTCATCTAATTTTCATTATCATTTTCATTTTAATCTTCATCTACATTTCCATTTTCACCTTCATTTTCATTTTCATTTTCTTTTTCCTCATTTCAACATTTTCATTCCATTTCATTTTCATTTTATTTTATCTTCATCAATTTTCATTTTCACCTTCATTTTCATTTCATTTTCATTTTCCTTTCCTTCCCCGGGCGTTCCCTCTCCGGCCCGAATTCCTCCCGCCGGACCCGTGCGGTTGCGCCACCCGCACCGCCCGGCATTTGCGATTAAAACGAGGCCGCTCTCTGTCACGGCGCCCGGCGTGTGTCAGGCCGGCGGGTGTCAAGTGCCAAGTGCCAAGTGTCACCGCGTTTGACCCCGGGTTTTTTTTTTTTTTTTTGGGTGGGGGGGGGTGGGATGGGTGGGGTGGGTGTGGAGGTATTTGGGCGATTTGTGTTTATGCATGGGCGTGTGTTTGTGTTTGTTTGTTTGTGTGTGTTGTGTGTGTGTGTGGGGGGGGTTGTGTGGTGTGTGTGTTTGTGTGTGTGTGTGTGTTGTGTGTGTGTGTGTGTGTGTGTGTGTGTGTGTGTGTGTGTGTGTTTGTGTGTGTGTGTGTGTGTGTGTGTGTGTGTGTGTGTGTGTGTGTGTGTGTGTGTGTGTGTGTGTGTGTGTGTGTGTGTGTGTGTGTGTGTGTGTGTCTGTTTGTCGTTTGTGTAACTGGTATCCTGGGTATCTGCGGTATCTGTAGTACAGGGTATTCTGGAGCGAGGGAGTGCCGCCGGGTGTCGTGTGGCGGGGAACGGGTCACCTGCAGGCGGGCGCGGGCGGGCGTGGGCAGTGGCTAGCGAGGCGAGGGGCGGGAGGGGAGGGGAGGGAGGGGGGGGAGGGGTGGGAAGGGAGGGAGGGAGGGGGGGAGGGAGGGGAAGGGTAGCGGGCAGGAAAGCAAGGTACAGCTAACGGGGCGCTGTGGCCAAGACTTGTCTAGCGGTCTTGCTATCAATCCTCTCCTCTCTCCTCCTCTCCTCTCCTCCCCTCCCCTCCCTCTCCTTTCTATTCCTTCCCGCGTTCGTTCCCTCTCCTCTCCTCTCTATTCTTTTATTCCTTTCCCGCGTTCGTTCTTCCTCCCTTCTCCTCTCTTCTCTCTCTCTCCCTCTCCCTCTCCCCTCTCTTCTTCCCTCCTCCCCCCCTTTCTTCCCCTCTCCCTTCTCCATTCCCCCGCGGTCTCCCCCCCTCTCCCTTTCCCCTCCCTCTCTTCCTCCTCTTCTCGCTCCTCTCCTCCTACTCATTCTCTTTCTTTCTCATTCCCTTTCGCCTCCGCCTCCCCCTCCCCCCTCCCCCCCCCCACACGCGCCGCCCTAATCTTCCGACCCTTATCATCTTTCCCAATTATCCATCGGTTTCCTCTTCCTGCTTTCGTGAATCGCTTTTTTTTGGTTCGTTTCATTCACCTTCTGTCTTTCCCTCTTTCTTTTTTTTATTTTTTCATTTTCTTTCTTTTTTTTCTTTCTTTCTTTCTTTCTTCCTTTCTTGTCTATCCATGTTTTTTCTTCTCTTCTCTTTTATTATTCTTTCTTCTTTTTATTATTATTATTATTATTATTATTATACTCCTCCTCTCCTGCTCCTCCTCCCCTCCTCCCCTCCTCCTCCCCCTCCCTCCCCCCCTCCCCCTCCCTCCCCTCCTCCTCCTCCTCCCCTCCTCCTTCCTCCTCCTCCTCCCTCCTCCTCCTCCTCCTCCTCCTTCCTCCTCCTCCTCCTCCTCCTCTTCGTAAAGGCAGGTAAACATTCGTATAGGCCTATGATCTAATGCGACCTAGGGATGCGTGGGGGATTAGGGCGTAAGGATTAGGCGTAAAGGATGGTATAAGGATGATAGGGTCGGCTAGGATAAGGATGAAGGGTGAGGATGAGGTGCATGGTGATAGGGATGGCGAAGGAGAGGAGGAGGAGGAGGGGGAGGAGGAGGAGGAGGAGGAGGAGAGGAGGAGGAGGAGGAGAAGGAGAAGGAGAAGAAGGAAGAGAAGGAGGAAGAGGAGGAGGAGAAGAAGAGAGAAGAAGAAGAAGAAGAGAAGAAGAAGAAGAAGAAGAAGAAGAAGAAGAAGAAGAAGAAGAGAAGAAGAAGAAGAAGAAGAAGGAGGAGGAGGAGGAGAGGAGGAGGAGGAGGAGAAGGATGGATGGCCGCGGGTGGGTATGAGGGCATAGGAATTGCTTCATAGGAAGAAGAGGTATGTTGGGGTATAGGGTATATGGTAGGGGGGTGACGGAGGAGAGGGAGAGGGGGGGGCATGGAGAGAATATGAGGAAGAAAATAATATGAAATAGGAAGGGTGACATGAAGAGAATAGGAGGAAGAAAATAGGAAATAGAAGAAAATAGGAGATAAATGGGAGCTAGCAAATAGAAATAAGAGGAGGGAAATAGGGAATCGGGGAACAGGAGGTGACTGAGTCCGAGGATAGGGTCATAGGCCTATGGGGGGAGGGAGGGGGAGGGGGGAGAGGAGACAGGTTCGTAGGCCAAAGGTTATAGGAAGAGGGGGGGGGGTTGGCAGACGGGTGGGGGGGCGGGGGGAGGAGGAGGGAGGGGGTTCGCCTTAAAGGGGTCAATACGAGAGGGGGTTGGCGCTGCTGATGCGGGTGGGTGGGGAGTGGGGGAGGGGGGGGGGTTAGTTGGTAGGGTGGTTGGCTTGTGTTTGTGTTTTGTTTTTGTTTGTTTGGTTTGGTTAGTTCCATTTTTTTTTGGGGGGGGATGAATGGGGAGGTGGAGGTGGGGTATGGAGGGAGGTTGGGCAGGAGGGGAAAGGTTGGGGGTATTTTTTTTGGGGGGGGCGGAAGAGGGGGGTTATGGGAGTAGAGGGGAAGACACAGGGGGAGATAAAGAAAAGGGGAGATGAAGTAAGAGCGGGGAAGAGAAGAGGAAGAAAGAAAGAAAGAAAGAAAGGAAGAATGGAAGGAAAGAGGAAAGGCTGGAAGAGTAGGGGGGGGAGAGAGGAAGAGGAGGAAGGGTGGGGGGGTGCCAGGCGTGTGGCAGCAGCGTGTCCTCTTGCCACCTGGGCCCGGGTGGCACTGTGCCTGTCGCTCTCCTCCGCTGGGCCAGGCAGTGCCACTCAGCGCGTCCCCCGATCAGTGCCTCTCCAGGGCCTCTCTCCCACTGGCACTCCGGGCTCAGTGCGGCTGCGAAGGCCCGATGGCGCAAGGAAAGTGTCGTGTGGAGGGAAATCCTGAAAAAAAAAACATTGATCTGTTTAGTCGTGTGAAGAAGAAGGGGTTTCAGTCTGTTTATTAATTTGATGTGTTTTTTTTTAAATATATTTATTCATTTGAAGTGTTTTTTTTTTTTTTTAGATGTGTTTATTCATTTGAAGAAGTGTTTTTCTCGTGTGGAGGGAGGGAAAGCCAGAAAAAAAAAACATTGATCTGTTTAGTTCGTGTGAAGAAGATGGGCTTTCAATCTGTTTATTAATTTGAAGTGTTTTTTTTTTTAGATTTTTATTCATTTAAAGAAGTGTTTTTTAAGCTATTATTCATTTAAAGAAGTGTTTTTAAGCTATTATTCATTTAAAGAAGTGTTTTTTAAGCTATTATTCATTTAAAAAAGCTGAGAAAGAATGTTTTTTGTGATTTATTACCGTTTAGTTATCATTTTTTTTTGTATATTTAGAAAGAGAAAAAAGGGAGTGTTTCTACGTCTGTATTACCTTGCTTGTTCGTGGTGTATGAGAGAAGAGAGCTGAAAATACGTGCAAAATTAAATTGCTCTAATTAATTAATTAATTATTTATATTAATTTAATTATTATCATTATTGTTATCGTTATTATTGTTATTGTTATTATTATTATTATTGATATTTTTATTATTAATAGTATTTTCTATATTGATTTTATTAGTAATATTACTATATTATTATTATTATTATTATTATTATTATTATTATTATTATTATTATTATTATTATTATTATTATTGTTATGTGAACTGAAAAATAAAATGTGGAAGAGAAAAGGAGATAGAATAGTTCTTTCTTTATTGTTATTATTATTATTCTGTCTGTGGTAAAAAAAAAAAAGTGGAGATGAAAACGGAAATTAAAAGAAATTAAAAGTATCTGTACCTATTATCTTGATTATGTTTGCATATGATGAGCAAGAGTGTTTAGAAAAGAAAAAAAAAAGGAAAAGAGAGATAAGGAAAGATGTGAAGTTCATAAGCATCGTCTTTTTTTGTGGCGAAGAGGAAAGAAAGAAAAGGAAAAAATATATTTAAGTCGCCATTTCCTGGGATTTTGTGTCGTTATGTAGAAGGAAAATAAGTGAAAACATATCTGATTTTTTTTTTTTCGTTATCTTCTTTTTCTACTTGTCGTGTGTAGGAAAAGAAAAAGGAGGAAGAGGAAAGTGGGTAGAGATAAAGGAGGGAAGTAGAGGAAAAGTAGGAGAACGAAAAAAGAAGAAGGAAGGAAGGAGGAGAGAGAGAGAGAGAGGAAGAGAAAGAAAGCGACGAGGGAAAGGAAAGGAAAAGCGGAAGAGAGAGAAGAAAAGATACGGAGATCAACAACACCTTTTTTTTCTCTCTCTTTTTTTTATCATTCTCTCTCTCTCTCTCACTCTGTTTGCGGTGGATGTTTGGCATTTGGCGCGAGAGCAAACATCGCGCTCGTGGAGACAAAGATTATTGGTCGGGAGAGGAGGGGGGGAGGGGAGGGGGGAGGAGGGGAGGGGAGGGAGGGGAGGGGAGGGGAGGGGAGGGGAGGGGAGGGGAGGGGAGGGGGGGGAGGGAGGGAGCTAGGGAGAGGGAAGGGGAGGGAGGAGGGAGAACTAGGGAGAGAAGGGGGAGGGAGGGGAAGGGGAAGGGGAAGGGAAGGGAGGAGGGAGGGAAAGGGAAGGGAAGGGAAGGGAAGGGAAGGGAAGGGAAGGAAGGGAAGGAAGGGAAGGGGAGGGGAGGGGAAGGGGGGGAGGGAGGGGAGGGAAGGATGAGTGGGACAGGAAAGAAAGTAGGAAATGAAGAGAATAGTGAATGAAGGGAGGAAGGAGAGTAGATAGAATTAATGTTGGAGGAGGGAGGAAGGGGAAAAAAAGGAGCGAAGGAGAGAAGGCTGGGAAAGGGAGGGAAAAAGGGAAAAACGAAGGGAGAAATGGAAGAGGGAAGGAGGGAGGGAAAAAAGGAGCGGAGCAAAGAAGGCTTGGGAAGGAAAGGAAAATTGTAATACGAAGGAAGGAAATGGGAGAGGGAAGAAGGGAGGGAGGGAGGGAGGAGAAACGGCTGAAAGGGAGGGAAAATGGTGATTAGAAAGAAGGAAATGGGGAAGGAGGGAGGGAGGGGAGGGAGGAGGGGAGGGGCTTGAAGGGAGGGAGAAAAGAAATTAGAAAAAGCGGGAGGAGGGAGGGAGGGAAACGGCGGCTTGAAAAGGGAAGGGAAAATGGAGATGAGAAAGAGGGAAAGGGGAGGGTAAGGAGGGGGCAAAAGATTTTCGGCGAGGTTTTGAGCGCAGGAGCGATGATGGGGCAGCGAGCGGTCGAAATCCCGGCGGAAAAAGCGTGGGGAAATTTTATTCTCAACTAAAATATTTTACAGGCGACAGGTGAAAGGGGAAAAGGGAAAGGGAGAGGGAGGGAGGAGAGGAGGGGAGGGAGGGAGAGGGAGAGGGAGGGAGAAAGAGGGAGAGGGAGGGGGAGGGAGAGAAGGAGGGGAGAGGGGAAGGGAGGGGAGGGAGAGGGCAAGGAGGGGGAGAGGGAGAAGGAGGAGGGAGGGGGAAGAAAGAGGGGAGAGGGGAAGGGGGAGTGGGAGGAAGGGGAGGGAGAGGGGGCGGAGAGGGAGGGAGGGAGGGAGAGGGAGGGGGGGGGGAGGGAGGGGGAGGGAGAGGAAGGAGGGGAGAGGGAGAGGGAGGAGGAGGGAGAGGGAGGGGGGGAGGGGGAGGAGGAGAGAGGGGGAAGTAGAGGAACGAAGAGAGAGAGAGAGAGAGCAGAGTCGATTATTATTAAGTAAATCAATTTCAATACATTCGAAACCGCCCGAAGGAGGAGATCTAAAGAAGAAGATACGAACGACGAACGAAGGAAATGGAGAAGAACGGATAAAAGAGGAGGAGAGAGGGGGGAATGACAGAATAGTGGGGAAAAGGGGGGAGGGGGAGGGGGAAGGAAGAAGAGTAGGCCGCACCAGATGCAGGATTGGTGTATGTGGAGCGAGCAGGTAAAAGCAACATAGATCTGCGTGGACGGGAAATGACGCAGCCATGGAGACCCATAAACACCAAAAAAACAGCATCATCATAACAACACCAAAAAAACAACATCATCAATTCAATAACAACACAAAAAACAAACCATCTAAAAAAAGCAAAAAAAAACAAACATCATCATTCAAAAACACCAAAAAAACAACAACATCATCATAAACAACACCAAAAAAAAACAACATGCATCATCATAACAACACCAAAAAAAACAACAATAACATCATCAGACAACACCAAAAAAAACAACAACATCAACAACATCATCATCATCATAATTCATTCGCTTCGATAAACAAGGCAATTTTTATCTCACTTTCTCTCGCATCGGAGGCTTTGAGATAATTTTTTTTTAGTGTAATTTTATTTTCATCGTTCGGTTCGTTGTTTTGATTTTTATTTTCTTTGTGTTTTTTTTATTATTTGTTATTGGTTATTTTTCATCTTTGTTATGCGAAACCGTGGTCTAAAATGCGTTTTTTGTTTTATTTATTAATTAAGATATAATTGTTATTATTATATTGTTATTTGTTTATGTTTCTTTATCTTATTTATTGTGGTTTATTTTTTTCATCTTTGTTATGTTAAACCGTAGTCAGTAATGCGTTTTATTTGTTTTATTTATTAATTAAGATATAATTGTTATTATTAAGTATTTTATGTTTTCTTTTTTTTTTCTTATTGTTTATTTGTTCATCTTTCAGGGTTATGCGAAACCGTGGTCTATAATCCGTATTATTATTTTATTTGTTTTATTTATTAATTAAGATATTGATTTAATTAGGGATATGTATAATGACTTTCTGGGACCGCGGTGTTTTGTGGTAGTCATTAAGGTGGGATTGCAGAGCGTTAACCATTGCAAGGTGTTGCACGTTGTTGCATGCGGGTTTGCGGAGAGGGTGGCAGGTGGCAGGTGAGGGGACAGAGCTGGTGGGTGGGAGGGCAGAAGATATTATCGTGTGTGATGCATATTTAATTTTTTCTTTTCTTATCTTGTTTTCTTTCTTTGTTTCGTCTCGTCTTCTCTTGTATTGTTTCTTTCTTTGTTTCGTTTCTCTCTTCTCTCTCTTTCTGTTTTTTTTTTTTTTCTTTTTTCGTCTTCATGTCCTTCTCTCATGTCTTCTTTCAAATCCATTCTGGTTTCCCAACCCTCTCCTCTCTCTCGCTTTTTCTCTCTTTCTTTCTTTCTTTCCCTCTCTCTCTCTCTCTCTCTCTCTCTCTTCTCTCTCTCTCTCTCTCTCTCTCTCTCTCTCTCTCTCTCTCTCTCTCTCTCTCTCTCTCTCTCTCTCTCTCTCTCTCCCCTCCCTCCCTCCCTCCTTTCCCCTCTTTCTCTCCCTCCTTTTCCCTTTCACTTCCTCCATTTCCCTTATCGCTTAAAAAAATAAGATAAGTAGAGAATAATTGTGAATGGAAATGATAATATTGTAATGGTGAGTTTAAGGGGGAGGTCTGATGGAGGGAAGGGGGGGGGGGGAGTTAAAGCCATTGTTCTGGATTTGTGCGGCTTTAATGTGCGTGCTTGTGTGTGTGTGTGTGTGTGTGTGTGTGTGTGTGTGTGTGTGTGTGTGTGTGTGTGTGTGTGTGTGTGTGTGTGTGTGTGTGTGTGTGTTGTGTGTGTGTGTGCGTGTGTGCGGTGTGTGTGTGTGTGTGTGTGTGTGTGTGTGTGTGTGTGTGTGTGTGTGTGTGTGTGTGTGTGTTGTGTGTGTGTGTGTGGTGTGAGAGAGAGAGAGAGGAGAGAGAGAGAGAGAGAGAGAGAGAGAGAGAAGAGTGTATGGTAGTATGTTGTATGTTCCTGTTTTTTTTTTTTTTAACAATGGCAAGGTTTTGATTACGAAATGCCTCGCCCTCTACTCTCCTCCTCCTCCTCTCTTCTTATCTTATCTTATCCTTCCCCCTTCTCCACTTTCCTCCAGTTATTCCATCTACTAATCTCTTATCTATTCCCTCCCCTACCCCCCCTCTCGCTGTCTCCTTTCTCTGGCCACAAAAATTTTACGATTTCGTCCAATACGTCACGAGAGAAAACGGAAAACACTGATGGATGTGCTTGCAGTTGGAGAGAAAACGGGGAAGCCGGGGTTTTGATTTTTATTAGGGGAAACTAAGAGAAAGTGTATTTTTTTATTTTTTTTTATTAATTTTCTTTTTTTTGTCTTTCGCTTATGGGGTCCTAGATTTATTTAACACGGTTTGTCAGTTTCGTGATTGATGGTTGATCCGGGAAAGAAATGGGTGACGAAGGGAAACGTGATGGAAGAGAGAGAGATAAATAGGAGAAAGCGATATATGGCAGGAATATTTATGAAGGATGAAAGCTTGCATTATTATTTTACTCGTCATTAGCAATGTGTTTTACGATGTTTACAAAAGGAGGAAAGGTCGCCAGTCATGTAAAAAGAAACCTGGTGGAATATGAGACATTTTGATTAAAATTTTTTTTTTCTTCTTTCTTCTTCTTTTTGTTCTTTTTTTGCTTCTTCTTTTGCTTCACCTTCTTCTTCTTCTTCTTCACCTCCACATTTTCTTCACCTTCTTCTTCTTTTTCTTTCTTCGTCTTCTTCTTCACCTTCTTCTTCTTCTTCACCTCTTCTTCTTCTTCTTTCTCTTCTCTTCTTCTCTTCTTCTTCTTCTTCACCTTCCTCGTCTTCTTTCTTTTCACCCTTTCTCTTCTTCTTTCTTCCACTTTCCTCTTCTTTCCTCCTCCTCCTCCTCCTCGTCGTCGTCGTCCTCTTCCTCTCATTCCGTCCCTCTTTCGCAATCGCATTCGTAAACACGCCTAACATTGCACATACACGTCGGCGGCCCGGGTGTGGCGGGATGCGTTTTACGAGTCGGAAAGGGTTTGCGAAATCGGCAACTCGGCCGATTCGCACTTTTGCCGAGCGGCGTCGGCGGTGGTTATGTCACTGGAGGAGGAGGAGGAGCAAGAGGAGGAAGAGGGGAAGAGGAGGGAGGAGAGGAGGGAAGAGGAGGGGAGGAGGAAGTGGGAGGAGGAGGGGAGGAGGAGAGGAGGAGGAGCAGAAGAGGAAGAAGGAGAGGGAAGAGAAGGGGAGGGGAAAGGGGGAGGAGGAGGAGGAGGGAGGGAGGAGAGGGGAGAGGGGGAGGAAGGGAAGAGGAGAGGGAGAGAGAAGAAGGGGGAAGAAGAAAGAAAGGGAAGAAGAAGAAGGGAAGTGAAGAAGGGAAAGGAAGAGAAGAGGAGGAGAGGGATTGGGAGTGCGTCGGGGTTTGCGCAGCGGTTGGCGGGGAGAGAGGGAGAGATAAGGTATCGGAATGGATGTGGTTAGGCGGGTTTTGGCGGTGCTGGTAGAGGCGTGGCGGGTTTTGGCGCGATTTTGGCGGGTTTGCAGGAGCGTGTTTGTTGGTTTGGGGAATGCGAGGTGGCGGGTTTGGCGGCGTTTAGGGTGTCAAGTTGGTCGGGAGTCTGGCGATGTAGGGAGTTGGGGATGGAGGGTAATGGAAGGAGGTGGGTGATGGGAGAGGAAAGCAAAGGATATGATTGGAAAGAGATGAAAAGAGAGGAGAAAAAGAGAGGGGGAAGGAAATAGGATGTTTAGGAGGGAGGGAGAGAGAAGAGAAAAAGGAGGAGAAAGGGGGAAGGAGAGGTGGATAGGGAGGGAGAGAAGAGCCGGTAGGAAAAGGGATAGAGGAAGGAGGTGGTGGGGGGAGGGGAGGAGAGGGGGTGTGAGAGGGAGGGGAGGGAGGGAGGGAGGAGATGATGAAGAGAAGGGAGAAGAGGAGGAGGAGGAGCAGGGGAGAGGAAAGAAGAAAGAAGGAGGAGGAGGAGGGGGGAGGGAGGGGGCCGAAGCAAGGTAAGACAGTGGGCGGGGTTTCCGTCGTGGCGACCGTGACCTTCTCCGGGCGGGAGTCTCCTATCGCCCCTTTCTTCTCCTCCTTTTCTCTTCTCGGAGTCTTCCCTTCTTCCCCATTCTCCTCTTTCTTGTTTGGCTTTTCTTCTTTTGCCATTTTCTCTGCTCCTCTTTTCGTCTCCTTCTCTCCCTCTTTTCACCTGTTCCTCTCTCCCTGTCTGGCTCACTCTCGCGCCCTGAGTTCTCCCTTTCCTGTCCCTCGCGCCCTATCTTACCTGTCTTCAGATCTCTCTTCTCCTCCCACTTCCTTCCCTCTCTCCTTCCTCTTCCCTCATTTCTTCTCTTCCCTCCCTCCCTCCCTCCTTCCTTCCTTCTTCTCTCTTCTTCCTTTCCCATCCACCTATCTTCCTCTCCCTCCTCCCTCCCTCCCTCCCTCCTTCCCACCTACCTTCCTTTCTCCTCTCCTCCTCTCCTCCCCTTCTCCTTCCCTTCCCCTCCCTTCCCCTTCCACCCTCCCTTTTCCTCCCTCCCTCCCTCCCTCCCCTCCCTCCCTCCCCCCTCCCTTCCCTCCCCTCCCTCCTCCTCCTCCCCCCTCCTCCCTCCCCCTCCCTCCCTCCCTCCCTCCCTCCCTCCCTCCCTCCCTCCCAGCCCATTGTACTCTGCAAAGACTGTACATTATTAACTCCTCAATTTGGCCATTGTGTGGGCGGGAAAAAATGACTGGATCTCATAGCCTTCGACTGGCAGCTGACTGGAGCGAGGTCGGCCCTCTCCTCCTGTCTCTCGCTCCTCCCTTTTCATTAGTGTTATTACGGTTATTGTTTCGCGTTTGGAGTTGTTGTTGTCTGGACTCTCTCGCTCTCTCTCTCGCTCTCGCTCTCTCGCTCTCTCGTTCTCGCTCTTGCTCTCGCTCTTTCGCTCTTTCGCTCTTTCGCTCTTTC
>NW_020872540.1:457714-470214 GCF_003789085.1 Penaeus vannamei
CTCTTCTCTCTCTCCCTCTCCCTCTCCTTCTCTGCTCCCCCTCTCCTTCTCTACTTTCCCTCTACCCTCTCCCTCTTGGCAGTCTGCAATAACAGCCAATCACGCGGAGACAAGGCAGGCATCCCGGCGACGAAGGCTAATCAGCATTGCAACACAATATGGTATGAGCAAGGGGAGTGGCAGTGGGGGGGTAGGGTTAGGGGTATGGGAGGGAGGGGTAGAGGGTACGCGGAGGGAGGGTATAGGGGCGGTTACGGGGGAGGGAGGGTAGCAGGGACGGCTGAGGAGGTAGGGGGGTTATGGGAGGAGAGGTTGTGTGTTTTTGTGTGTGTGGGCGGGGTATGGAGGGGGAGGGATTAGGGAGGTTGTTGTGGCGTATGGAGGGGAGATCAGAGGAGGGTATGGGGGTATTATGGGAAGGAGGTAGGGGTACGAGGGAGGGTTAATGAAGTGTATGGGAGGAGGCGTGGGTATGGGAGGGTATGGGCGGTATGGGAGGCGAGGGTAGGGGTATGGAGGGACGGGAGAAGGAGACGGGAAGGGAGGGTAACGTGGTAACGGGAAGGAGAAGGGTACGGAAGTGACGGGGGAAGGGGGTTACGGGAGGGCAGGGGTAGCGGTATGGGATATGTGGTGAGAGTTGTGGGCCGTTATGGGAGGAGCGGTAGGGGGGTATGGGAGGGAGGGTTAGAGGTATGGGAGGAGGAGGGAGGGTAGAGGTATGGAAGGGAGGTAAGGGTATGGGAGGAGGGTAAGGGGTATGGGGAGGGTAGGCGGGTATGGAGGGATGGTTAGGGATGTGGGGTAGGGGTATGGGAGGGTAGGGGGTATGGGAGGAGGGTAAGTGGCGGTATGGGAGGCGAGGATAGAGGTGGTATGGGAGGGAGGTAGGGGTATGGAGGGAGGATTGGGGTACGGGAGGGAGGGTAGGGGTACGGAGGGAGGGTAGGGGTACGGAGGAGGGTAAGTGGTATGGGACGGGGAGGGTAGGGGCGGTACGGGAGGGGAGTGGTAGGGGTATGGGAGGGAGGTCAGTAGGTATGGGAGGGAGGGTAGGGGGTTATGGAGGGGATGTGTGGCGGTTATGGGAGGAGGGGGGGGAGGGAGTCGGAAGGTACCTTTGAATACAGGTTATGCAGATACGGTACAGAAGTGGGTCGATAAATGGATTGGCAAATAGATAGATACATAAATATGGTGGGTCGATAAATACATAGACAAATAGGTAGATACATAAATAGATATAGTGGGGCAATAGACAGATAGATGGATAGATGGGCGAGGTAAGTCCGTGGGCACAGCCAGGCAGACATACATACAGACAGATAAACAGAGAAAACAAGACAATCTATAGAGAGACACACACACAGGTGAGCTCCATCTCACTTGTCTCTCTCCTCTTCGTCTCCATCATCATCCCTTCCTCCCTCTTCCCTCTTCACCCCGTTCCTCGTCTTCCTTGTCTTTTTTTTTTCTTTTCTTTTCCCTTTCTTCTTTCTCTTCCCCCTCCCTCACCCCTCTCCTCCTCCTCCTCCCACCTCCAACCCTCTCCTCCCCTCTCCCTTCCCTTTCCACTTCTCCTCCCTCTCCCTCCCCTCCACCATCTCCCTCTCCCTCTCCCTCTCACCCTCCTCCCCCTTCCCCTCTCCCTCTCCTTCTCCCCTTCTACACCCCCACCCCTTTACCCCCCCTCTTACCCCTCCCCACTGCCCACAAACCACCTCCTCGCCTGCCCCACCTCGCCGCCCCGCCCACGTGACTGCCAACACCGCACGTGCCGAGCCTTCCCCGCCGACGTCACGTGACCGGCAAAACATGTCATTCAAATCTTCACAAAATTATCAACAACAACGATAAATAATCAAAGATAAAAATAAACAATAAATAATCAAAAGAAAAAAACATCCCACACAACGATGAATAGGAAACCAAAACAAAAGAAACAAACAAATAAATACACACAAAAAAAACGAATTAACGAACCCAAATTTCCAAATCATAAACTCATGGATAACGCTGCCGAATAATTATCTCGTTTTATAATCGTTCAATGGCCAATTTTCGCTCTCGCTAAACTTTTAATGGAGGAAACATATATTTTTTATAGAAGTGGACTTGGGGGGGGGGGCGCGGCCATAATCACCTTGTTTAATAATCCACAGAGGAAATAAAAGCGGACGTAGTGAAAATACGAACGGGATCTACGGCTTTCATCTTTATTTATCGGAAAATATACACGCCCACGTCTACATACACGTACTGCCATGCGCACTCACTCACTCACTCACACACACTCACACACGCGCACGCACACAGACACACTCACTCGCAACACATGCACGCACACACTCACTCACGCACACACACTCACTCACTCACTCACTCACTCACTCGCACACACACACACGCACGCACTCACTCACTCACTCGCACACACCACGCACACACTCACACACTCACGCACACACACACACTCACACACACACACCACGCACACACACACACACACACACACACACACGCACACGCAAACAAACGCAACACAGATAAATTCGGAGAAAACGGTTTTCTGAATTCAAGTTTTAACACAAAAGATTTTTTTTTTCTGCTTCTGCGGGTCGTCACGGGACTCTCTCTATCTCTATCTTTTTATCTTTCTCTTCTTCCTCATCTACCATCTCCATTCATCATCACAACCCTTCATTTATCGTCGTTTATCATCATTTTCACTCTCTCTCCCCTCTCTATCGTCATTTTGTTTCTCCACTTTCTCTTTGTCTCACCTCGACTTCCTTCTCTTCTATATTTCTCTTCCTTTCTCTCTACTTCTCCTCCGTTCTCCTCTCGCATTCTCACTCTCTCCTCTTCTTGTCATTTTTATCTACGTTCTTCTCACTTGTTTTCTTCTTCTCGTCTTCTATCTCTCTTTTATAGCCTCCCCCATTCTCCTCGAAGAAGAGACAAAGAAATGAACGGATGAAGGGAAGAATATAAAGGGAAAGAGGAACAAACTCTTACCCTTACTTTTTCTTCCCATATCATTGTTTCTTGTCTCCCTATCATTTCCCCTATCCCTACCCCTCTCATCCTCTCCCTTCCTCAACTACTCCTCTCTTTCCTCTCCCCTTCCCAAGAGCAAGAGGGAGATGGAGTGGAAGGGGAAGGGAGAGGAAGAGAAGAAGGCAACAGAAGGATGAGAGTGGGGACAAATATCAGGACACAAAAGAAATCAAATCTCACAAAAAGAAATTAAATGAACAAGCCTACAAGACACAAAGTCAAAAGAAACAAAAAACAAAACAAAAAAAAAGAGACAAAATAAAGCAAAAGAAATATAAGGAGTAGGTCGTTAGAAAGCGAGCAAGGGGAAGAAATACCAGTTCCTCCTCCCTTGCCATTTCTTGTCCTCCTTTCTCTGCTTTCCATCTCTTCCTGGGAAATCCTAATCATAACTAGGACCCTCGGTATACAGCCGGCATTCTTTTCTTTCTTTCTCTTATTTGTTTATGCTTCTGACTTCCTTCCCAAGCATACTGTTTCAGGTTTCCTTTTCATTTGTTTTGTCTCTTTTCTTCCACACTCAATGCTATTTCTTCTGGGTAAGTATTTTCTTCATTCTTTTCTTTTGTTCTATGGTCTTCCAACTTGCTCATTCTTATGCTATTTATATCCATTCCATTTCTTTTCTCTGTCTTTTCAGTCACATTTTTTATTTTGTATCTCACTTTTCTCTCATCTACATCTTTGTCCTTATTATCTCATTTCTCTATCTCATCCTTCTCTGTTTCTTTATGATCTCTTTCCTCTCCTTCATGTACCTTTAAATACTTTATTATATTTTCCTCTCTCTCATATACATCCACTTTTTTATCATCTTTCTCCTTTCTCTTTTTTACTTCCTCATCTTAGTCTTCTCCCTCATCTACTTCCACTTCTTTACCATCACATCCCTTCAGCTATATCCTCTAAACCTTTATATATATCTATATATCTATCTATCCCCTACTCCCTCCTAACCCTCCCACACCACCACCACCACCGTAGCCCTAACATCTCTCCACTTCCTCCTAATTCTAAAAAAAATCATAAATTGTTTAAAGACTTTGTGACTTCATTAACAACTTCTTGGAATCTGTTTCCTGACCTTAAGGTCTGCACAATACCCTTACATGCCTTCAGCGTCTTAGAACTCTTCATCATTATACTAAAGGCATTACACAAGAGGAAATGGTAGATAGATCAATCAAGGAGTGGATAGACTTGATACAATGGGCAGTTATGTCAATTATACAGAACGAATACATGGACAGACTGACATATGCAGTAAATACACTGAAATACATCTGCATAATATATAAGTGAAAAGAAACAAAATTGAAAGGCAACTTATAATACCCAAAATATAAAATATACAAATAAACACACTTTTTTCCTTTTAATTCACCATGAACATTCTGCTATAAAAAATTAATTTAAGAAAAAAAAAAATCCTTTTGCTTTACTGTGTTCTCTTACATATTTTTTTTTAGGAGAAAATAATTATTACTCTTGCAACCTCATCTCCCTCCCACGGCTTTTCAACCTTACGGAGAAAAATATTTCGAAATAATGAATTCCCTGCGAATTGTTTGCTCGTCCTCCTCTCTTTTTTTTTGTCAAATGCAAGCACAACTTTAAACACAGTAACATTATCTTCAGCCCGTGTGTTTCAGCTGCCTTAAATGAAAGAATATATATTTCGCAGTTCTACAATCCCTGTTAATTTGCACCAGGATGTGCTAAACAAACATACTTTACAGTAATGGAAATTATCATCATTTCTGGCGTTCAAGCATTTTGTTTCATGCTTTTACGGCCGCTGTTGTTGTTTTTTCTATTGTTATTGTCATTGTTACCATTATTGTGGTTGTTTCTATGAATATTGTGGTTGATGATATTGATTTTATTTTCTATTGTTACTGTCGTTGTTGTTGTTATTGTTACTACTGTTGTTGTTGTTGTTGTTGTTGTTGTTGTTGTTGTTGTTGTTGTTGTTGTTGTTGTTGGTATGGATTTACTAAACAATTTGCTACACTTTTGTCTAATGCAGAACTACCTTTAAAAATAGATTTCAGACACCTGATATAATTTCTTCTCCACTGTCTAATTTAACTGAAAATCTTTAGCTGGACTTTAAATGACTGAAAAGTTAAATAAAAGACAGAGAGACAAAGAGAAAGAGGAAAGAAAAGAAATAAAATAATGAACCAAATAATCCATAAAATAAAACAACAGGGGAAACCAAAGACGATCAAATAAAGAAAGGAACAGGGGAAACCAAAGACGATCAAATAAAGAAAGGAAAAGAAAGAATGAAGATAAAAAGAAAATCAAATTAAAAAAGGGGGAAAATAAAGGGCAGAGAACAAAAATCGAATATCAATCAATCAATCCGCATTACTATATGAAATCATGAAAGAAAACTATTCTCAGCCTTGACTAAACCAGTTCATTAAGACAAGTAAAAAAACAAGTAAATTCTCCTTTAACCTTTCTGCACTTTGACATTAAAGTAACAAAATGAATCCACTTCTCTAAAGATGATTTCTACATGGCAAGAGCACCATAAGGCAATGAGTGGAATTAAAGTCAGACAAATTGCAAAAGGAACAACAAAGGGAAGAACAAGAAAACACTCGAATATGCTGTATTACTTCCTCAGGACGATACAGCAAAAAGGCCTTCGACATATTTGTGTGTTTTCTGGTTCTTCCTTTCATTGTTCCTCTTGCAAGGGCGATGAGGGAAAGGGGAGACTCTAACAACTGATGGCTAATTATCACCGGTAAAAGTGAAGCTGAACCAATGCTCTTGTTCGCATCATTTCCATATTTACTTTCCTTTACCTTATAAACTTTAAGAAAGACATCTTTTACGCAGTATCCAAAGCTGCAGAATAAACAACTAAATCATGTGTTTTAGTCAAGTCCTCGAACTAAATGGAACTTACAAAAAAAAAAAAAAAAAAGACCGAAGTACAATACTAAAAGCTCCTTCAGTTCAAATCAATTTCCTGACAACGACCATACATGCTCGGTAAATAAATCCAATCCAACAATCACAAGTATTAGCTATCAGACGATAACCTATCCACAGAATTACGATACATTTATCTTTCAAATCATTCAGTAGCTAAAGATCATATTGTGCATCAGCAGGACCTAGCTGGCGGGATACCAAAGAATAATCATCCCATTAATTACTGTCTGCGGTTTGTTGCCACAGTGACATGCAACACAAATGCCGAATGCTAATAATCACACTAGGCATTCATTCCAATGCACTCATACATACTAACAGCCACAATATGCAAATCTGTTCAAGCCGTTCCCTCTTGCTAATGAGTTTTCATCCTCGTAATGAAAACAAATTGGAATTGATATTTCTCGCTATCTTTTTTCTTTTTTTTCTTTTTCTTGTGACCAATAATGGGCATTATTTCATTTTAACAAAATCGATAAAAAACTGTTCTTTGTTTGTTCTTTTCCAACTTGAGTGTAAAAAAATAATATATATATATTGCTTATTTGATTATTCTTATCTCAAAAAAGCATAAATCAAATAAAGAAATACATTGAGGGACAACCCAGCTACAACAACGCAAATGCATCTTTTTTCATAAACCCGCTAACCCAACTATCTCCAATGATGACCAAATATTTATCATTCTCAGATTTCTATACAACTCTTTAAAGAAAAAAAAATAAACCACCCCTAAAAAATCATATAAAAGAAATAGAGCAAAGACATATTCTGAAGATTTTCAAACACACCAAACACTGCAGAAATCTGGAGCATCTCTTGGGTAAAATAGTGACGAAGAAAAAGAAAAAAAAAACTGCCATAGACAAGAAAACAAAGCAAATGAGAAATTAATAAAAAGACAATAATAATAATACACCAATCTGTGACGGTACTCACTCGACATGGGTCTGGCTCTTGTGGGCGTTGAGACGTGTTTGAGGTTGTGGTCCTTCCTGATGCTCTCCATCAGTAGTTCCATTGGAGATGAGATCTTTCTTGGGGGCGGCAACAGCTTCCGCTCAGACGCCTGTAACAAGGTTGGTTGAATTTGGTTGAGTTTGAAACAGTTTGTGTCTTTGATGAGTTGCCAAAACGACATTCTAATAGTATCTTAGTTGTTTATCATATCAATAAATCAAATCGATCTTAAATCACATGAAATCTCCTCTTATTATCATATTGACTTGCCTGTAAACCACTGATTTGCAATATCTTTTTTAATAGTTGATAAAATATTGTCTTATCTTGAATATCCGAGTGCCTTAACCAATACCAGCCATAGCCAGTCCTCCAATTATGTATATCATTACATAAATGAAATTACCAGAACTTTTTACTACAATTACCAATTAATTGATCAAATAACTAAAAAGCAAAAATAAATGAATAAATAAATAAATAAATAACATAAAATAATAATAACAACAATCATAAAAGTATAATTACACACACATACACACTGACATGCATACCTTTCTAAGAGGTGGCCGTGATCTGATAAAGTCCAGGATGATGGTGTGTGCGTCTTTCTTGACCCGAGGAGGAATGTCACCGTTAACCATAACCTTGTTTAGGGTGTATCTGCAGAAAAAAAGAAAAAATTAATCCACAGGGGTAAAGGAGCACACATCAATCTGAAATCATAGAAATGAATATATATCATGTTTATTTTTCAAAAATAATTTTGATTCCTGGTTAAATCTATTTTAGTGCTAATACTTCATAAAATTACCTCAAATAATGCCTTTTAAAATATCAAATTAGAAAATTACAGGAAAATAAGGAACATCAATGTCTTAACGGTTAACACTAGTCTTCACCAACATGGTAATCATCAATGATCTTTTTCTACATTTTCAGTGTGTAATAATGGCAATATTAATATATTCCAAACACAAACAGAAAAAAGAAAAATAAATATTGTCCCTCTTAAAAAGAAAAAAGAAAGAAACAAACAAATATATATACATAAAAATAAAAAATAACAAACCTGCGCGACCGTATGTCTTCCATCAGCATCTCATAAGGGGTGAGAGCATATTCTATGGGGGCGTAAGAGTACTCCACTTTCTTCAGCTTGACTCCCTCCCGCAGCTGACGCATCACCTGGATCCATAGTCGAGCCTGTAATAAAATGGGGTTCATTTTCAGTCTTGGAAAAAAGAGAAAGGAAAAGTTTACAATGTTTAAAATTGAAAATACTTCATATTCATTCAAAAAAAAAAGAAGAAGAAACAGAAGAAGAAGAAGAAGATTCCTGAGATGCAAAGTCCTAGCATTCAATTCCATTTCTTTCTTCCAACAGAGAGAAAGAAATGAAGGTAACATCTTAGATAGCTAAACAATAACCAGACGGCATTATCATTCTACCGATATCTCTCCCCTCAAAGCCTATAAGCAAACCTGCCACATGGGTCATTTAGAAATTAAATCATTTAAAAATAAATCAAACAAAACAAATCAAAAAATCATTTTTTTTACTGTGTCCATAGCTAATACTTTAATTACCCTGATGTTAAAAGCTATTCAACGAGGAATTAGACAAAGTAGAAAAAGTAGAATAACGACCACTACAACATAGAAAGACTATGACGATGTACAAATAAGGAGATAAGAATGGAGAATAAGGGAAAGAAAAAAAGAAGGAAATACATAAATAAATAAACAAATAAAAAAGGAAAGCAACAGACCACTGTGCCCAGACTGTGACCTAGAATGACCCCAAAGTGACACCTGGCATTCCCTTCCCTTAGAGTTTCTTCCTCAACCATAGCACCCCTTCAGGTAAAAAAAAATAATAATAATATAATAATAAGATAAATAAAAAAAATAATGATAAAATAACATTAATAAATAACAGTAAAAACAATAGTAATGGTAATAGTAGTAGTAATAAAAATAACAATAATAATAATAATAATAATAATAATAATAATAATAATAATAATAATAATATAATTATAATGATAATAAGAGTAATAATAATAATAAATAATAAAAATAATAATAATAACAATAATAATAATAATAATAATATTAATAACAATAATAACAGTAATAATAATAATAACAATAATATTAATAATAATAGAGATATAATGCTACATACAGTATTCTCCCTATCCTTCAAAGTGCTTTTGAACCTGGCTGGAATACTCACTCGTCATCAAACATTCCATTATTTATAAACAAAATCTATTAAATTGACAGTGAAATGCTGTTATTATTAAATCAATCAACACTTAATAACAAATATGCCAACAATTAAATCAAATGCCGTCAAAATATTCCTCACAATCAAACATGTAGGTATAAATTCAAAATATATTAATTAAATTCCCATGCGAATGCCGTTTATAAACGGATCAAAATTTCCTCCGTGAAATAATTCCTCCAGAGAAAATATTTGGAAATGTTAAAGCCAGAAAATTATCTGAGCTGAAATTCCCTGAACTGCTATTAATAGTCTGCAAGGGCTACCCACTCGCTGCACATTGCAGGAAAATGTTGCAAATATTTTCTATGTGCAACATAGGCATACTTGATAGCAAAGGATGTTCAAGGCTTGCTGAATTTTTTTAACTTCAAAAAATGTCTTTATAAGTGGGTAAGTGAGTGAGTGTGAGTGTGAGAGTGAGTGTGTGAGCATGAGTATGAGTGTGAGTGAATAAGTAGGTAAGTGAGTGTGAGTATGAGTATGCGTAGGAGCATGAGTGTAAGTGTGTAAGTAGTGTGTGAGTGTGTGTGTATGAGTATGAGTGTGAGTGTGAGTGTGAGTATGAGTATGAGTGAGTATGAGTATGAGTGTGTTGTGTGTGTAAGTGTGTGTAAGTGTGAGTGTGAATGTGAGTGCGAGTTTGATTATGTGTTTTATTCATAGTCTTAAAGAAAATTGTAATCTATTTTTGAATCTTCCTTTTCTCTGGAAAAAATACTGATAAATCTAATTTCTTCCTCCTCCTCTCCGGAATCTTTTCTCATTAACAATTTCTTAATCTTTCTCCCTTATTAAGAAAAAGGAGGAGGAGGAGGAGGAGGAGGAGGAGGAGGAGGGAGTAGGAGGAGGGAGGAGAAGGAGGAGGAGGAGGGGAGGAGGAGGAGAAGGAGAAGGAGAAGGAGAAGGAGAAGGAGAAGGAAGGAGAAGGAGAAGGAGAAGGAGAAGGAAGGAGAAGGAGGAAGGAAAAGAAGAGAAGAGAAGAAGAAGAAGAAGAAGAAGAAGAAGAAGGAAGAAGAAGCAGAAGAAAAGCAGAAGAAAGAAGAAGAGAAGCAGAAGAAGCAGCAGTGAGAAGTAGAAGAAAACAAAGAAGAAGAAAAATAACAGAACAAGAGAAACAACACCAAAATAACACACCACACCCCGCCATACCCCCCCTCTCCCCGCCCCCATCGTAAACTCGCCGCCGCACCGCATGGGGTTTACAGGAGAACGTCCTTATCTCAGCCCAGCGACAGATAAACCCAATATCTGCCTAATTAATGCCTTGGATATGTATCCTCCCTGCTCCGTCGCCTGTCCTGTATGTCTGTGTCTCTCTCTCTGCTTTGTCTGACTGTCTCTCTCTCTCTGTCTCGTCTTTCTTTCTTTGTTTCCTTCTTCCTTTCCTCCTTCTTTCTCCTTCCTTCTTCCCTCCCTTCCTTTCTTTCTTTCTTTTTCTTTCTTCTTTCTTTCTTTCTTTCTTTTGTTTCTTTTCTTTCTTTCTTTCTTTCTTTCTTTCTTTCCGTTCCTTCATTTCTTCCATTTTCTTTCTCTATATTCAAGACTCTCCCAAACTAGGCCAATATCCCCGCCGAAATATAGCCAAGCAACCATTAACATAGAAGAGAGGAACAGAAGACATAGACAAGCCAATACTAAACAAACAACCAAACAAGCCACATAGTCAGACAACATAACCCATGTAGCCAAGCCATATACCATCCAACATGAGCAAATGACATTGCCAACAGGCCAAATTAAATACTAGTCGACCTAAAAACATAACCAACGCAGCCACGACAACCAATCAACATAGCCAATTCAAATAACCTTCCAACATAGCCAGCCCACATAACTTCTCAACACAACCCAGACACCTCACCAACATAGCCCAACCCAAACAGCCTCCCAACATAGCCAGTCCAAACAACCTCCCAACATAACCAGACGCTACAAACTACACCAACATAGCCCAATGCCGAACAGCCTTCCATGACAGCCCAACCCTAACCCAGACACCTTCCAACATAGCCCAACCCAAACAACCTCCCAACATAACCAGCCTACATAACTACATAACCAACATAGCCCCCCCGAACAGCCTTCCAAGACAGCCATCTCGCCCCCTCAAAGCCTCCAACATAGCCAGTCCAAAACAAGCTCCAACATAACAGCCACATAACTACATAACCAACATAGCCCGACCCAAACAGCCCCGAAACCTCGCCAACTCAAACAGCCTCCCAACATATCCAGTCCAAACAAGCTCCCAACATAACCAGCCTACATAACTACATAACCAACATAGCCCAAGCCGAACAGCCTTCCATGACAGCTCCAACATAACCCAGACACCTTACCAACATAGCCCAACCCAAACAACCTCCCAACATAACCAGCCTACATAACTACATAACCAACATAGCCCAACCCGAACAGCCTTCCAAGACAGCCCCGAACCCTCGCCAACTAAACAGCCTCCAACATACCAGTCCAAACAACTCCCAACATAACCAGCCTACATAACTACATAACCAACATAGCCCGACCCCGAACAGCCTTCCAAGACAGCCCTAAACCTCGCCCCCTCAAACACCTCCAACATAGCCCAATCCAAACAACCTCCAACATAACCAGTCCCAAAAAGCCTCCCAACATAACCAGTCCAAACAACTCAACATAACCAGCCTACATAACCAACATAGCCCGACCCCGAACAGCCTTCCAAGACAGCCCTTACACCTCGCCCCTCAAACAGCCTCCCAAACATAGCTCCCTCGCCCAGCAACATGCCGCATGGAGCCTCGGGAGGGCGTTTATCCTCCGAGACAAAGACGCAGCGCCTCCGTGGGTGACTCGCTCTGAGGATTTTTGGCGGAGGGGGCGATAACATTCATGAGGGGAGGGGGGGAAGGGGGGAGAAATGGGGGAGGAGGGGGAGAAATGGGGAAGGAAGGGGGAAGAGGAAGGGGGAAGGAGGGAAGGGGGAAGGGGAAGGGGGAAGGAGGAAGGGGAAGGAGGAAGGGGGAAGGAAGGAGAAAGGAGGAGGAGGGAGGAGAAAGGGGGAAAGAGAAGAAGAGGAGGGAGAAAAGGGGAAGGAGGAGGAGGAGGCAGAAAGGGGAAGGAGGGGGAAGGGGAAGGAGAAAGGGGGGAGGAAGAGGAGGGGGAAGGAGGGAGAGAGGAGGATGGAGACAGGGGGAAGGTGGGGAGAAAGTAAATGGGGGAGAGGAGAGAAGAGGAA
>NW_020872540.1:475214-477714 GCF_003789085.1 Penaeus vannamei
AGAGAGAGAGAGAGAGAAGGAGAGAGAGAGAGAGAGAGAGAGAGAGAGAGAGAGAGAGACAGAGACAGAGACAGACAGAGATCAACGAATGATGTAGCTAGTAGGGAGAAAGCAAAACGAATTCAATCTCGTTTTTTTCAAAGGCTCATAGAGAAGAAGAAAAAAAACGAACTGCCACCCATTTTGTGACTCGTAAAAGGAAAAAAAAAAAACAAATCTCTCTCTTTACGTAGCTCGTAAGGGAAAAAGAAAAAAAACTAATTCTCTCGTTTTTTTCTATTATAGATCGTAGGGATAAAAACGAATTGTATACCGTTTTTTTTATGATTCGTAGAGAGAGAGAGAAAAACCGAACTGAAAATTCGTCGTAGAGAGAGAAAAAAACAACTGAACTAATTCGTCCGGTTTTTTTTAAGAGAGAGAGAGAAAAAACGAACTGAACTATCTCTCGTGTGGATAGGAGATAAACTAATCAACTCTCGTTTCTATTGTTTTTTGTTTTTGTTCCGCGCGCTAACGACAAAGGAATTTAGGGAAAAAAATAATAAGAAATGTTCGTTTCGTTCGTTTTGGTGCGTGAAATATGATCTCCAGAAAAAAAAAAGTTTAAAAAAATTATCTCCTGTTTTTTTTACGACTCGTTTCGTGAGTTAACGAAAGGAGAGTCAATGGAAAGTTTTTTTTGTGCGTGAAGTGTGATCTTCAGACGAAGAGACGAAAAAGAAAAAAAACAACTACCTCTCGTTTTCTTTATGCCGCGTTTCGTATGCAAACGAAAAAAAAAGGGGGGGGGGGGTACGCCAAGTATAATCTTTTAAAAAAAAGGAAGAAAGAAAAAAAAAAAAAATAATAATCACGGATAGCTTGTTTCACGTACTAAAGTGTTCCTACGCCAAAATAATAATAATAATCATAATAATAATAATAATAATAATAATAATAATAATAATAATAATAATAATAACATCGTCACTACAGGTAAAAAAAATAAGTTTCCTAACCAAACATTCTTCTCTCTAAACACGACACTCGCGCGCACCTGTCGGAGGAAAACAGACAGGTAAATATGACGAGCGCTGTTGCACGAAATTGCACACCTGTTGACTGAAACGGGAGATACCGCTCGCCTCGCTTCCGTTCGTTAAAAAAAGAGAGAGAGAAACCGCACACCTGTTGGTAAGGGGGGGAGGGGTGGAAGGGTGCGCGTGCTTGTGCGTGGTCATCGTCGATGTGAGAAACAAAGAGATAATTAAAGAAGAGAAATAACAGAAGAGAAAGAAAAAAGATAATTAAAGGAGAGAAATAACAGAAGAAAAAACAAAAAAATAATTAAAGAGAAGAAATACGAGAAGGAAAACAAAAAAGATAATTAAAGAAGAGAATACGAAAAGAAAAACAAAAAATAATCAAAGAGAGAAATAACAGAATAAAGAAAAAGATAATTAAAGGAGAGAAATAACAGAAGAAAAAGAAAAAAATAATAAAGAAGAGAAATAATTAAAGAAGAGAGAAGAAAACTAGAAAGAAGAAAAAAAAGAAGAAAAAGATAATTAAAGGAGAGAATAAACAGAAGAAAAAAAGAAGAAAAATAATAATTAAAGAAGAGAAATACAGAAGAAAAAAAATAATAGTAAGAAGAGAGAATAACAGAAGAAAACAAAAGATAATTAAAGGAGAGAAAGAAGAAGAATTAAAGAAGAGGAAGAAACTAAAAGGAGAGAAATACGAGAAATGAGAAATAAAGAAAAACTAAAAAAAAAAAGATAATTAAAGGAGAGAAATACGAAAAGAAAAAAAAAAGAAGAGAAATACAAGAAGAAAAAACAAAAAAAGATAATTAAAGAAGAGAGAAATATATGAACGATTTTGCTGACTTGCGCAACAGTTTAGACGGAGACAAAAAGAGTATTCTATTTTACTCTATATGTCTTTATTATTACCATTATCTTTATTTATCTATTTATCTAATCTATCTATCTATTTTCCTTTAAAGGAAGGAGGAGCTGTGGGTGACTCGTAATATAAGTTCTGAATGTACTCTTAAAAAAGAAGAGAATTTAACGACGAGAGAAAGGATAATTTAAGTTAAAAAGGAGATTATAAGGACGACAAAAGGAGAAAAATAAAAAGCTAATTGCACATTCTCTCTTTCTCTCACACTCACTCACACTCAGTCTCACTCACTCACTCTCACTCTCACTCTCTCTCTCTCTCTCCTAATTTACATATAATTATAATATATATATATAATATAATATAATATATATATATATATATATATAATATACATATATTATACATATATACATATATATACATATATATACAATATTATATATATATACATATTATACATATATATATATATACATATATATACATAATATATACATACAATACATATATATACATATATATAATATATATATATATATATATATATATATATTATATATATATATATACATATATATATATACATATATATATATATATATAT
>NW_020872540.1:482714-495693 GCF_003789085.1 Penaeus vannamei
AGAAACCATAAGGGAATAGAACAAAATCGAATCGGAAACCTTCTGATACAGATCGTCGATTCCCTTATAAAAATAGAGGGGAACGAAACAGATCGAACAAAAAGATGGAAAATAACGACACGGGGACAACGAAAAAAATAACGAAAATGGGAAAGTACGGCCATAAAAGGCAAAAAAAAAGAAAAGTCAAAACAAAAGTCAAAACAAAAAAGACAAAATCAGCCATGGGAATTGTAACTCGTGGCGGAGGGGGGAAGAGGGAGAGAGGGAGAGGGAGAGGAAGAGGGAGAGGAGAGGGGAGAAGACAATTCCTCGTGTGTGAGGAAAGGCTTTGCAATTGCGTGAGAGGACAGGATGTCTGGCTGAGGGAAAAAGCAAGCAAACAAACAAACGAAAAAAAAAACAGGAAGGGAAGGCTCAGCTCAGGAGGTCAAACTAACGACGGCAGAGGAGGAGGAGGAGGAGAAGGAAAGGAGGAAAAAGTAGGAGGCGAAGGAAGACCAAGAAGAGAGGGAGGAAAGGAGGAAAAAGCAGGAGACAAAGGAAGACCAAGAAGAGACGGAGGAAAGGAGGAAAACAATAATAGGAACAGAGGGAGGGCCAGGAGGAAAAGGCCGAGGAAGAGAAGGATGAGGAGGAAAAGGCCGAGGAAGAGAAGGATGAGGAGGAAAAGGCCGAGGAAGAGAAGGATGAGGAGGAAAGGCCGAGGAAGAGAAGATGAGGAGGAAGGCCGAGGAAGAGAAGGATGAGGAGGAAAAGGCCGAGGAAGAGAAGGATGAGGAGGAAAGGCCGAGGAAGAGAAGGATGAGGAGGAAAGGCCGAGGAAGAGAAGGATGAGGAGGAAAAGGCCGAGGAAGAGAAGGATGAGGAGGAAAAGGCCGAGGAAGGAGAAGGATGAAGGAGGAGGAGAAGGAGGAAAAGGCCGAGGAAGAGAAGGATGAGGAGGAGGAAAGAGAAGCCGAGGAAGAGAAGGATGAGGAGGAAAAGGCCGAGGAAGAGAAGGATGAGGAGGAAAAGGCCGAGGAAGAGAAGGATGAGGAGGAAAAGGCCGAGGAGGAGGGCGACACCACGACGACTAAACACCAAGGGCAGCCTGTCACGACACGGGGAAACAGTAGCTACGTTGGGCCTGCCACTCGGCCTGCCACTCGGCCCGGCATGCGACCTGTCATGCGGCCTGTCATGCGGCCTACCTGAGCGCTTGAAGGCGGCCACGCGACGGCGCGTCACTCGCCCTGCTGGACTCCCTGCCGAGCAGCGTGGGGGGAGAGGGAGAGAGGAGGAGGGGGAGGTCGAGTCAGTCAGTCATACGGAGGGTTATAGGCTGCACTCGTCGAATCCCCGCCCCACACACTCGCTTCCCCGCCCACACCCCCTTCCCCCAACGCCAACATAACCCCAAACACACACACATACGGGCCCAATGCTCACTCCCCCCAACCCCCAAAACATAAACACACGGAGAGGGTCCTAAAGCACATACACAAACGGGCCCACAATACTCCTTTCCCCACCAAACCCCCTCTTTCCCCCCACCCCACCCCCACCAAACACGAACACACACAACCCTTAAATCAAAACCCCGAACATAGGCCTACACCCACACACCACCAGCCTTCAGATTCCCGCCATGCACCTTTTTTTCGACCCCGACTACTACGACACCCCCCCACCCCCACCACCACCACCCCACATGCTCCCCCTGCAAAGTCATCCTCGACCTGCCATGCACCAGACGCCGGTCATACACTATTTAACCCGGTGACTTGGAGCAGGAGGCCATGCACTGCACGTCACCTCCAGCCCCCATGATCGTGCACTGTTTCGCTGTTGGATAATATCTCAAGTTGCAAGGAGTGACAGCCCCGTGCTGCACCCGTGACTTGCACGCGTAGAGGATGTGCAACACGCGCGCACACAAGCACAGACATCATGACCATTGCATACTGCCATAAGCAAACACACATAACATAACACCACACACACACACACACACACACACACAACACACACACACACACACACACACAAACACACAACATACACACACACAACACACCACACACACACACACAACACACACACACCACATACAAAACATGCATACATACACACACCACACACACCACACACACACACATACATACAGAACACACACACACACACACACATACACACACACACACACACACACACACACACACACACACACACTATACAAAACCACCACACACACACACACACCACACATACCAAAACACATACACCACACACACACACAAACAAACACAAACACACACACACACAACAACATACACACACAACACCACACACACACACACAACACACAACACACACACATACAAACACACACAACACGCACACACACACACACACACACACACACACACACACACACACACACCACACACAACCTGACAAATTGATATATAAAAGGGAGCGAAGGTGAGATTGATTTAAGAAGAAGAATGGACGCAATGAGAAAAAGAAAGAGAGAAAGAAAGAAAAAAAAAACAGAGAGGGTAAGTGAAGGAGAGAGAACGCGATAGACAACGAGTGATTGTGATTACAAAGTCATTTTCTTGGCAATATTCTGAGAATTTTTTTATGCCCTCTCCCTCCCCCCCTCCCCTCCCTCCCTCCCCCTTCCTCTCCTTTATTCTTTCTTCATTATCCCCTACCCATTTCCCCTTTCTCCCCCCCCCTTCTCCCTCCATCTTCCTTCTCCCCTTCCTCACAATCTCCTCCCCTCCCTCCCCCCTCCCTCCCCACTTCCTCCTTTCTCCTCCCTCCCCTTTCTCCCTACCTCCTCCATCTCCTCTCCCTCTCTCCCACCTCCCCTCCTTCTCCCCCCTCCTCCCCTCTCTCCACCAATCTCCTCCCCTCCTCTCCCCTCCCTCTCATCTCTCCTCCCTCCCTTCTCATCTCCTCCCCACCTTCCCTCTCCCTCTCCTCTCCTTTCCCTTCCCCTTCCCACCTTCCTCCCCTCCCCTCCCCTCCCTTCTCTCCTTCCCTACCCCTCCCTCCTCCCCTCCCCTTCCCCCTCTCATCTCCTTCCCTTCCCCTTCTCCACTTCCTCCCCTCCCCTCCCCCCCTCCCCCCTTAGTTCCCTCCCCCACCCCCTCTTCCTTCCAGGAGGACTTATTTTAAAGAGCAGCCAATATCTGTCCCATTGTTATCTTCCCCGGCCAAGGCCAACAATCACTCGTTATTGCTCCGCTCTATCCGTTTTTCGATCAATAAGGCGTCTTTTGAGACGTCCAACCGACGGCAGCAAGAGCAACAATGTGTATATATTATATAGTGTATAGTGTCTGCGACTTCTAGTACGTTCCCGTCATTAATTATTTCATTTGTCAGCTTTCTTTTCCTTCTGTGTGTGTTGTGCGTGTGTGTACGTGTACGTGTGCCTGTGTGTGTGTGGTGTGTGTGGTGTGTGTGTGTGTGTGTGTGTGTGTGTGTGTGTGTGTGTGTGTGTGTGTGTGGTGTGTGTGTGTGTGTGCTGTGTGGTGTGTGTGTGTGTGTATGTGTGGTGGTATGTGCGTGCGTGTGTGTGCATATGCGGTCTCTCTCTGTCCCACCATTCGTTCTACCCCCCCCCCAAAAAAAAAAAAAAAAAATCGACCCCCAAAATGACACACGAGAATCAATCCCCTATTGATCTCCCTCTCCATCCATCCATCCATCCACCCGGGTCTCATCCATCACTCCTCTCGCCTGGATACATCTGGCATGAGGTTGCATTCCCCCCCTCCCCCCCCTCCCTCCCCACCTCAATCCGCCAAAGGAAACTGTGTCGCAACGTATTGCCATGACGCTACCGTGCCCTTACGCGCGCGCGCACAAACAGACCACACACACACACACAACACCTCCCTTCCTCCCTCCCTCCTCCTTCCTCTTCGTTCCTCCCTCTCTCTCTCTCTCTCTCTCTCTCTCTCTCTCTCTCTCTCTCTCTCTCTCTCTCTCTCTCTCTCTCTCGCTCTCTCTCTCTCACAACCACACACACACACACACAACACATAAACGAAAGAAACACACACATGCAAGCGCGCACAGTTAAGAAAAAGGGAGGATATCCTGTGACTGTGACTAGTCTCTCCCTCTCCCTCTCCCTCCCTCATTCCTCACCCTCTCCCTCTCTCTCTCTTCCTCACCCTCTCCCTCTTCCTCTCTTCCTTCACCCTCCTCTCCTCTCTCCCACCCTCTCCCTTTCCTCACCCTCTCTCTTCCTCACCCTTTCCCTCCCTTCCTCTCCTCTCCCTCTCCCTCTTCCTCACCCTTCTCCCTCCCTTTCCTCACCCTCCCTTCCCTCCCTCTTCCTCACCCTCTCCCTCACCCTCCCTCTCCCTCTCCCTCTCCCTCTCCCTCTCCTTCTTCCTCCCTCCCTCCCCTCCTCTTCCTCACCCTCTCCTTCTCCCTCTCCCTCCCTCTCCTCTTCTCTCCTCACCCTCTCCCTCCCCTCCCTCTCCCTCACCCTCTCCCTCCCCCTCCCTCTCCCTCTCTCTCCTCACCTCTCCCTCACCCTCCTTTCTCACCCTCTCCCTCCCTCCCTCCCTTCCCTCCCTCCTTCTTCCTCACCTCTCCCATCCCCTCCCTCTCCCTCTCCCTCTCCCTCTCCCTCTTCTCACCCTCTCCCTCTTTCTTATCATCTCTCACCTTTTTTTCTCATCTTCCTGATCCAATTACCAGAGTATTGCGTCAACTGCTCATTTCCCTCTGGCTATCTTTATCAAATTAACGCCAGTTCCCATTTCAGGTCGACATTTTGATTGGTCTTTTTTTTCTCAAAGGGGGGAGGGGGAGGGGGGGGGTGAGAGGGGGGAGGGGGAATTTTCCAGTTTTCTTCCCGTGTTCTTCTGACCTCCGTTATCATTCTGCTCTGTCTTTTTCTTGTTTTTCATTCGTGTCCTCTTCTTCTTCTTCTTCTTCTTCTATTCCTTTTTTCGTCCCTTCTCTCCCTTCTCGCTTTCCTTTCCTGCCCTTTCTTCCTTCTTTCACTGCTCCTCTCCTCTCTCTCTCTCTCTCTCTCTCTCTCTCTCTCCTCTCTTCTCTCTCCTCTCTCTCTCTCTCTCTCTCTCCTCTCTCTCTCTTACATGTAGCACACCTCCCTGCGTATTCTTTCCGTCGCTCCTCCTCCTCCTCCCTCTCCCTTTCCCCCTCTCACCTTCCCCTCCCCCTTTCCCCCTTCCCCTCCCTCCTCCTCCCCTTTTCCCCTCCCACCTTCATATCCCTTTCCCCCTCCTTCCTTCCCTTTCCCTCTCCCTCCCCTCCACCTCCTCCCCTTTCCCCTCCTTCCGATCCTTTCCCTTCCCCTTCCCTCCCACCTCCCTTCCCTCCCCTCTCTCCCCCTCCCCTTCCCTCCTCCCTCCTTTCCTTCCACTTCCCTCCATCCTCCCCCTCCTTCCCTCCTCCCTCCCTCCCTCCCCTCTCCCCCTCCCTCCCTCCTCCCACTCAGCCTGCGCGCGCCGCGTCCTCCGCTCCGCGGCCCGAGGGATATATATCGTGCCTTTCCGATCGTGTCTAATGGCAGGGCTCTAGCTACGGCCCCCATTTCCCTACCATGAACGCAACCATGATGGTGCTCTCGATTCCATCTCCGCGCATGCAATGTCACGACTTGGATTCTCGTGATTGAACACTATCAGGGACTTTGCTACTGTTATTTTTTATATTCTTATTCTTTACCAAGTCAATATTACGCTATTTATCACTACTACTACCAATCACCATAATCCACCATCATCATTATGATCATCATAATCATCATCATCATCATCATAATCATCATCATAATAATCAACCATCACATCATTAGGCCATAATAATCATCATAACCATCATTATGATCATAATCACCACCATCATCATAATCATCATCACCACCATCAATCATCACCACCACCATCGCCATGGGCATCTTAAAGACACCCCCATGCCTTAAGACGTCCGAACAACGCCTACCTCCCCCTCCCCTCCCGCCTCCCCCTCCCCTCTCCCCACCCCACCTCCCCGAGAAGCAAAGGGCGCCGCCTCTGTTCGACCTGATCCGCCGACTCGGGTGGTGGAGTCATTTTCCGTGATCGAGTGAAGGGGGTGGGGGGGGAGGTGTTGTTCCGGTCTGTAGGTTGTCCTTCGGTGTCGGCGTCGCGTGGCCGTCGGGTTTCTCTGTCTCTTTCTCTTTCTTCTCTTTCTCTCTCTCTTGCTCACTTCTCTCATCTCCCTTTCCCTATCCTCTCCCCTCCCTCCTCCCTCCCTTCTCCTCCATTCATTTCCTTTCGTTCCCTCCCTTCTCCCTTCGCCTCTCCCTCTTCTTCTACCTCTCCTCCTCCTCTCTTTGTACAGGTGATTCTCCTTTCTCGGTCTTCCTGCGGCTATTTCTGGATCGGTTCGCGCTCTCTCGCTCTCCTTCTCTTTTCTCTGCCCCTTCCTCTTTTTCTCGGTCTCCTCTTCCTTCTCCTCCTTCTCTCACCCACACTCACTCTTCTCATTCTGCGTGTTCTTATTCCTGTTCTTACTCTTATTCTTATCCTTCTCCCTCTTTCTCACCCTTTCCTTCCCGTCTCCCTCTCCCTCCCATCCTCTCCTTCTCTTCTCCCTCTTTCTCCCCTTCTCCCTCTTTTCTCCCCTTTCTCCTCCTTCTTCTCCCTCTTTTCCCCTTCTCTCCCTTCTCCCTCTTTCTCCTCTCCCTCTTCTCCCTTTTCTCCTCCTCTTCTCCCTCTTCTCCACTCCAGACGGCGCAACAAGCATAAAACGACCCCCCTCTCCCCCGTCTGCACCCACGCCCCGATCTCCTCCGCCCCCCCCCCGCCCACGCCCGCACCTAACAGTCCTCCGCCCGCAGCACCGGGGCAAGGGCGCGGCACAGCTCTCCTAACCTTGGGCGGCGCCACAGCTGGCTACCATCGGATACCATACTACCATGATAGAGGGCGTCCGGGCTGAATTCTGCATCGCCAACCCCATGCTCGTCACCATGGCGCTTCCCTTGCAACAAAAACAACAATAACAACAAACAACAATAACAACAACAATAACAACAACAATAACAACAACAACAACAACAACAGCAGCAGCAAAGCCTGGACTCTCTGCTGTTTCCAGAAGGACGAGGCGCCGAGCAGCTGGCTCTCACACACAACGCCCTTTCGAGTTGCCACGCCGCGCCGCGAGAGACGACCACCTGTTGCCATCTGGCGAAAGGGGCGAGGGCAGAAAGACCATCTGGCAACGCCATGTCTCCTTCCCCCCCTCCCCTTCCTTACCCCCCCCTACACGCCCTCTGGACACGCCCACCCCATCCAGCTGGCTCCACCCAATGCGATCTTCACAACGGCATGTAAACAAACAGATGTTACAGCTGGCGGGGGAAGGGGGAGGAGGGGCAGACGGAGGAGGGGAAGGGGTGGGGAGGGAGGGGGGGGAGACGAGAGAAAAAGGGCCATTGTCACGTGGGCGTGCGGGCGTGCGCACAGGCCAGCGAGCGAGAGTGAGAGTGCGGCGGAGATGGAGGCCAGCGCCGGCCTTGTGGCGGAGGGACGGAGTTTCACCCGCGTCGCGTCGCAGGAGGTGATCGGGGGGGGGGGGGGGGATGCTGCTGCTCGCCCTCCCGCCTCCCCTTCCAGTTCTCGTCCTTTCCCCTTCCTCTTCCTCTTTCTCCTTCCCACTTCCTTTTCTCTTTCCTCCCCGCTTCCCCTTCCAATTCTCATCCTTCCCCTTCCTCTTCTAATTCTTCCTTCCACTTCCTTTCTCCTTCTCGCCCTTCCCACTTCCTCTTCCTCCTTCCCTTCCCTCCCCTTCTGCACTAATTCCCCCCTTCCCCCTTCTCTTCCTCCCTTCCCACTTTCCTTCTGCGTGCCCTCCCATAAAGCCCTCCACACGCCCCCTTCTCACACCTGCTCTCGATGCCTTCCCGTCACTACTCCACACTCCGCACTCCAATAACAACATTCACACGTGGTCCTTCCCTCCCCGCCCCCCCCCCTCTCCTCCGATACTCCCCCCCCCCTTTTCACCCTAAATAGTGTTCGTGTATATGTATATACATAGTCATATATATATATATATATATATATATATATATATATATATATATATATATATATATATATATATATATATATATATATATATATATATAACATATACACAACAAAAGCGCAAAATCATGTAGTAATCTATCCAAATAAATTACACAGAATAGACTTTATTATCTTTACTATCATCATCTTTAGAAAACAAAATCCAAGCATCACAAAACATTTACCTTCTCAAAAACAAAAACAAAACAAAAAAAAACAAAACAAAAAATCATTCACATAAACCCCTGCATTTAACGCCCCCCTTCCTTCGCCTTCCCTTCCTTCCCATCCCCCGTGCAATTGCAAGGTGCGCGTGAACAGAACAATAACAATAACACGCCGGGCAGAACAGGACCTTCAGACGAGGCGCTGGCCGGGTCGGAGGCGGGCGAGTGCGAGTCGGCTCCCTCGCTCCCTAGAACAAGAGGCACAGGGCGAGAAGGGAGATGAGATAGGCCTATAAAGGTGATGTAGGCCTAGGTAAGATTGGGTTATGTAAAAATGAGAGAACGTGTTTTTTTTTTTTTTTTGGGGGGGGTAGAGAGAGAGAAGAGAGAGAGAGAGAGAGAGAGAGAGAGAGAGAGAGAGAGAGAGAGAGAGAGAGAGAGAGAGAGAGAGAGAGAGAGAGAGAGAGAGAGAGAGAGAGAGAGAGAGAGAGAGAGAGAGAGAGAGAGAGAGAGAGAGAGAGAGAGAGAGAGTATGAATAAATGTGGCATCTTTATCCTTTCACGTGTATTTTTTTTTTTTTCCTCATTGTGTATTGATTCACAAATCGCCAGCTCACCGCAAACATGCTCTCTCCCTCACTCTCTTTTCCTCTTTCACTCTCTCAGGCTCTCACTCTTTGTCTCTACCCCCACCTCACTCTCCCTCACAATCTTCCTCCTCTTTCTTCCTTGACCTTTCTCTCTCTTTTTTCCTCCTCTCCCAATCCCTCTCCCTTTTCCCTCTTCCCCCCTTCTCTCCTCTTCTCCTCCTTTTCTCCTACTTTCCCTTCCTCTCCCCTCCTCCTCCTCTCCCTTTCCCTCTCCCTCCCCTTTCCTCCTACTCTCCCTTCTCTCCCCTCCCTCCTCCTCTCCCTTTCCCTCTTCCCTCTCCCTCTCCCTCCCCCTTTCCTCCTACTCCCTCCCCCCTCCCCCTCCTCTCCCTTTCCCTCTCCCTCTCCTCCCCTTCCTCCTACCTTTCCTCTACTCCCTCCCCTCTCCCTTTCCCCCCTCCCTCTCCCTCCTACTCTCCTCTCTCTCACTTTCCCCTACTCTCCCTTCTCTTCCTCCTCCTCTCCCTTTCCCTTCCTCTCCCTCCCCTTTCCTCCTACTCTCCCTTCCTCACCTTTTCTCCAGTGAAAAAAATAAATAATATACCAACAAAATTACACAAAGCCAACCAACACCGCGCGCCCCAACCCCATCCAGGTTTATCATCACCCAACATATGCGTCACATGTTGCAAGACTTTTACCCGCATAGATCGAGAGAGAGAGAGAGAGAGAGAGAGAGAGAGAGAGAGAGAGAGAGAGAGAGAGAGAGAGGAGAGAGAGAGAGAGAGAGAGAGAGAGGAGAGAGAGAGAGAGAGAGAGAGAGAGAGAGAGCGAGAGAGAGAGAGAGAGAGAGAGAGAGAGAGAGAGAGAGAGAGAGAGAGAGAGAGAGAGAGAGAGAGCGAGAGAGAGAGAGAGAGAGAGAGAGAGAGAGAGAGAGAGAGAGAGAGAGAGAGAGGAGAGAGAGAGAAGAGAAAGAGAGAGAAGAGAGAAAGAGAGAAACCCAGATGCAACACAACATGATAATGATCAGTTCTCTTGCCCTTTGGACTCTCACCTGCTACGTCATCGCTACATTTACTTTTTTGCGTTTTTCTTTCCTTCTTCTTTCTTCTTCTTTCTTCTCTCTTCTTCTTCTTCTTCTCTTCTTTCTTCTTTCTCTTTTCTTTCTTCTTCTTCTTCTTCTTCTTCTTCGTCTTCGTCTTCGTCTTCGGTCTTCGTCTTTCTGTCTTGTCTTCGTCTTCTCGTCTTCGTCTTCCTCTTCTTCGTCGTCGTCGTCGTCGTCGTCGTCGTCTCTTCTCTTTTCTCTTCTTCTTCTTCTCTTCTTCTTCTTCTCTTCTTCTTTTTCTCTTCTCTTCTTCTTTCTTCTTCTTCTTCTTCTTTCCTCTCTTCTTCTTCCTTTCGCTTCTTACTTCTTTCGACGTTTCGTTATTTTCTCTTTCTTTTTACGTTTTGTATGTTTTTTTTGTTTTGTTTTTGTTTCTTTGCCTTTGTTCTTCATTTCGTTCCCAATCATTGTTTCCTTTTAAGTTATTTTTGTATCACTTGCTTTTTTCTCTCTCTCACGTTTTCCTTCTCTTACGTTTTCTATTTTCTCATCCGTTTTCATTCGGTCTCTCCATCTCCTTTTTTCATCTTCCTTTGTCTATCTATCTATCCCATCTATCCAGTCTATTCTCTCTATCTGTCTAGCCTCCCTCCTCCTTCCCTTCTCTCCCTCCTTCTCCCTCTCCCTTCCTGCCCTCCTCCCTCCTCACCCTCTCCTCCTTCCCTCCCTCCCTCCTCCTCCCTCCCTCCCTCCTCCTCCCTCCCTCCCCTTCCTCCCTTCCTTCCGCTCCTCCCCCCTTCCTCCTCTCCCTCCTCCTCTCCCTCCCCAAAGGAAAGTCCCGGCAGAGGGCGTCCCACCAGCGGCGCGGGCAGGTCAAGAGGCGCGCAGCTGGAAAGAAAGTACGGTTTCGCGACCTCTGACTTTGCCAGCTGACTGCCATCTTTTTGTCTTCTTTTGTGGGGGAGGGGGGGAGGGGGGGGTGGGGAGATGAGTGAGGGAGAGAGGGGAAGGAGGAGGGGAGAGAGAGTGGAGTGGAGGGGAGTGGAGGGAGGGGAGAGAGAGGGGAGGGAGGGAGAGAGAGTGGGAGTGGAGGGAGGGAGGGAGGGAGAGGGAGAGAGAGGGGAGGAGGGAGGGAGGAGGGGAGGGGGAGAGAGGAGTGAGGGAGGGAGAGAGGGGGGGAGGGAGGGGAAAGGGAGGGGAGGGAGGGAGAGTGGAGGGGACAGGGAGAGAGAGAGTGGAGTGGGGGAGGGAGAGAGAGTGGAGGGGAAGGAGGGGGAAGAGGGAAAGGAAGGGGGGGACATGTCATGGAAAGTAATGATGAGGAGGTGGATGACAATGTGTGTGTTGTGTGTTTTTACATGTGTCGCGCTGCTCTCTCTCTCTCTCTCGTCTCTCTCTCTCTCTCTCTCTCTCTCTCTCTCCTCTCTCTCTCTCTCTCACATCTCCACCACACACAACACACACACACACACACAACACACAACACACACACACACACACAACACACACACACACACACACACACACAACACACACACACACACACACACACACGAAACAACCCCCCCGCAACAACCCGTGAGTGCAGAGCCAATACATCAAGAGCAAGTAACGCGTAAAACGACCCCGCCGCCCCCTTCCACCACCACCACCCACAAGATCACGAGCAAAAAAAAAAAAAAAAAAACAAAAAAAAAAAAAAAAAAAAAAAAAAAAAAAAAAATGCAAAATTCGCGCGCGCCCGCCAGAGCCATGAACAGCCCCTCCCTCCCCCTCCCCCCCTTGTCCCCCCCCGCCCCCCCTTCAAACAGGAACGCTTCCTCCATTCCTCTCTTCCCAACCCTGTCATTGGCGGTGACACGGCATCCTGCCACTTGCAACGAGGCGACGACTTGCAAATTCATCGTGGAAAATACTGACCAATATATATATATTCTTTTATTTTTTGTCTTTTTTAGTTCCTTTAATCCCAACTTGCAAAAAGCCAGCGGATACCTCGGGCACTGATTTGCAATGCGGCAGAGTGGGTAGGTGGGTGGGGTGGGTGGGTGGGGGGAGGGGGGTGTTGGACGAAAGATTCTCAACGCTGATTGCAATACGATTGCAAATGTGGCGTGTCGGGGGAGCTTAAGTGTTGCAGGGGAGAAACTTTTCCTTTTGTTTCGTGTTTTGAGAAGAGAGAGGAGAGAGAGAGAGAGAGAGAGAGAGAGAAGAGAGAGGAGAGAGAGAGAGAGAGAAGAGAGAGAGAGAGAGAGAGGAGAGAGAGAGAGAGAGAGAGAGAGAAAGAGAGGAGAAGAGAGACAGAGAGAGAGAGAAGAGAGAGAGAGAAGAGGGCAGAGAGAGGCGAGAAAAGAAGAGAGAGAGAGAGAGAGAGAGAGAGAGAGAGAGAGAGAAGAGAGAGAGAGAAGAGAGAGAGAAGAGAGAGAGAGAGAGAGAGAGAGAGAGAGAGAGAGAGGGAGAAGAAGAGAGAGAGAAAGAGAGAGAAGAGAAGAGAAGAAAGAAAGAAGAAGAGAGAGAGAGAGAGAGAGAGAGAGAGAGTAGAGAGAGTAGACGAGGAGAGAGGAGAGAGAGAAGAGAGAGAGAGAGAGAGAGAGAAATAGAGAGAAGGAAAGAGGAAGAGAGAAAGCAGAGGAGAGAGAAAGAGAGAGAGAGGGAGAGATGAGAGAGAGGAGAGAAGAAGAGAGAGTAGAGTGAGAGAGAGAGAGAGAGAGAGAGAGAAAGAGGTGAGAGAGAGAAAGAGAAGAAAAGAAAAGAAAGAGAGAAGAGGACAGAGAGAGAAAGAGGGAGGGAGAGAGAGAGAAGAGAGAGAGAGAGAGAGAGAGAGAGAAGAGGAAGAGAGGAGAGGAGAGGAGAGAGAGAGGAGACAGAGAGAAAGCAAGAGAAGGAAGAGAAAGAGGAAAGAAAGAAAGAGGGAGGGGGGAAGGGAGAGAGAAGGTAGAGGGGACTGGTGTATTTCGAATCTACATAAAAATGAACGGCTCGTTGTTCAAGACTCTCTTCATGTACACGTCTCGTATTCGCGCAAAGGAAAAGAAAAAGAAAAAACAAAGAAAAAAAAAAAAAAAAAACCACGAT
>NW_020872540.1:500793-503293 GCF_003789085.1 Penaeus vannamei
TTTTTTTTTTTTTTTTTTTTTTTTTTAGTCTTATCCTAAATGCCAACTTTCATAAAACGGTTCACCTTCTCGCCCCCCCCCCTCGCCTCTCGCCTCTATCGATTCCCCCCTCCCCTCCCCCTCCCCCCTCCCCCTCCCCCCCCCTCGCCCCGATCATTCCAGAAGGTCGAATATTGCATAACTCAGATACAGTCTGTTGGGGGAGAGGCAGAGGGGAGAGGGGGGGGGGTTGTTCAGTCTATCCGTTGTTTCTTCTCTTTAAGTGGTAAGAGCGGGGGGCGAGGGGGGGGTGGAGAAGTGATGAAAGGGGGAGGGACAAGTGGGGGAAACTGGGTGATAGGAGTGTGGGAAATAGGAAGAATGAAGAGAGGAAGAGAAGACGAAAGGAAGGAAGGAGGGGGATAGAGTGAAAGGAATAGGTTGAACTGGTCCCCTGTGCACACAAGACCTGCATCCCACAGCCACCCCATCACCTTCAGCGCCCTCCACGAAAAAATACAATAATACAAATTCACGTCCACCATTACGCCCACACAGATGATAACAATCAAAATAACATGATAAAAACACTTATTAAAGTTAAAATCAAACCGGTAACTAACTTTATCATTTCGAATAATGTGCATCATCACTAACTCATTATCAATGGCGAAGAATGGTAACTGTCATAACAACGAGAACACAACAATAACAATAACAATAATAACAATAATACTACTAACGTTAAAACTACAATTACTACCACTACAATCACACTATTACCCTCAATCACAACAATAATAACAAGAACAACATTCTGCCAACACCACCACCTCATATAACAGCACTGATACAACGCAACACCATTAAAGCATAATCAACACCATTAACACCATTCCGACCTGAGCATCCCCATAACACCAATAACAACACCATTCCCAGCAACACCCTGGAGTAGCAGCCCTATACATAGGCATCGTACCCGGGTCTCCCTTTCTCCTTGTCTCATCTCTCCTCTCCCTCTCCTTTCTTTCTTTCTGTCTCTGTCTCCCTCTTCTTCTCTCTCTCTCTCTCTCTCTCTCTCTCTCTCTCTCTCTCTCTCTCTCTCTCTCTCTCTCTCTCTCTCTCTCTCTCTCTCTCTCTCTCTCTCTCCCTCCCTCCTCTCCCTCTCTCTCTCTCTCTCTCTCTCTCTCTCTCTCTCTCTCTCTCTCTCTCTCTCTCTCTCTCTCTCTCTCTCTCTCTCTCTCTCTCTCTCTCTCTCTCTCATCTCAACGAAGCCATAGAAGGGCGTCCGTAGTTGACATGTGTATTAGGTTGGTTCACGGGTTGATGGGGGAAGTGGGAAGGGGAGGAAAGGGGAGAGGAAGGGGGAAAGAGAAGGAAAAGGGGGAAGGGGGAAGAAGAAAGGGGAAAGGGAAGGGAAGGGGGAAAGGGAATAAGGACGGGGAAAAGGGAAAGGGACGAAGGAAAGGGAAGGAAGGGAAGAAGGAATGGGAAGGGAAAGGGAAGGGAAAGGAAGAAGAAAGAAGCGTAAAGGAAAGGTAAGGAAAGGAAAGGGAAAGCTAAGGTGAAGAAGGAAGGGGAAGAGGGAAGAGGGAAAGAGGACGAAGAGGAAATGGGGAAGGGGGAAGGGAAGGCAGCCCCCTCTCTTACATTGTCCCCTTGTGTTGTGAGTCCGTGTGTGGGCAGCGTGGTTAATCTCTTGCTATGTATAGAAGGGGATTGAGAGTGGTTGTGTGTGTTGGAGGATGGGTGGGGGAGGTGGTGGGGAGGTGTCGTGCGTGCGTGCGTGCGATCGTTGTGTGTGCGTGTGTTGGTGTGTGTGTGCGTGTGTGTGTGGTGTGTGTGTGTGTGTGTGTGTGTGTGTTGTGTGTGTGTGTGTGTGTGTGTGTGTGTGTGGTGTGTGTGTGTGTGTGTGTTAGTGAGTGTATGAATATGAGTATGAGTATGTACGTGTTGCGTGCGCCTGCTTATGTGCGCTCGCCAACGCGTCCGTGTCTGTCTGTTCCTTAGCACTGCGCCCCTTTACACACCACACAGACGCACACAACCAATAACCCCCAGTCACACACCCCTCCCCCCCCTCGCGTACACACACACGACCTGCATCCCACAACCGCCCCATCACCCTCAGCGCCCTCCACGACGACCAGCTGACCACGTGGGCGGCCAACTGACCACGTGGACGACCAACTGACCACGTGGACTGACCACGTGGAGCTGACCACGTGGGCGACCAGCTGACCACGTGGACGACCAGCTGACACGTGGACGACAACTGACCACGTGGGCGGCCAACTGACCACGGCACCACTGTGGCCACTGACCAGTGGGCGCCAACTGACCACGTGGGGGCCAACTGACCACGTGGCACCAACTGACCACGTGGACGACCACTAACCACGTGGCGCCCAACTGACCACGTGGACGGCCTCGCCACCACCCAACTGCCGCCGCCTCCTCCGCTCCTCCACCACAAGCGTTCCGGCGCCAACGACCACCTCCCACGGCCAAAGCTGTT
>NW_020872540.1:505793-508293 GCF_003789085.1 Penaeus vannamei
TGGAAATAATTGCCGATTATTAACTCCCCCCCCCCCCCGAGTCTTCGGTAATCGAGAATCGCCAAGGTCAGACGAGGGAGGAGGGAGGGAGGAGGGGAGGGAGGGAGGGAGGGGGAGGAAGGGAGGAAGAGGGAGGGGAGGGGGGGGGAGAAGGGGGGGAGGGAGGAAAGAGGGAGCGGGAAGAAGGGAGGAGGAGGGAGGGGGAGGAAGAGGGAAGAGGAGGGGGGGAGGGGGAGGGAGGGGAGAAAGAGAGCGGCGTGGAGTAATGGTGATCGTAATGATAGAAATAAAATACCATACTGAAATACGACATATAATATTAAATGACGGTTACACAATAATAAACACAGCAGCAAAACAATAATAATAATAAATAATAATAATAATAATAATAATAATAATAATAATATAAATTAAATATTAATATAATAATATAATAATAAAATAAATAATAATGACAATACAATATATAAAATAAAATAAATAATACTAATGATGATCATAATAATTATAATATAATAATAATAATAATGATAATAATAATAATATAATAATAATAATATAATTATAATATAATAATAATAATAATAATAAAACAATAAATATAATAATAATAAATAATAATTAATAACAATAATAATAAACTAACAAAAAATATGGTAATAATAATAACAATAAAATGGTATAATTAATATAATAAAATAATATAATAATAATAATAAGTAATAATAATAATTAATAATAAATAATAATAATATAATAATAATAATAATAATAACAATAAAATGGCAATAACAATAAAATGGCAAATAACAATAATATGATGATAATAACAATAATAATAATAATAACAATAATAATACAATAAATAATATACATAATATAATAATAATATAATAATAATAATAAATATAATAATAATAATAATAATAATAATAATAATAATAATAATAATAATAATAATAAATAATAATAATAACAATAACAATAATAATAAAACAATAACAATCAACAATAACAATAACAATACAATAACAATAACAATAACAATAATAACAATAACAATAACAATAGAACAAACATAATGAACAACATTAACAAAAAAATGAACACCGGACAGGGCGACAACAATAG
Source organism: Penaeus vannamei (assembly GCF_003789085.1). Lineage (NCBI taxonomy): Eukaryota > Metazoa > Arthropoda > Malacostraca > Decapoda > Penaeidae > Penaeus > Penaeus vannamei. The sequence goes on from NW_020872540.1 coordinate 506,928, forward strand.
GCGTGGTAAAGACACAAGGAGGGAGAGGAGGAGGAGAGAGAGAGAGAGATGAGAGAGAGAGAGAGAGAGAGAGAGAGAGAGAGAGAGGAGAGAGAGAGAGAGAGAGGAGAGAGAGGAGAGAGAGAGAGAGAGAGAGAGAGAGAGAGAGAGACAGACAGACAGAGAGAGAGAGAAAGGAGAGAGACAGGATAATAAAAAGTATCTGGGTATATTATTAACCCGGGACGAAGGGCAGTCAACCCCACCCACCTACACCCCCCCTCGTCCTCGAACCATCCCCATCCCCCTCCCCACAAGCACAGGTACTAGAAACGGGTCAGGTCAGGTCAAAAAAGGTGTCGACAGATGAGGTCAAGTTATGCAAGAACAGGTTATGATCGTAATTACGAAGCTTTAACTTTCCTCTCCCTCCCCCTTCTCTCCCTCCCTTCTCACCCCCCTCCCCCTTCTACAGATGACATCATAAGATAATAAAAAAATAAAATAAAACTACTTTACATTTACAATATAAAGCAAAATAAGAATAAATGAAAAACAGACAATTCCACAATGACAATTAAAAAAACATGAATAGGCAATCACACTCGTAGACAAAATAACCAAAATAAAACAAAATAGAGAGGCAGAGAGAGAGAGAGAGGAGAGAGAGAGAGAGAGAGAGAGAGAGAGAGAGAGAGAGAAGAGAAGAGAGAGAGAGAGAGAGAGAGAGAGAGAGAGAGAGAGAGAAAGAAAGGGAGAGAGATAGACAGAGAGAGAGAGAAAGAGACAAGAGAGAGACATAGAGAGATAATCAAAAATAAATAAATCAACTCTTATCACTCCCACCAAAGCCCCTAAAAACACACGCTCCCGCACCATACCCTGAAATTATGCATCGTTAACATCGACCCTTTTCCGCGAGTGTCTGGCAACCCCGCCCTTTCTTCTACTCTCTTCTCCTTCTCTTCCTATACCATTTCTAATCCCCCTTCTTCCTCTTTCTCATTTTCTTCATCTCTTCTCCCTCTTGCCTTCTTTTTTCCTTCTTCTCTTCCTTCTATTCTCCTCATAAGCATAATCCTCCTCCTCTTTCCTTCTTCTTCTTCCCTCCTCCTCCTCCTCTTCCTTCCCCTCCCCTCCACCTCCTTGACCTACCATCGCCATGCCATAGAAATTGCATGACAAGACGGCGCACCTCTTCTCACCTGTCATGACGAGGCCTGATAAACATACATGCGTGACAATTTTTAGTTTTCATCTATGCGTGAAATCGTAGGCCTATTGCACTGCGTGGCGCGTGGGAAATGGTTGCAATGTTAGAGATATTGCGCGAAAAACTCTTCTCTCTCTCTCTCTCTCTCTCTCTCTCTCTCTCTCTCTCTCTCTC
>NW_020872540.1:520507-523007 GCF_003789085.1 Penaeus vannamei
AGAGAGTTTGGTCCTTCTGCACAGGTACCGACATCTCCAAATACTCTTGTTGAGAGAGTTCATGACCCCTGCTGCCAGGCCAATCCGTCTGCTGACTTCATGGTCTGACAGCCCAGAGTTATGAACTACACTACCAAGGTATGTAAAGCTCTCTGTGACTTCAATGTCCTCGCCGCAAGCACGTACCGACTGAACAGGTTCTCCTAACAAGTCCCCAAATTCCTGGACCTTGGTCTTGGTCCAGGAGACCTCTAGACCCAGGGGCTTCGCTTCATTGCTAAATGCATCGAGAGCCGCCACTAGGGTTTCCAAAGACTCAGATAGAATGGCAACGTCATCAGCAAAGTCAAGGTCTGTAACCTTGATATTGCCCAGCGTTGCCCCACAATGACTTTGAACAGTAGCTCTGCCCAGTATCCAGTCCATGCAAGTGTTGAAAAGAGTTGGTGCAAGGACACAGCCTTGCCTCACTCCTGAACTAACAGGAAAGAAGCTCGACAGGCCCCCACCACACTTTACAGCACTTTCAGTACCAGTATACAGGCTTGCTATTAGTCCAATAATCCTTGTTGGTATTCCTCTCAGCCTCAGGATCTCCCAAAGTGACTCCCGATGCACCGTATCGAACGCCTTCTTGAGGTCGATGTAGGCTGCAAGCAGCCCACGCCCGAACTCACGACGGCGCTCTACAATGACTCGAAGCGCGAGGATACGGTCTATTGTGGACTTACCAGGAGTGAATCCGGATTGCTCCAGTCTCTGGTGCCTCAGTAGATGGTCTCTGATACGTCTCAGAAGGATGGGCGAGAACCTTGCCTGGTACACTGAGCAGTGTGATGCCTCGGTGATTGCTGCAGTCCCAACGGTCCCCCTTCCCCTTCCAGAGAGGGATGACCACACCCCTCAACAGGTCAGGAGGAACGGAACCGGACTGCCAGATGGCAGCCAGGACAGCATGTAACCCCCGTGCCATAGGTTCACCACCAGCCTTTAACAGTTCAGCTGGTATGCCGCAGATACCAGCTGCTTTACCACTCTTCAGCTTGGAAATCGCCCCCCTAACTTCAGTTAGGGAGGGAGGGTCCTCACTGATAGGTGGATCCGGCAGCGGGATCTCGACACTACCCGCATCCAAGTTAACTGTTGGTGGGTCAACCTGGTACAGCTGCTCAAAATACTCAGCCCAACGTCCCCGCACCGCAACAGGATCTGAAACGATCTGACCACTTACTGAGCGAACTGCTGTCACCTGTGAAGAGGGCTTGGAGTTCAGCTTTCTCAGGGCTTGGTATGCAGGACGAAGGTCATTTACTAAGAAATGGCCTTCTACCTCCTCTGCAAGACTCCTAATAAACTGTTCCTTGTCCCTTCTTAACAGGGACCGAGTTCTGCGCACATGAGAACGGTGCAATTCCCGATCCCCTGTCAGACGAGCCGCACGACATGCATCTGTGGCTTTCAGTGTCTCCTGTGAGATGGAATTCTGTACTGCTCTGGGCGTACACCAATCGTATCTTGAGCTGCATCAAGCGTTTCACGCTTAAAGGTATCCCACAGAAGAACAGGGTCTGTCAGACTGCCAAGCACTGCGAAACGATCAGAGATTGCCTCAGCAAACCCGCGGGCACACTCCCCCTCCCTCAGCCTGTCCAAATGAAACACCCTAGGGTGATCATTTGACCGCTGGGGGTTTTGAAGTGGACCCGGAGGGTAGCTACAACCAATCTATGGTCAGTACCACAGAACTCAGCACTCCTGTACACCCTGCAATTCTGAAGGATCCTCCAACGAGGCTAACAAGTATGGTCGATCTCCTTGGCTGCGTTACCCGCATCACTGTACCATGTCCAGCGATGGGTCTGGGCGCTGGTACCAAGAGCCAGAAATCCTCAATATCTGGGACCTAGCAAAGTCCCGGAAAAGGAGGCTATTCTCGCTACCGGCATCAGCTCCTGAACCATGGGGACCGACAGACATCTCATAGCCAGCTCGATCACAGCCAGATACCGCATTGAAGTCGCCCAGAACAATGCGAATATCTCGTCGAGGACATCTGTCTACCACAGATGTAAGTTTGGCGTAGAACATCTCTTTCACGTCAAGTTTACAAACATCGGTAGGAGCGTACACAGCAATAAGAGACATGAAGCCAAAAGATAGCTTCAATCTCAATACCATTATACGCTCATCAACAGGAGTAACCTCTACTACCGAGGGCTGGAGTCTGCTGGAGATGGCAATGGCTACTCCCTGGAGATGGTGGCCATCGCTGCGGCCCGACCAGTAATAGGTGTAGCCACCTACACAGGTCATGCCGCTGCCAGGCCTCCTCACCTCCGAGAGAGCAGCCACCTCAACTCTCAGCCTCCCCAGTTCCCTCGACAGTAGAGGCAACCGATCATCCTGACGCAAAGAACGGACGTTCCAAGCCCCCACCCTAACTTCCCGCCTGAGGTTCGGCCTCTGGCAGTCGCTCCGGGTGGATGCCACCTCTGCCACC
>NW_020872540.1:528007-535507 GCF_003789085.1 Penaeus vannamei
GAATGCAATAGTGACTGCGGCTAGAGCGAAGTTCCGTGTGGCAGACGGTATGTTTTTTTTCGCAAAATGTGCACGTTTACCAAGCAACAATACCAATCAAACCAGAACATAAGAATAGACAATTTGAAAAAAAAAAGAAACAAGAAGAAAAGCGAAAAACAAAAAACGAAAAACTGATGGAAAAAAAACATTAATGTGAAAGGGGAAAGCTTAAAAAGGAAGTTAAAAAGAAAAGAAAAAGAAAATTAAAGCTCATATTTTGCGGGAAAAAGTATGAGATGAAAAATGAAATGAAAAGAAAAATGAAAACGCGAGAAGAGGATAAAGAAAACGGGAAGATATTTTTTAACGAGACAAAACGGGAAATTGTGGATTTGAAGGGGGGACCAAACCAAATGCGGGAAAGGAGGAAAGAATTGCAGAAAGAATGATAAATTACTGTTTCCTGGAATGCGCAATGTTTCTTACCCGATAATTAATGGATGCCTAAGATTAATGTCCATCACGGTAAAACGATGAGGGCTGAAAGATTTAACAAAAATGGTAATAACGATTTAAACAGAGACGATATGAAATGGAAATTATAATCAATAACTATAATAACATATTTAATAATAACATTCATCGTAATGGCAGCTAGAACCCTTAAAAGCATAAACCTATGACGTTGTTTTCATTTCTATTATTCTATTAATAAATATTCTATGATACGCCTTCAATCTCAGCTTTATTCAACCATAAAATCAACGAAGATCTACTAGACTTGGTAACTATAATTCATACCTCAATATCTAATCATTACCCATTCTTCATCACGTCTAATACAAGACAGGCAGACAGACAGATAGACAGACAGACAGACAGACAGACAGATAGACAAACAGATGTATAGATATTTAGATATATAGACAGCTACTGTAGGTAGGTAGGGAAGCAGATAGTTAAATAGATAGGTAGATAGATAAATAATTAAATAGATGGAAAGATAGACAGACAGATAGGTCTACCTTCAATCTATCCATACTTAACCTTCCTGAATCAACATAATGACGATAATAATAATAGCAATAATAATGGTGATGATGATGATGATCACTATAACAAAAAAAAATCAACCTTCCCCTTTTTTAGCTTCGAAATTATATATTCATAGGTAGATAGGTAGGTAGACAGACAGACTGACAGACAGATAGATAGAGAGATACATAGATAAATAAATAGATAGATAGATAGAAATATAAAAAGACAAACAGCTAATGTAGGTAGGGAGATAAATAGATACATAGATACGTAGATAGGTAGATAGATAAGTAATTAGATAGATGGAAAGATGGTCAGATAGATAAATAGACAGACAGACAAATAGCTACTGTTCACCTCGTTTAAAAAAGGGTCAAAATATTTATGAAAAGCACTATTAGCAGAAACAATGAGTAAAGTGTCATATTATTGTAGATCCCCCCCCCCCTGCCACGTAAAGTTTATCTCTTGTGTTTAAATTCACTCTAGTTGACACGCGGTTTCCTAAACTTTTCTCGGCTCTAGTTGTAACCTAACTGTATCTATATCCTTTTACTGAAGTATGTATTTTAATGTTATTCTCTGTGTCTTTTGATTATATTCTAGATAATTTATGTAATCGTATTGCCCGGTGCATATGTTCTCATTCACATATTTATGTATATGCAAATGTCTATTATTTTGAATGTTTATTCCTTCCCTCCTGCCTCGTTAGATATACCAATGTTAAGTTGCCTTTCCTTTTACGTATAAGCTGCGTCGTGTTATAGTATTTCCAAGGAGCAACACCTCGCTCCTAGAGGAACTGGCTCACCCAAACATTTTCTCTTTTAATAATTCACCTTGCAGCGGTTCCTCGACTTACGACGGAGATCCGTTCCTACGATGGCGTCGTAACCCGAATTTTGACGTAAGTCGGAGCACACCTATGTACAGTACATGCACGTACGTACATAAGCAGCGAAATCACTATGTGTTAATGCAGTATGTATACATGTATTAAAGTCTTAATCTAAAGCATAACAAGACACTTCTGTGGCGTACATGAACACATAACTAGGGCTAAAGGAACACAAACTGTAAATACTGCACATAATTTCTAGCGTCGTATCTGCAGAACGTCGTAAGTTGAGACCGTCGTAAACCGAGGACCCTCTGTACGATTGTAGGGTCCATCTGTCTGGGATGAACATGATTTGAAGAAATATATTTAATCTAGAAATAACAATAGCACATTATCTTCGTGTATTTATATGTTATTCTTAGCATCAGTGTTGGTACGTAAGTGTTAATAATCATAGATGGCACAGTACGGTAAATGTAAGATAAAAGTACATGGTATCAACAGTACATTTAGAAGGTACAAGGCACTATGTACTCATGCGTGTGTGAGTACAATAATGAGTACGAGATCAGAGGGAAAACTTTAATCAGACAATCAGCTGTGTCTGAGAGGATGAAGATAACCCTCATTCTTAAGAGTGAAATTCCTTTGTCAAAGTTCCTCTTGGGGCAGGCGGGAGAGGGCGCTCGCTAACCGTTGAGAATTGGTCTGTTAAAAGTTGTCAGGCATGTTGAGTAACTGTGAAAGAGCAAGCATCCAGACGCAGGCAAACAGCAGGGTACACACAGGCTATAAACATACGTACATACATATGCCGGAAATTCCTTGTTACATCCTATATATATATATATATATATATATATATATATATATATATATATATATATATATATATATATATATATATATATATATATATATATATATATATATATATATATATATATATATATATATATATATATATATATATATATATATATATATATATATATATATCATATATGCATATTTGTATATATATCTCGTATATACATACACATACACATATATTTGCATATTATGATAAAAAATATGCCCAGTTTCTGTAGACAGAGAAGAGCCATTGACTCAAGAACAAGAGCCAATTCTAGAATCTAATCTCCGTGAACCAGCCAGTGGAAATTGACGATTCCTTCAGAACTGCTGTGCAAACGGAGTAACACGAACATCACACAACGAAGCCTCGCTCGAACGGAGACATCGAAAGGAATGAGACAAAGAATCAACAACATCCCGGAAGCTTTTTCACAGCTCGTCTGAAAAGTTCAGTAAACAGGGAAACAGTTACGGAGTCAAAATAAGAAAGAAACAGTAGAGAATCTGCAAAATATGACTTACTTCATTGAGGCGAGCTGGATGCAGTACAGAGATGAAAAGGAAAGTATGTTTAAGTGTAATGAGTAAAGTCACTAATTAAATTGAAGATGAGAGTCTGGGAGAAGCTAATGAATGCACAGACCGAGGAGTCGGTTCTAAGGAGGTCATGTAAATAAAAAAAAAGATGAATTAAAAGAAAGGAAGAAGAAGAAAAAAAACACACATAGGCAGATCATAAATGGTGCATAAGTTTGGGAAAATTATGGATCGACAGAGATCATGAAATATAAATAGAATTAATTATTGATGAATGTTATAAAAAGTGATTTTTAAGTTGAATAAATCAACGTATGATAATAATGATAATAGTAATATGATGAAAATAATAATAACACTAACAATAATGGTAATAATAATAACAATAATAATCCACACGTTATCATCATCAGCATCTTATTAATACTAATGAAAAAAAGTAATAATAATAATAATAGTAATAATGATAACGATAATAGTAATAGCAATGATGGTAATAATGATAATGATACTAATAGTAATAATAATAATAATGATAACACATAGTAAAAATAATAATAATAACACTAACAGTGATGATGATGATAATAACATTGACGATATTTGAAATATCAATTTTCATGATAATATAATAATAAAATTAACGCTTATCATTATCATTATATCAATTATCACCATTACCATAAAGATGATGATGATAGTGATAATCATCATAATGATAATGAATAATAATAGTAATAATAATAATAGAATAATAAAAATGATAAAATAATAAAATTATAACAAAATAATAATAAGAATAATAAAATGATAAAAATAATAATTAATCAATATATAAATGATAAATAGATAATGAATAAAATTATTGTGATGTAAATAATAACACAATAAAATAATATGCATCCTTAAGTCATGTCACAAGATAAATATACACACTACATCCACTCTCTTTTTGGATCGCAACAGTTGACTAAAATAACCTCCAATGATGATATTGATTATGAAAAGACGGATGTGAAGTTGAATCAGGGTTTATCCTATATTTGGTATAGAGTTTCTATTTTGAGAAGGACTGAGAGCAGCTATTTATAGAGGTTTTGGAATCGATGCACTATGTTTAAGTGTGTTCGTTATATTGTTTGACATCCGAGTTTCAGGCTTTTAAGGTTAGGTTAGGTTAGGCTCAAATTTGACCAGGAGACTCCGAATTTCGTTTTCTTACATGAGGTTTATATTCAATCAGTTTAATCGAGGTTAGGTTATATTAGCTTGAATTTGGTGATGTTTGGTTAGGTTAGGTTAGGGTAGGTTAGACTCAAATTTGACCAAGAGACTCCAAATCTTCGTTTTCTCACGTGGGGTTTATTTTAAATCAGTTTAATCGAGGTTAGGTTACATTAGCTGGAGTTTGGTGAGGTTAGGTTTGGTTAGGTTAGAATAAGTTGAGCTCAAATTTGACCAGGAGACTCCAAATTTCGTTTTCTCACATGAGGTTTATATTAAATCAGTTTAATCGAGGCTAGGTTACATTAGCTGGAATTTGGTGAGGTTAGGTTAGGTTAGCTTAGCTTAGCTTAGCTTAGGTTAGGCTCAAATTTGACTAGGACGCTCCAATTTCGTTTCCTCACATGAGGTTTATATTAAATCAGATTAATCGAGGTTAGGTTACATTAGCTGGATGTTGGTGAGGTTAGGTTAGGTTAGGTTAGGCTCAAATTTCACCAGGAGACTCCAAATTTCGTTTTCTCACATGAGGTTTATATTAAATCAGTTTATTCGAGGCTAGGTTACATTAGCTGGAATTTGGTGAGGTTAGGTTAGGTTAGGTTAGGTTTGGCTCAAATTTGACCAAGAGACTCCAAATTTCGTTTTCTCACATGAGGTTTATATTAAATCAGTTTAATCGAGGCTAGGTTACATTAGCTGGAATTTGGTGAGGTTAGGTTAGGTTAGGTTAGGCTCAAATTTGACCCGGAGACCAAATTTCATTTTCTCACATGAGGTTTATATTAAATCAGTTTAATCGAGGCTAGGTTACATTAGCTGGAATTTGGTGAGGTTAAATTAGATTAGGTTGGGTTAGGTTAGGCTCAGATTTGACCAGGAGACTCCAAATTTCGTTTTCTCACATGAGATTTATATTAAATCAGTTTAATCGACGTTAGGTTACATTAGCTGGAATTTGGTGAGGTTAGGTTAGGTTAGGTTAGGTTAGGCTCAAATTTGACCAAGAGACTCTAAATTTCGTTTTCTCACATGATTCTTATATTAAATCAGTTTACTCGAGGTTAGGTTACTTTAGCTGGAATTTGTTAAGATTACTATATGTTAGGTTAGGCTCAAATTTGACCAGGAGGCTCCAAATTTCGTTTTCTCACATAAGGTTTATATTAAATCAGTTTAATCGAGGCTTGGTTACATTAGCATGAGTTTGGTTAGGTTAGGCTAGGTTAGGTTTAGGCTAGGTTAGGCTCAAATTGACTAGGAGTCTCCAAATTTCGTTTTCACACATGAGTTTTATATTAATTCGTTTAATCGAGGTTGTTATATTTGTTGGAATTTGGTGAGGTTAGGTTAGGTTAGGGTCAAATTTGACCAGGAGACTCCAAATTTACTTACATTAGTTGGAATTTGGTGAGGTTAGGTTAGGTTATGTTAGTTTAGGCTCAAATGTGACCAGGAGTCTCCAAATTTCCTTTTCTCACATGATATTTTATATTAAATCAGATTAATCGAGGCTAGGTTACATTAGCTGGAATTTGGTGAGGTTAGGTTAGGTTAGGTTACGCTCAAATTTGACTAGGAGACTCCAAATTTCGTTTTCACACATTAGTTGTATTAAATCAGTTTAATCGAGGTTAAGTTATATTAGCTGGAATTTGGTGAGGTTAGGTTAGGTTGGTTAGGTTAAACAAAAAAAGAGAATAACTGCACATGATGATATAGTCTATAATATACTGTTACGTAACACACTGTCCCACTGGGTTCGGTGAATATATTATAGTTTATAATATATGAGTTTATAATATGTTGGCGGGGGAAGGACAAACAGGTAGCAGGAAGAGAGGAAGAGAAAGAGGGAGAGGGAGAGGGAGAGTGAGGGGGAGAGGGAGAGTGAGAGGGGGAGGGGAGAGAGGGGGAGGGGGAGAGGGAGAGTGAGGGGGAGAGGGGAGAGTGAGGGGGAGGGGGAGAGGAGAGGGAGAGGAGAGTGAGGGGAGTGGGAGAGGGAGAGGGAGAGGGAAGAGGGAGAGGGAGAGAAGAGAGAGGGAGAGAGGGGGGAGAAGGAGAGGAAAGGAAAGGGAAAGGGAAAGGAGAGGGAGAGGGAGAGAGAGAGAGAGAGAGAGAGAGAGAGAGAGAGAGAGAGAAAGAGACAGAGAGAGAGAGACGGACGAACAAACGTAGAGCGAGCGATGACAAGATACAGAAATGTCAGGCAATTAAATCGTTTAAAGCGACATTCACAAAACACTTCGGGATTTGACGCAGAGGCAGAATGCCATTCTATATTTACATCAATGGAATGTATGGAAAATATATGAGAGCGCCTGTATATGTGCACGTACAGGTGTGACTATACGGATGAGAAATCACCGTTATACAAAATCGACTTTTCCCATTGAATGTGAAATGAACGAGATGCAGAACGTACGCCCTACATTAGAAAATAATGAATGAATGTTCTTTACGACAAGCGCCGTACGAGCGTATAGTCCGTATAGTTAGTGTCACACGAAAGAGCAAGTACCAGTCATATGTACTAATACTAGGGGCATTGGGGGCATTGGGGTAGGGGGGGTGAAAATGTGTATGTGTGGGAGGGGGGTGAAAGGGAGGGGGGGAGGTAATACGCAAAGTGTAGAAAGATGAAGTTTAGAAAGAGTGATAAGGACAGATCGATAAGGGTACTGTGTATGCATGTGTGTAGGGGAGCGTGTATACCTGTGTGCGTTCGTTTGTGTGTGCATTTCGTGTGGACACTAATCACGACAAAATAACTCCTTCATGGGCGTGTTTCAGCAAGACCATCCCAATTGTTCCCTATGTTGATATCAATATTTTGCAATCTTCAGTTTATTGCTTTTGTTGTTTCTCCGGCACAAAATTATGAGAAATAGCGATTGATAATAATACTCGACACCTGTATATCGCGAAAGGAGAATGCTCATGACAAAAATCTGCTAAACATATCATCTGAAACTTTACGTTCAGAGTTTTAAAGGCTCTTGGTGTGGTCTTACGTG
>NW_020872540.1:543007-544817 GCF_003789085.1 Penaeus vannamei
TCACCTGCGACTACATCTGTTACTGTATCCACGGACCACTAAAATAACTAAATGAATAACAAATATTCTTTTTCAAACAAAGCATTATGGCATGTTGCTCTTGTCGCATTTTCTCAATCTTTTTTCTGTCTTTTCTGTTCACATGGGAAGGCAAGGATTCGTCTTAATTATCACAAATCAGTACAAAGAGATTTAACAATTACACACTTGTATAATCATTTTTTTTATTAATTTCTTACATCTTCCTCTATTAGTGTAATATATTCTCTCAAGAATCTAAAATCACATTGATTGTTCTGTATAGAGTTGGTTTATATAGGGAATTAATCAACAAACAACGGAATGAATTGATTTTTAATCAATATTACATCTTCAAACTGAAATGTTGATCTTCAATTCCATCTTTGAATTTGCAAAGTTAATAATACACATTTTGCAATCTGATAATATTCAATCTTAATTCAAATCTTTCCTAGTTTCGTCACGTCAAATACTGCATAGGTTACCCTCGATATTGCAACGAGAATGCAATAGTGACTGTGGCTAGAGCGAAGTTCCGTGTGGCAGACGGTATGTTTTTTTTTCGCAAAATGTGCACGTTTAACAAGCAACAATACAAAAACCAGAACATAAGATAGAAAAAAGAAAAAGAAACAAGAAGAAAAGCGAAAAACAAAAAACGAAAAACCTGATGGAAAAAAAAAACATTAATGTGAAAGGGGGAAAGCTTAAAAAGGAAGTTAAAAAGAAAAGAAAAAAGAAAATTAAAGCTCATATTTTGCGGGAAAAAGTATGAGATGAAAAATGAAATGAAAAGAAAAAATGAAAACGCGAGAAGAGGATAAAGAAAACGGGAAGATATTTTTTAACGAGACAAAACGGGAATTGTGGATTTGAAAGGGGGACCAAACAAAATGCGAGGGACAAGAGGAAGAATAGCAGACAAGAATGATCAAATACTCGTTTCCTAGAACCACCAATGCGCAATGTTTCCCCACCCAACAAACCAAACAAAACAAAAAAAAAGCAGCAACAAACAACCCCACCCCAGAACCCAAAAAAAACAACACCACAACAGAAAAAAACCAAAACACACAAACACAACCCAACAACACAAAAACAAAAAAAACCAAGCACACAAAAAGACACCACCCCCCACACCCCCACACAACAAAAACGAACAACAAACCAAAAACCCACCCACACACACCCACACACACACAAACCACCCCCCAACCCCCGAACACCACACCCCCACCCAAAAACCCACACAACCGACAAACCCCACCACAACCCCAACCACCTCCACCAACCCCCAAAAAAACCCACAAAAACAGCAACAACCAAACACTCCACACCAACCCCAACAAAACAAAAAAATACACCAACAACAAAAACAACACACAAAACACAAAACAACCAAAAAAAAACCACCAAAAAAACACAAGAAACAATCACAACAACCCAAAAACACCCAAACACCAAACCAACCTCAAAAACACCCAAAAACAACACACAGAACAAACAAAAACATAACGGAGCATAGAATCCACCCAACACACCCAAACAGCCACTCCAACCAAACCACACACACAAAACCCAAACCCAGTCACCCTAAAACAACAGACCGAAAACACAAATCACCAAAAACCAATAACAAAAACATCAAAGAACTCAACCAATTCGAAACCCAAAAACAACACCACAACCCCCAAACCACCCAACAACAAAAAAACAAAACTCCCACCCCCCCACCCCCCCCCCCCCCTCCCTCGCGCCAACACCATTCTATAACACCTCAAAAAAAAAA
>NW_020872540.1:549917-552417 GCF_003789085.1 Penaeus vannamei
ATTATCATTATTTTTGTTGTTGTTATTACCATTATTATTATCATCATTATTATTATTATTATATTATTATTATTATTTATTATATTTATCGTTATCATTGTTATTATTATCATTATTGTTATCATTATTATTATCATTATTATTATCATCATTATTATTATCATCATTATTATTATTATTATCATCATTATTATTATTACTATCATTATCATTATTATAATTTTTAACTATTTTATAAAATGTTTCATTATTTTTCAGGACACAACACAAAGTTTTTTTATTTTCATATAATGCTTAAATCATGTGTCTCTTTCTTCCATCTCTTCTCGCTATCTCCCTCTTTTCCTCTTTCTCAGTTTCCTCCCCCTTCTTTCCACCTTTCCTCCTCTTTCTCGCCCTCCCCATTCTCTTTCTCTCTCTATCACCTTCCTCTGCCTATCTTCCCTCTCCCTCTCTCCTTGACCCTCTTTACCATCTTTTCTCTCCACTCCCTTCCTTCACTCCACTCTCAATTCCCTCTCCTTTTCCTCCTCCTCCTCTTTTATCCCTATTTATTTCCCTCCTTTTCTCTTGCACTTTTCCACCCTCACTCAGTCTTTCCTCCTTCCTTCTCCCACCTCTCTCCCTCCCTCCCTCCCTCGCTTCCTCTTTCCCTACCACTCTCAATTCCCTCTCCTCTCCTCCTCCTCCTCTTTTATCCTTATTTATTTCCCTCCTTTCCTCTTGCACTTTTCCACCCTCACTCAGTCTTTCCTCTTTCCTTCTCCATCCCTCTCTTCTAGCATTCATCTTCTCGTGTCATCGTTTCGCTTCCTCATCATCTTCATTTCTCCCTCTCTCCCTCCCCCTCCTTCTCCATCCTGTCCTCCGTTTCTCTCTTCCTTCATCCTTCTTTACCCCTTGTCTACTTTCTTCCTCATCCCTTACTTATTCCTCCTTTCCTTCCTCCACCCTTCCTATCCAGTCCTTTTCATTTCCTTCTTTACCCCCTCTTCTTTCTTCCTTCTCCATCTTCCTCTCATTCTCACTCTCCTCTGCCTGAATCACCCTCGTCCACTCCCTATCCTGTTTTGTCTATCTATCTGCTTCCTCTCTCTTTCTTTCTCTCTCTCTCTCTTCTCTCTCTCTCTCTCTGTCTCTCTCTCTCTCTCTCTCTCTCACTCTCTCTCTCTCTCTCTCTCTCTCTCTCTCTCTCTCTCTCTCTCTCTCTCTCTCTCTCTCTCTCCCTCTCTCTCTCCTCTCTCCCTCTCTCCCTCTCTCCCTCTCTCCCTGTCTCCCTCTCTCTCATTCTCTCTCTCTCCCTCTCTCCCTCTCTCCCTCTCTCTCTTTCATCTCTCTCTCTCTCTCTCCCTCTCCTCCGCTCTCTCTTCTCCCTCTCTTTCCCTCCCCCTCTCTGTCTCTCTCTCCCTCTCTATCTCTCTCACTCCGCTCTCTCTTTCTTTCCCTCTCTCTCTCCCTCCCCTCTCTGTCTCTCTCTCTCCCTCTCTTTCTTCCTGGTTCGGCGAGAGAAAATTTATTTGTCTCGGGTGATTTTCGCAAGAAAGATGTGCCTTGTGTGGTGTGCTTTTGCTCTTCCTGCGAGCCTTCGGTTGACACTGAACGGTATGTTGGCGCGGACTGTTTTCTTTTTTTTTTTTTTTTTTTTTTTTTTTGCCTTTTGTCTTTTTTTCAAATTCTTTGTTTTTTTTTTTCATTGCTGTTTATTGGTTTTGTTTAGTTTTACTTTTATGTTATCTTTCTTTTATTCTTTTTTTTCGTTTTTTTTTTCTCTCTCTTTTTTTTTAATCGGATTTTGATTTGATTTTTTTTATTGATTTTATATTTAAGGGAATGCATGGAACAAATCGCGAAAAAGGTCATAGAAAAATATAGAAAACAAAAACAAAGAGAAAAGAAAATATGGCAAAAATTTAAAGTATAAGCATATCTATAAACAAAAGACAAGAAGTTATTAGAAACCAAATCGTCATCACCATCATTATTATTTTTATTATTATCATTATCATTATCTTTATCATTCTCATGATCATCATCTTTATCATTCTCATATCTCATCTTTATCATCTCATATTATCATCTTATCATTATTATCATTATTTTTATCATTATCTTTATCATCATCATAATCTTTATCATGCTCATTATCATTATCTTTCATTCTCATTATCATTATCTTTATCATTCTCACCATTCATCCTACATCACCATCACCATAAGCACCATACTACCCCCCATCCTACATCACCATACCCACACCATAAGCACCATACTATCCCCATACCTTCATCACCATACCCACACCATAACACCATACACTATCCCCATACCTTTCCACATCACCCATACCATACTATCCCCATACCTTCACCATACCCACAACATAAGCACATACTACCCGCCCCATCCTACATCACCACCACACCATATCACCATACTATTCCCCATACCTTCATCACCATACCCACACACCATAAGCACCATACCCCCCCCTCCCATCCTA
>NW_020872540.1:567417-572417 GCF_003789085.1 Penaeus vannamei
CATTACTACTATTACTGCTACTACTATCATAACTGTTGACGTTATTCTTGTCATTACCGTGTTCATGTTGACAAATGTAGAAAGGTATGAATGTAAACGAATATCGCTTGTATTGTTATTATTATTATCACTATTATTGTAGTTTTAATTCTTATCATACTATAATTATTATAATAATTATTATTATATTTATTTTTATTATTATTATTATCGTTATTATCATTACCATCAACATCATTATTACTATGTCATTCATGATGATTATTATCATTATCAACAACAGCACTATTGTCATTATTACTGTATTATTAATATTGTTATTATTATTGTTGTTGTTGTTATTGTTGCCGTTGTTCGTTGTCGTTTTGTTTATTATTTTGTTGTTACTATTATTATTATTAATAATAGAATTGTTATGATTAGTATTATCATTATTATTATTACTATATATCGGACAGAAAGGAATCTAATAGTTATGATGTAACAGATGTTATTATCGCCTTGTTATTCCTAGTGCATTATGTCTAGTAATCATTTCCATATTTACAGAATGTGTGTGTGTGTGTGTGTGTGTGTGTGTGTGTGTGTGTGTGTGTGTGTGTTTTTCTCTTGTGTGTGTGAACGAGTATAATGGTGTATGAACATGTGCGTCTATGTACGTACAAGCTCGAATAACTGGTTTTGTAAGTGTACGTGTGAACATTAGAATTCATTCATACATCTTTATGAAGAGAATGCATATTTACTGCACTTACACACCCTGTCATGAATTTAAGCTAAAGCTGCCTAGACATAAGCGGGCAACACCATTAGATCCATTACTGTAGGACCTATTTTTTTCATTATAAATGTTCTGTTGGGCGGCACTTCTACTTAACAAAGATTGATAAAGGATTTTGAGAAAAAAAAAATCAGAAAACGACACCTAGACAGTTTTTTTTCTTTTTTCCCCAAGATTGCAAGCGTATATATGCAAAACTCTATATAACTACATGTATGCCGTAAAATCAGGTCAGACAAACCATATATATAGCCCACTGTTAGAGACCTGTTTAAAGAATGTGGATTATAAAAATACACTAAGAAAAATATATATAAAAAGGGAACAACTTATTGCCATAGAGAAACCCCAACCTTCGCCCTTTATTTATTTATCAATCTATCTTTGTTTATCTATCTCGTTTATCTAACTTCAGCTACACAGGGCGGGCCGCATTTCCGTAGCAGTATTTCTGCCATTTTCTAAACAATGAATGATAAAGAAAACAATGAATAATTGAACCATAAACTATTATAAAAGGATGAATATTAGATTACAGTTACAGTGCGCAGGGTTAGATTCTGATGATTATTGGATGCCCTGTGTTACTTTCTTGTTCACTGCACTGCATAAACAATATACAGTAAATACATTAGTAAGCCAATAATTGAAAAATGCAACTGCAACTCTTAATAGAAAATGTATTAGATGTATAACTTAAGAAATATGATATTGAACCTGTAAACTTGATTTATCTAAAAAGTATATGACTTCATTGTGAGTGTGTTGCAGGTCTGCTACCTCGTATTAGTTCATATTAAAATGGTTTAAGGAATATCTATGTTTGACTCATTTTAACATAGAAAAATATTTAAGTATTGGATATTTTTCATTTGCAATAAACCATCTAGTCATAAAAAATAAAAACTACTTACGGTATAAAGTTCACCACGTCCGATCGTCTTTTGTTTCCATTTAGCAGACGAATCCCAGTAGAATTCCAGCCCTGTGCTTCCGTAGCCAAACTTTTCTTGGGTTGAAATAGAAAATGTTCAAAACTAGGGGTGTCTTTCCTAGGCCAGTGAATCATTTCCATTATTATATTTTCAATTGTGAAAAAATGGAAACACAAAAGAAATGGAGTTTGCAACAGAATCCTAAAATACAAAGTAAAAAGAATTCTTGGTAAAAACTGGCCACTTTTTGCTTTCAATTTACAAAAAAAAAAAAAAAAAAAAAAAAAAAAAGTAAAAAGGCTAAACCCAATTTTCTGTCACCAAGGATTCGAACTTGATACGAAACGGCTTATCCGCACAAGAGTTTGGACATTTCTGACGTATGTGCCGCTGTTTCTATGTAATTTTGGGAGAACATCAAATATATTTGCAATATATAACCTTTTTGTTACTAGTCTTATGTCCTAAATGCAGACCGCTGTAAATCACCTTTTGCCACATAAGTAACAAATCTTTGGCGGTTTTCTGTATAGCAGACGAATTTCAGGCAGCCTTGTGCGCCAGTTGTGTATTTTTTTCATCTGCGCAGAACCAATTGTTAACGTTATTTATGCGCAGACCGATGTGTCTTTCTCTTTGATGTTAAAATAGCTGTTCTAGATTGTTTTCAGAGTAATTTACAATGCAGCAGCATTATTAAAAGAAATTCTCTGCGTAGGTGTTTCGTCTGCTGGAAGTTCCTTTGTTTTATGTCGCCCTGTTGTGCTCCAGTCTCTTTCTGTCGGCACTAATTTTGAATGGAAAAGCTATTTGTAATGTTGGTACGGAGATCATCAGATCACGATATTTTAACATCACTGATACTATTGCAACTATTAACATAATTAGTATTATCGTTATCACAACCATTATTATCACTAGCATTATCAATGTTCACACACTCATTCTGTTTTGGTTTTCCTTCAAGACAAGCGCCAGTCACTTCTACTGTAATTACTTCACTATCTTTCAGGGTCTGCTAGTTTTTCTACTTTTTTATTGTTGCTGATGTTATTGTTTTTTATTGTTATCATTGCTATGAATATTATTATCGTCATCGTTATTATTATCATTATCATTACTGTTATTATCATTATTATTATTACAGCTATTCATATCATTACTATTATTGCCATTATCATAATCGTTATTTTTTCATCCTCAATATTGTTGTTATTACTACCATCATCGTCATCATTATTAATGTCATAATTATTACACTACATTATAATTTTAGCCATTAATATTATTAATGATGCAATCATCATTACTGATATTATCTCCATCATAATCACATCATTATCATTATCAATATCACTACTACTATCGTTATTATCATTTTGGGTTATTATCATTATCGTAATTATTATGTTACTATTATTTTCATTATCATTATTGTTATTACTATTATTATTATCGTTATCATTATTATTATTATTATTATTATTATTATTATTATTATTATTATTGTTATTATTATTATTATTATTATTATTATTATTATCAGTATCATGTGTTATTATCATTATCATCATTATAATCAGCATCAGCATCAGAAGTAGCAGCATCATTAGTATTGCTATTATCATTACAAGTACTACTGTTATCATTATCATTATCGTCTTTTTTATCGTTATCATTATCATTATTAATATTATTGCTATCATAATCATTATCATTATTAATATTATTGCATTCATAATCATTATCATTATTATGATTATCTTTATCACTATTATAATTGTTATCATCATTATCATCATTGTTATCATTACTATTACCATTATTGTTTTATAATTACCTTTATTACTTTATTATCCGTATTATCATTATTGTTGTTAGTATCATTATAATTATTGCTACTATTATTGTCATCATCATCATTATTGTTAGTACTATTTGTTGTTATCACTACCATTATCAGTAATATAACTATGACGTTATTGTTTTATTCGTAATAAATTTCATTTTTATTATTGTTTTCATTGTCATTATTATCATTATCATTATCATGTTCATCACTATCATTAATATCATCACCACCATCACCATTATTATCATCACCATTACCACCATCATCTATATGATAATAATACCATAATCATTATCGTATTGAGTAAACTTGGTACAATCATTTCCAGAAAAGGGAGAATATGATATAATTTAGATTCACATTTTAATGAGTGTGCCTGCATTAAATCATATTTTTCAGTACAAATTGATATTACCATGAATGTTCAATTAATATTTTCCGGGTCGTAAACAACTGATGCTACAAAATGGCGCAGATATGCTGCCGGTCTCGTAAAGAGAGAGAGAGAGAGAGAGAGAGAGAGAGAGAGAGAGAGAGAGAGAGAGAGAGAGAGAGAGAGAGAGAGAGAGAGAGAGAGAGAGAGAGAGAGACATTTGATTGAAAAATTCTGTATAATGCTATACCTAATTATAGATCCATATAGAGTACCAGTCCCTGAGAGAGACCATCGCGGTTTTAGTTGAAATGATAATGATAATAATTATTTTATGGTGTGGGTTTATTGAGAATCTTAATCACAATCTGCTCGACTGTAAGGTCAACATAAAATGAAAAGTGTTTAGCATATGTTTCTTTGTTTGAAATTGCTTCACCAAAACATTTTCAGCAAGGCTACACGTGTTAAACCTGAGGTATGTCAAGACTCGAAAGACCAATCATTAGCGCCTGTTAGAGAATCTTACACCAGTGATAATACCCGACTGTTTTGAGAAAAAAAAAATCAAATGAAATAGATTAATAAATACAAGACAATAAAAAAGAAACTACACATTTAATAAACACTAAAAAAAGATAGTATATAACATGGAATAAGATTGACCGCTGGATGGCTGATATATTGTATTTCGCGACGAAATCTGTTTGATGCGTTTTTGTATGACCTGAAGTGATCCGTCTGCAAAACAGAGACAGAATGTGCATGTGGGTAACGAACAGATGATCTGAGTTTACACTATAATTCAACTGAAACAATCTTCTGAAACGCGGGATTAAATACGATCTCGCAACTGTTAAACAATATCCAGCGGAAGTTTGTTAAGCCTCCTCGCTTCCTTGTATCAGGAGTCTTAAGAATCATTGTACGGATTATACTTGCAAATCCCCCGCGTGTTTCCCTGGTGGGGAATAACCCCTGCGGTAGTTTGTCTGGGGTATTAGTGCATGTTCCGTTCCATGTTTTCCTTCCTGGTTATCAGCTGAGTTAAGCTTTCCT
>NW_020872540.1:579917-594917 GCF_003789085.1 Penaeus vannamei
AAAGGCCTTCGGTATATTCGTGTGTTTTCTTGTCCTTCTCTTCGTTGTTCCTATTGCACACACATATATAATTTTTCCCCCTAGAGAATGGGGTGTTTCAGTGAATCGACTTATTGGAGAATTTTTTAGATATTTTACTATGGTTTGATTTTCAAAGAAAAATTGTAATAACTGTAGTAAAGGGAAGCAAATATTGGGGCTAGCCATGTTTATAATAAGAAAATGTATTGTTCTTCAAACCGTGTGTAATCCCCGAGAGGTGACGTGTTCACATGTAAAGGTGGGTACAAACTTGTTGCATTTCCACGTATCGTATCATCGTTGGGTATCACCCAGTGATACGATACAGTATAACTGGGTATTGTACCCAATTTTTGCGTATCCGCGTGTTGTATCACTGTTCGTGGTGCAACAGTGTCATTCAGTTTCTTCCTGACTATAGCTATGAGTGCAAATGTGCAGTTGGCTGCGGCCGCGTATATTTTTCTTCATGAACATCAAGTCAGCAAAAGGGAAAAAAAAAAGTCACGGCGTTGGTGGGTGTCTACACTCAGTGCAAGTAGGGAGATGTGTCACGGAACGACTATGGTGGCTGACAAGGCTGAACGTGCAACGGGACGAAGCCACACTCCCCGTCCACACGAGGGTTGGCGAATTGTGTATCATTCCTTTGATGTGACGGCAAATGATCGACTAATGGCGGATCGAACCCGTTGCGTATGTTTGTATCATATTGTAACACGCAACGGTGCAACGCTATCCGTCCACGCTGCTACGCAACGATGATACTATACGTAGAAATGCAACAAGTGTGTACGCGCCTTTACGTCTCGATTTCCTCCTTAACACTTCCCATTCCCTCTTAGCTTGATCTATCAGGTGGTGGGAGGTTGTTTCATTAGTCGGTTCTCAAACATTGACAATATTCGGCAATACATTTCTCGTCGGGTTGGAGTCACATCCCTCGAAGGACCTACACGTGGTGTTAGGCAGGGAACCACTTCGCAACTGCCCTAGACGTGTGTGTGGTGCAGTTATCTTGTACAAATATGATTGTTTCTGGGAAGGCGAAACAGCGTACTGATGGGAGGATCATTTTTTCGTAACAATTCGATATATTTGATTAAGGTGCATTTTTCCCGTTTCGCCAACATGTAGGGAGATCCAACCCCACATATCGCAGGTCACGTGACCACTCCTCGCCGTTTCATAGATAATTTGTTTGCCATGTGTGAAAAGTAAATAATGATCTAGAATCCGTACATGAAATATGACGTGTAGTGCACTATTATGTTTAAACAAAATCTATATCGTAAACTGAAATAAATTGATTTGTGAAATACTGAAAAGGGTTAACGTTTACACCTATTATTACATCCATTATTGTTATTACTCTCTATTATTATCATTACATCCAGCATTCATGTATTTCCAGTGTATTTTTGTCGTCATGAGTGCCCTCCTCTTCCCACCCTGTCTGCCTGTATGCCACCGTCCGGCAGATGCCCAGTGCTCCGAATACATCACTGCTAGACAAGTTACTTTCCCCCACCTCATTGTAGCAGCCTCCATTTCCGATTACAGCTTGCTTTGCGTCCATTCTGAAAAAAAGTGTCATCTTGGCAGCCTCGTTTTGACCTCGAATGTTATTAAAAAAGAAAAAAAAGGAAAATTATCTACTGCTCTGAAATTTTCAAGGGATACTTTCTCTTTTCCGATCCAATAGTCTTCATTAATTCATTGTTCCATACTCTCGAAAAATCCTCTTAAGTGGATTAAAGCAAGGGATTTATGGTGGAATCCATTAGCTCTTGAAATTCTATCGGAAAAATATATAGAAAAAGAGGAAGACTTGCTCGAAAAAGTACCAAGGGATGAGTGATGTAAAGACGGTATCTGATGAGTCAAAAGAGGAGGATTACAGATTATATTATCCTGTTTAAAACGAGGTATTGATTTTCTTATCCTATTTCTTAAGTTTAATACGGTGTTGCTAGTACTGGTGTTTATAATGATGTGTTAGTTCATATTATCTATAAGTACATTGGTTCATATTATTCGTTTATCTCTCCTCTCCCTTTCATTTAGACCAAGATAATCCTTTTTTCTGGACGTATTGTATTTACTTTGCATTTAGCAAAAAAAAAAAAAAAAAAAAAAAAAAAAAGAGAGAGAGAGAGAGAAGAAAAAAAAAAAATATAGCAACAAAGTTAAATTTTAAAAAGTGGAAATTTATTTTTACCATTGAGCATTTTCCAAACTACAAGTACATTGTAGAGAAAATAAAAATACACCAAAACCTGATCTCCAATGGTATAAGAAAAATATAAATGAAAAAAAATAGCTGTATTAAGTGTACCAAGTGAGGCATGAATAATACAGCCTCATTATCATCCCTAATTTCATTCCTAACATTAATATTATTTTTGTTATTGTTATTATTATCATCATTATCACTATTATCCCTATCATCATTGGTGTTATCATTGTTATTATCATTATTATTGTTAGCACTTTTGTTTGCTTGTTTTATCAATTTAAGAAGTAGATATCAGGTAGACAAATAGACACATACATACATAGCTAAGTAGATAGATAGATATGGTGATAGATGTAGATACAGGTATACGGATAGATTTAAACAGATATAGATAAAGATGTATAGATGAAACCAGGAATGGTAGAATTAGTGTAAGGAAAGAGAGAAAGCGAGTGCGAGAGAGATAGAGAAAGCGAATTATATCCGTATACAGTTGCAAGGAATTTTAAACCCAGCGCAATACGTTCAGTACTTCGTTGTGGAAATTGAAATGGTGCCATATTCAAATGAGAGCAAATACTAATGGCATTCCAGTCAACTCAAATGTGAAAGTTGCTAAGGCCCTATCACGCTACCACTTTTTCCGTCACTTTTTTGCGTTTCCGTCTGGAGGCCCTATCACACTACCACTTTTTCCGTCAATTTCTGGGGTTCCGTCTGAATTTGAGGCTTTCCGCAAGGATCGTCTACAAACGGAACGCCTCCCAGACCAAGACGGTTACGACCGTTTCCGTCTGACTAATTTCCGTGTTGATCTTGTGCTATTCATAAATTAGAAAGGATGAGTAAATGTAAACATAAGCTAATATTTTAGAACATTCGTATATACAATATACATCATCATATTTCTTAAAAATAAACGTTATATGTATGAGAATGTTCGTGTGATTCCCGGGACCTCACTCCGATAGCGCCTGTTTGTTTACATGATTTTCATACGGAGTTCATTCGGAAACGCAAAAAATTGACGGAAAAAGTGCTAGTGTGATAGGGCCTTGAGTTTGAGATTTTCCGCAAGTATCGTCTGCAAACGGAACGCCTCCCAGACGAAGACGGCTGCGTTCGTTTCCGTGTGACGAATTTCCGTCTTGATCTTGTGCTACGAAGGGTCTATACAGCAACAATGTTTTTATTGATAAATCAGATAGAATGGCTGAATGTAAGTATAAGCTGATATTTCTAGCCATTCATATATACAATATACATCATCATATTTATTTTTTAAATAACGTTGTGTGTATGAGAATGCTCGTGTGATTTCCGGGACCTCACTCGGATAGCGCCATGTTTGTTTACATGGGCAACGTTTTCTGCCTTGGGAGTGTGATCGGGTCAGTCCATTTTCATACCAAGCGTTCATTCGGAAACGCAAAATTTGGCGGAAAAAGTGCTTGTGAGACAAGGCCTTATTTTTTTATTTCTTAGTCTTAGCATGATTTCGGAAAGAAAATAGTCAAAATACTAAATTCTATTATATGCTCGCAGGGTGGTTAAGACCATATATCAATAGGTAATGTAAATTTGGCATATAATTCCACTACCATAATAAGAGTATTTGCATAATTTACATAAATCCCAGACTTGAGAATCGTTTTCTCCGTTTTCTATATCTCGTACCCAAGTGGAACATTATAGCCGTAAAGAAAACGAGTACATTTTACGACCACGCTTTCGGAAACATAAAAATAAATCTTGTAAACACCATTACTTGTTCACACCCAAGGTATTCAAGCAAGATTCAAGCTCGCGAAAATGGATCTTCTAAAGCGAAAAAGCAAGACAGAAGACGATAGAAAAGCCATTCCACTAAATGCATTTTCTTTTCAATTTCTTTTCAATTTCTTTTCAATGGAAAATGTCGTGTTGGTGATGCGTGCGAGTGGGAATAAAAGGGGAATGGAATAGGAAGAATGAGAGAGGAGGAGAAGAGGAAAGAGGAGGAGAAGAGGAAGGAGGAAAGAAAGAGGAGAATTGGGAGAGGTGGAATGGAAAAGTATAAGAAAAGTGGAGAATGAGAGAAGAAGAAGGGGAAACGAAATGAAAGAGGGGAGGAGAAAAGAAAGAGAGAAATAAAGTGACGAAATAAAGAAGGGAGAAAGAAGAAAAAATGGAAGATTAAGATGGAAGAAAGAATGGAGAAGGAAAGAGCGGAATGAAGGAAGAAAGAAAAGGTCGATTAAAGAAAGAAACAGAAAATGAAAAAGGGGATCGAAGGAAAAGAGGAGAGAAACAGAAAATGAAAAAGGGGAAGTAGAAAGAAGAGAAAGAAAGAAGTGAAAAATAATGAAATGGAAATGAAAAAGGGAAAGTGAAAGTTGAAAAGATGGTAATTTAGAATAAAAGGAGAAGGAAAATTAAATGAAAATGAAAAGTCAAAAAAGGAAAAGAAAAGAAAAGACGACAAGAGTAAAGAAAAAATATGAAAACACAGAGAAACCATTATAGAAAATGAAAACAAGAGAAGAAAAAGAGAAAAGGTTTGAACACATTGAAATACAAGAAAAGAAGAATAAAACAAATTGAATAAACATGGGATAGGAAAGACAGGAGAATAACCAACAAATATAATGGAAATAGTCGGGAGAAAAGGGATTAAAATTAAAAATTGAAATTGATGGCAATGGAAAGGAAAAAAAAATAAATTAATAAAAAGGGAAAGAAAAAAAAGAGAAATTGGTAAAAAAGGATAAGAAAAAAGAAAATCAATAAAAAGTAAAAATAAAATAGTAGATGAGAAAAAAAAGAATTTGAAAAAAAAACAGAAATTGATGAGAAGGGAAAACGAAGTGTAAAGGGAAAAGAAAAAAATAATGATATGGAAATAAGAGAAATTAATGGTAAGAGATTAATGATAAGAAAATAATGAAATAAATAAATGAAAATAAAACGAAAATGACCGGGAAAAAAGCATATGAAAAAGGAAAATAGAAGGAAAAGGTGACAAGAGTAATAAGAAAAAAGTGTAAAAACGGAGACCATTAGAGAAATGAAAAGAGAAGAAAAATAGATCAGAAAATATTAAAAGACAGCTATAGGAAATAGAAGACAAGAAGAATAAAAACAAATTAAGAAAACAAGAGATAGGAAAGACAGGAAAATAAAAAAAAAAAAAACGTTCGTACAGAGATTCAAAGAAACAGACGAAAATAGTAATTAGATAAACATAAAAAAAAACAAATTAAGGAATAAATTAATCATAGACAAAGTTTTCTTAGGATTATTCGACCTAGACTCGTTGTCTGTGAGTGATTAGCCTTTTGTTCCTGATTTGCATAATTAGTAGGCCTATATTTGTTCAATTTTTCACCGGGTTGCTTTTTTTTTGTCTGATGTGGAGTCTAGTTCATCTCGAAACGTCATAGTTCATTAATTTTGGGGAGAAAAAAAATCAGAAATGAAATAAAGGTGTGACAACGAAAGAGAAAAGAACGAATTAATGCTTATAAAAAATATAATGATAAAGTAAATAAATAAATAAAGAAAAAAGCGAACGAAAGAAGAAAACAAACAAAAAAAACATACAAATACTCCAAAAATAAGTATACATGATAAAATACCGATAAAATACCTCAGCAGATAAAAAGACAAACATATCAATAAACTTTGAACTCACAGCCTTGCCCAAGACGGTGGGAACAAACCCGCCAAGATGAACGAAAAGAAGGTTTCTGGCGTCACTTTGAGCGATGCCGTTTACTATGTACTCTGGAAAGTTATGAATGGAAGGGGGGGGGATCCGGGAAAAGATGAATGGAGGCCGGGAGGGGAGGGGGGGGAGGGAGGGAGGGGTAAGGGGAGGGGGAGGGGGGAAGGGAGGGGGGAGAGGGGATAGGGGGAGGGGAGGGATAGAGGGTAAGGAGAGGGGAGGAGGGATAGGGGGTAGGGGAGGGGGAGAGGGGAGGGATAGGAAGGGATAAGGGGAGGGGGAGGGAAGGGAGGGGATAGGGGAAGGGGAGGGGGAGGAGGGGATAGGGGGAGGGGAGGGGGGGGAGGGGATAGGGGGTAAGGAGAGGAGGGGAGGGAGGGGATAGGAGAACAGGGACTAAGGGGAAGGGAGGGATAGGGGTAAGGGGAGGGGGGAGGAGGGGATGGGGGAAGGGGGGGATAGAGGGTAAGGAGAGGGGGTAGGAGGAACAGGGACTAGGGAGAGAGGGGATAAGGGGAGGGGGGGAGGGGAGGGGGGGGGGAAGGGAGGAGATAGGTGGGGAAAGGGACTAGGGAGGGGGGGTAAGGGGACCAGAGAGGGGAGAGGGGGAGGGAGGGGGAAAAGGAAATGGGACGAGGGGAGGGAGGAGGAAAGGGAGGAAGGGGGAGAAGGGGGATAGGAGGAGGGGATAGGGAGGGGGAGAAAGGGGACCAGAGAGGAAGGAGGGATGAGGGCCGGGGACGGAGAGGAAGGAGAGGGAAGGAGAGGAAGGGAGAGGAAGGAGGAGTGGATTAGAGGTGTCGTTAGATGATTTTTTTTTTTCTTTTTCTTTTTTCTTTCTTTCTTTCTCTTCTTATTCCATCTTCTTATCCTGTGTTTCCCAATTCCCCCGGAAAGTTACGAATAAGGAAAAAGAATGAAGGAGAAGGGAAAAAAAATCAAGAACGAAGAAGGAAAAAGAGAGAGGGAAGAGGTGAATAAGAATCATCCTTTTCCTTTAAAAATCCTTCTATTTCTTCTTCTTTAATTCCATTTCCTGTTCTTCCAGAAGGTTATGAATGGCGGGAGAATCGGAAAAAAGTGATGAATGGGGCGGGGCTTCGGATGCTGCGCGAGGGGGGGGGGGCGGCGGCGTTTTATCCCTTTTCTTTCTGCTCTCTCTTTCTCTGTCTATCTGTCTGTCTATCTGTCTAACTATTTATTTGTCTATTTGTTCTATCTCTACTCTCTCTTCTCTGTCTTCTCTCTTATCTTTATCTTCACTCTCTATCAATTTATCTATATATCCATCTACCTAACTATCTAACTATTTATGTGTCTACCCCCTCTCTCTTCTCTCTCTCGCTCTCGCAATCTATCTCTCTCTATCTATCTGTCTGTCTATCTAATTATTTATTATTTATCTTCTCTCTCTTCCCTATCCTCTCCCTCTCTCTATCTATCTATCTATCTCTATCTCTATCTCTATCTCTTTTTCTCTCTATTTGTCTATCTATCTATCTATTATCTATTCATCTATCTGTCTACCTAGCTATCTAACTATCTATTTATCTATCTCGTCTCTCTCTCTCTCTCTCTCTCTCTCTCTCTCTCTCTCTCTCTCTCTCTCTCTCTCTCTCTCTCTCTCTCTTCTCTCTCTCTCTCTCTCTCTTCTCTTTCTTTTTTCTCTCTTCCTCTTCTCTCTCTTCTTCTTCTTGCTATTCTTTTCTTTTCTTTAACTATCTTTTATTGCTGATCTTTGTCTTTCTTCATCTCTTCTCTTCTCTCTCTCTCTCTCTCTCTCTCTCTCTCTCTCTCTCTCTCTCTTCCTCTTCTCTCCTCTCTCTCTTCTCTTTCTCTTTCTCTCTCTATCTATCTATTATTTGTATCTTATTGTCAGTCTGTCTCTATGCCTGTCTGTCTGTTTTGTTCTGCTTATCTACTTCTAGCTACCTTGTCAGTCTCTCCATCTCTATCTGTCCCTTGCTATCTCAGTCTGTCTGCCTGCCTATCTAATTAACTCTCGCTAGCTCGGTCTATCTGCTCAGATATAATCTAGCATTCGTATTTACGCAAACCTATTGAAAGTATCACTCACGCCAGTTATTTAACAAAAGGAATTGTCGAAATAATGAAAAAAAATATTTACTAGAAATAACTACTATTATGAAAATATATGCATACCGTGTATACTATAGATTCTCAACGCGTGCATGTTTTCCATTCGTCCATCGACGGACGAATGGGTATCCGTCTCATCGAATGTGAAGGCGAAAGTCGAGTGGATTGAGCCCATCGATGGGCAAATTCCATTAAAAATCGCTAGATTTCACGAATCTGACCATGCCTTATTAAAATAACAGATGAATAGTGATGCCAAATTGTGTTGGCGTGCATCGTCTACGGCCCAGGGCCTAGTTGATTACATTCTAATAGTAATAATAATCCTTCATGAAGACATAGTGTTTCCTAACCTTCTTTGGGCTGCGCCCTAAATACAGTCTTAACTTTGACATGTAGTGATAAATCCGACCATTCCCATGCTTGTTATACTTACAGATGTTTATGAGCTTACGTCATTCTATTTCTATAGATTTTCATTACTAACACAGTGAATTTCAATAGATATGAAACGGGAAAGAAATCGTGTTACAAAAATATGATCTCTTGCTTTGTTTTTGCTTTTCAAGACTCTCCGGCGACACTCGCGGCCCTTATTCGGGCTATGAACATCGGGTTTGGAACCAATGAGGTGGGTTATGGCGTCCAAATGTGCAGTTCATGCCAAGGGAGTGGCTCTCGTGACAAAGCATATGCAACTTGTCTGTATTATTCGCAGATAGTGAGAGTAAATCGTATATATCTTTTTTAAGTATAGGGTAGGGACGTCATTTCAGCTTTTACTTTGGTGAGGCGAACACACCCAGATGGATTTTTGAAAACAAATACTCTAAGGCACATTTAATCTATAACCAGAGCTATGTATGTGTAACTTAGGCAAAGAAAATTTCAAGACACTGATAACAAAAAACAATTATGTTGGATTAATGATCAGTCTGTGCTGACTAACTCTTATGGCGTATCGTATATGACTATATGTAACATTTTTCTGACATTCAAGGATAACATATATGAATTTATTAATATATTATCATCATCATTATTGTTATCACACAGTTCCACCACCATTAGTTGCAATAAAACTTTAAGGAAAAAGAGTGGGCAATAGTGACAAACTGAAGCTCTTTAGGGGGGGTACAAAACAGTCTCTTCGGAAGAACAAAAAAATAATAATAAAAAAATAACGCGTACCTGTCACTCTCCCTCTGTTCACACATCACCAACCCATAACTTTCCCTTTGTGTGTCGTCTCTTCCCTCGCCTGCCCCTTCGCTCTCTCAAATCCCGCAATTTGCCGCAGTTCGTATCGCATGACGGGGAGACGCTGAGACTTGGGAGGGAGGGCGAGCGACGCGCCATCTCTCTGAAGGGGAATCTCTGAAGGGGAATCTCTCAAGGGGAACCTCTGGAGGGGAATTCTCTCAAGGGGAATCTCTCAAGGGGAATCTCTCAAGGGAAATCTCTCAAGGGGAATCTCTCAAGGGGAATCTCTCAAGGGGAATCTCTGAGGGGGGGAATCTCTCAAGGGGAATCTCTCAAGGGGAATCTCTCAAGGGAATCTCTCAAGGGGAATCTCTCAAGGGAAATCTCCGAAGGAATCTCTCAAGGGAAATCTCTCAAAATCTCTCAAGGGGAATCTCTCAAGGGGAATCTCTCAAATCTCTCAAGGGAATCTCTCAAGGGGAATCTTGAAGGGAATCTCTGAAGGGAAATCTCAAGGGGGAATCTCTCAAGAATCTCTCAAGGGGAATCTCTGAGGGGATCTCTCAAGGGGAATCTCTCAAGGGAATCTCCAAGGGAATCTCTCAAGGGAATCTCTCAAGGGGAATCTCTCAAGGGGAATCTCTGAAGGGAAATCTCTGAAGGGAAATCTCTCAAGGGGAATCTCTCAAGGGGAATCTCTCAAGGGGAATCTGAAGGGAATCTCTCAAGGGAAATCTCTCAAGGGGAATCTCTAAGGGAATCTCTCAAGGGAATCTCTCAAGGGGAATCTCTCTCTCTCAAGGGGAATCTCTCAAGGGGAACCTCTCTCAAGGGAATCTCTGATGGGGAATCTCTCAAGGGAAATCTCTCAAGGGAATCTCAAGGGGAACCTCTGAAGGGGAATCTCTCAAGGGGAATCTCTCAAGGGGAATCTCTCAAGGGGAATCTCTCAAGGGGAATCTCTCAAGGGGAACCTCTGAAGGGGAATCTCTCAAGGGGAATCTCTCAAGGGGAATCTCTCAAGGGGAATCTCTCAAGGGGAATCTCTGAAGGGGGATCTCTGAAGGGGAATCTCTCAAGGGGAATCTCTCAAGGGGAATCTCTGAAGGGGGATCTCTCAAGGGGAATCTCTGAAGGGGAACCTCTGAAGGGGAATCGCTCAAGGGGAATCTCTCAAGGGGAATCTCTGAAGGGGGATCTCTCAAGGGAAACTCTCAAGGGAATCTCTCAAGGGGAATCTCTCAAGGGGAATCTCTCTCTGAAGGGGAATCTCTCAAGGGGAATCTCTCAAGGGGAATCTCTTGAAGGGGGAATCTCTCAAGGGAATCTCTCAAGGGGAATCTCTCAAGGGAATCTCTCAAGGGGAATCTCTCAAGGGGAATCTCTCAAGGGGAATCTCTGAAGGGGAATCTCTGGGGAAATCTCTCAAGGGAATCTCTCAAGGGGGAATCTCTCAAGGGGAATCTCTCAAGGGGAATCTCGGGGGAATCTCTCTCTCAAGGGAATCTCTCAGGGGAAATCTCTCTCTCAGGGAACTCTCTCAAGGGGAATCTCATCTCTCAAGGGGGAATCTCAGGGGAATCTCTCAAAGGGGAATCTCTCAAGGGGAAAATCTCTCAAGGGGAATCTCTCAAGGGAATCTCTCAAGGAATCTCTCAAGGGGAATCTCTCAAGGGAATCTCTCAAGGGGAATCTCAAGGGGAATCTCTCAAGGGAATCTCTCAAGGGGAACCTCTGAAGGGAATCTCAGGGAATCTCTGAAGGAATCTCTCAAGGGGAATCTCTCTCTCAAGGGGAATCTCTCAAGGGAATCTCTCCTCTCAAGGGGAATCTCTCAAGGGGAATCTCTCAGGGGAACAAGGGGGGAATCTCTCAAGGGGAATCTGAAGGGGGAATCTCTCAAGGGGAATCTCTCAAGGGGAATCTCTCAAGGGGAATCTCTCTCTCAAGGGGAATCTCTCAAGGGGAATCTCTCAAGGGGAATCTCTCAAGGGGAATCTCAAGGGGAATCTCTCTCAAGGGGAATCTCTCAAGGGGAAATCTCAAGGGAATCTCTCAAGGGAATCTCTCAAGGGAATCTCTCAAGGGGAAAAGGGGAATCTCTCAAGGGGAATCTCTCAAGGGGAATCTCTCAAGGGGAATCTCTCAAGGGGGGAATCTCTCAAGGGAATCTCTCAAGGGGAAAGGGAATCTCTCAAGGGAATCTCTCAAGGGAATCTCGGGGAATCTCTCAAGGGGGGATCTCTCAAGGGGAATCTCTCAAGGGGAATCTCTCAAGGGGAATCTCTCAAGGGAATCTCTCAAGGGGAAATCTCAAGGGAATCTCTCAAGGGGAACCTCTGAAGGGAATCTCTCAAGGGAATCTCTCAAGGGAATCTCTCAAGGGGAATCTCTCAAGGGGAATCTCTCAAGGGGAATCTCTCAAGGGGAATCTCTCAAGGGAATCTCTCAAGGGAATCTCTCAAGGGGAATCTCGGAATCTCTCAAGGGGGAATCTCTCAAGGGGAATCTGGGAATCTCTCAAGGGATCTCTCAAGGGAATCTCTCAAGGGAATCTCTCAAGGGGAAGGGGAATCTCTCAAGGGGGGAATCTCTCAAGGGGAAGGGAATCTCTCAAGGGGAATCTCTCAAGGGGAATCTCTCAAGGGGAATCTCTCAAGGGGAATCTCTCAAGGGGAATCTCTCAAGGGGAATCTCTCAAGGGGGGGAATCTCTCAAGGGGAATCTCTCAAGGGGAATCTCTCAAGGGGAATCTCTGAAGGGGAATCTCTCAAGGGGAACCTCTCAAGGGGAATCTCTCAAGGGGGGAATCTCTCAAGGGAATCTCTGGGGAATCTCTCAAGGGGAATCTTCTCAAATCTCCTCTCAAGGGGAATCTCTCAAGGGGAATCTCTCAAGGGGATCTCTCAAGGGGAATCTCTCTCTCAAGGGGAATCTCTCAAGGGGAATCTCTCAGGGGAATCTCTCAAGGGGAACTCTCAAGGGAATCTCTAAGGGAAATCTCTCAAGGGAATCTCTAAGGGAATCTCTCAAGGGAAATCTCTCAAGGGGAATCTCTGAAGGGGAATCTCTCAAGGGGAATCTCTCAAGGGGAATCTCTCAAGGGGAATCTCTGAAGGGGAATCTCTCAAGGGGAATCTCTCAAGGGAATCTCTCAAGGGGAATCTCTCAAGGGGAAATCTCTCAAGGGAATCTCTCAAGGGGAATCTCGGAATCTCTCAAGGGAATCTCTCTCTCAAGGGAATCTCTCAAGGGGAATCTTCTCAAGGGGAATCTCTGAAGGGGAATCTCTCAAGGGGAATCTCTCAAGGGAATCTCTCAAGGGGAATCTCGGAATCTCTCAAGGGGAATCTCTCAAGGGGAATCTCTCAAGGGGGAATCTCTCAAGGGATCTCTGAAGGGAATCAAGGGGAATCTTCAAGGAATCTCTGGGGAATCTCTCAAGGGAATCTCTCAAGGGAATCTCTCAAGGGAATCTCTGAAGGGGAATCTCTCAAGGAATCTCTCAAGGGGAATCTCTCAAGGGGAATCTCTCAAGGGGAATCTCTCAAGGGGAATCTCTCAAGGGGAATCTCTCAAGGGGGATCTCTCAAGGGGAATCTCTCAAGGGGAAGGGGAATCTCGGAATCTCTCAAGGGGAAGGGGAATCTCTCAAGGGGAATCAAGGGGAATCTCTCAAGGGAATCTCTCAAGGGGAATCTCTGAAGGGGAATCTCTCAAGGGAATCTCTCAAGGGGAATCTCTCAAGGGGAATCTCTCAAGGGAATCTCTCAAAGGGGAATCTCTCAAGGGGAATCTCTCAAGGGGAATCTCAAGGGGAATCTCTCAAGGGAATCTCTCAAGGGAATCTCTCAAGGGGAATCTCTCAAGGGGAAAGGGAATCAAGGGGAATCTCTGAAGGGAATCTCTCAAGGGGAATCTCTCAAGGGAATCTTCGGGGAATCTCTCAAGGGGAATCTCTCAAGGGAATCTCTCAAGGGGAAATCTCTAAGGGAATCTCTCAAGGGGGAATCTCTCAAGGGAATCTCTCAAGGGAATCAAGGGGAATCTCTCAAGGGGAATCTCTCAAGGGGAATCTCTCAAGGGGAATCTCTCAAAGGGGAATCTCTCTGAAGGGGAATCTCTGGGAATCTCTCAAGGGGAATCTCAAGGGGAATCTCTCTCAAGGGAATCTCTCGGGAATCTCTCAAGGGAATCTCTCAAAGGGAATCTCTCAAGGGGAATCTCTCAAGGGGAATCTCTCAAGGGGAGGAGGAAGGAAGGAGGAAGTCTAGGTCGCAGACACGGGCAGGTATCCATCTATTTGTCTATCGGTGTCTCTATTGTCAATTCATCAATCTACGTATCAATTTAGATAGATTGGTAGAGATATAGATGTAAATTTGTAGATACATACACCCACCCACATACGTACAAACATCATATATATATATATATATATATATATATATATATATATATATATATATATATATATATATATATATATGTATATATATATATATATATATATATATATATATATATATATATATATATATATATATTATGCGTGTGTGTGTGTGTGGGGGGGGTGCGTGTGTGTGCGTGTGTGTGTGTGGATGTGTGTGTGTGTGGGGGTGGGTGTGCGTGTGGGTGTGTGTGTGTGTGTGTCTGTGTGTGTATGTGTATAATAATGTATCAATTTATATCTATCTATTTACAGAGAAAAAAATAGATATAGAGGGACAGGCACAGAGCGAGATCTATTTTTTGATATACAAATAATATGAATCTTTCAAAGGAAAGAGATTATTTTGCACTGTAGTGATTATGCACAAATAATTCATGAAATTATCATATAAAGCCATTATAGCGGAACTGATCATCATTTTATAAGAGCATTACAGCTTAATTCAGTCCATTCCATTTTATATTGGTTTTATCCTACTGGTTTCAATTGATATTTTTTGATGAT
Organism: Penaeus vannamei; assembly: GCF_003789085.1. Taxonomy (NCBI): domain Eukaryota; kingdom Metazoa; phylum Arthropoda; class Malacostraca; order Decapoda; family Penaeidae; genus Penaeus; species Penaeus vannamei. Next base: position 594,144 of record NW_020872540.1, read on the forward strand.
GGAAATATTAATTGTCGTGAATATAAAGATAATGATAACGATGGCGATAAATATGATGATAACGATGGTAATGAACATTATAGTGCCAATAATGAGGATAATGAACATTATAATATCAATAATGATAACAGTAATAATGATAATGATAATGATGATTATAATAATAATGACAATAATGATAACTATTATGATAATAATAATGATAATAGAATAATTATATTAATAATGATAACGATAAAGATGATAATAATAATTATTATTATAAAAACAGTAATAACTAGAAGCACTCAGAAAGCCCATATCTAGTGCACGGCAATAGGTTCACGGAAGCAATTAAGACAGTTAATTACATTAAAATAATTAAAATACAGTTAATTACACTGAAATCACATCTTTCTCAAGTAGACTTCAAAAATTCTTGGATTCGGTGATGATCCCGTTCACCACCAACATTTCATGGCTTTAAGTTAGGCTAAAACACAGCTCTGGTAATAATTTCATAAAAATCTGTACACAAATTTTTGAGTTCTCATGCTCATTAACTCACCTACAAACTAATAAATGCTATCAAAACCATAATGATGATGATAATAATGATGATAATAATAATGATAATGAAAATAATAATGATAATGAAAATAAGAATGATAATAACAATAATATTGATAATAACAATAATAATGATCATGAAATAATAATAATAATAATAAGAGGAAGAAGAATAAGAATGCTAGTACTGAGAATAACAATAACAATAATGTTAATAAGAATAAG
>NW_020872540.1:602417-607417 GCF_003789085.1 Penaeus vannamei
TTTTCCCGCCAAAAATGAAGTCGGGACATAATATTTCACTCCAAAAGGAAACCAAACATTAAATTTTCGATGACAAACTCAACAAAAATTATGGTAATTATAATGAAAAAAGTAAATAAAGAGTTATGTAACTGACACGTTATACTTACAAATCGACACAAACTATCACACCCTTTAAAGGAAACCGAAATAGATCTAAAATAGAATAATAATATAATAATAATGATAAATAGATAAATAGAAAATTTTTAAAACTGATTCATCCAAAAATAATGATAGCAAACATATCAAATAAATACACAAATACACAAATAAACATAATGTGATACTCATAAATCCAAAACATAATCTCCCTCTGAAAAGGAAATAAGGGAATTGAGTCTTGATCTTCAGACTCAACAGAAGATAATGATAATCTAACGAATAGAGACACGAATAAACATAAAAATAACGCTCATAAATCCAAACAAACCTTCAAACACACGCACATACACGCACACATACATACAACACACACACACCCCCCCCCCACACACACACAACCCCCCCCCCACCACACACCACACCCCCCCACACACACACGCAAAAAAATATCAACACACACCCTCACCATACTACTCCCCCAAACCCCCAACCCTCCCCCCCCCACCTCCCACCCCAGCCCCACACCCATCCCCTCCCCCCACCCCACCCATCCCCAAGTCCCTGTTCTTGAGAGTCTCTGAGTGATCTTCCGGGAAAAAGATCGTCAAGTGTCGTGTCTTGGCTTTTTTCTTATCGTTTTTATTATTAGGTGGAGTTTTCTGAATGTGGATTAGGGTTAAGGATAGGTCGCAAGGAGGGGAGTCAGAGAGAGAGAGAAGAGGGAAGTCAGAGAAAGAGAGAAAGAGAGAAAGAGAGAGAGAGAGAGAGAAAGAGAAAGAGAAAAGATGGAGAGAGAGAGAGAAGGATGGGAGTCAGAGAGAGAGAGAGAAAGAGAGAGGGGGGGGTCACAGAGAGAGAGAGAAAAGAGAGAGAAAGAGAAAGAGAGAAGAAGAGAGAGAGAGAGAGTAGGAGGGGAGTTTGGAAGGGATATAATAACAATTATAAAAACAATAATAATGATAATAATGATGATATCAATAAAAATAATGATGATAATGATAAGAAGAAGAAAAAGAAGAATGATAACAATAATAATGATAATGGTAATAATAATTATAGTAATAATGATAATAGTAATAATGATTACGGTGATAATAATATCTATATTGAAAGTAATGATAAAAATAATAGTAATAATTCTGATAATATTTATGATAATAGTAAAGATAATGATGTTATTAGTATTAACGATGATGATAATAAAAACAATAATGAACATCATCATCCTCATTATCATTTATCATCATTAACAATAATAATTATTATATCATTATCATTGATGATAATAGTAATAATATAATACAATAATAATAATTGATATGATTTTGATATAATAACAATAATAATAATAATGATGATGATGATGATGATGATAAAATAACAATAATAACAATAATAATAATAATAATAATAATAATAATAATAATAATATAATAACAATAATAAATAATATGATATAAATAATAATATAATAATAATAATAAAATATAATAATGATGATGATGATGAAGATGATGATGATGATGATGATAATAACAATAATAATAATGATAGTAATAAAAATAATGATAATAACAATAATAATAATAATGATAATCATAACAATGATAATGATGATAATAATAATAATGATGATAATCTAATGATGAAAAATAATGGTAATAGTAATGATAATGGCAATGTTGATAACAACAATGATAATAATAATAATAATGATAATAACAATTACAATAATTATGATAACAATAATATTGTTATAAACAATAATGAAATTATAGTAATGATGATAACAAAATAATGATAATGATAATAATTTTTATTAGCATTAGCATTCGTATTATCATAATAGCAGTAAAAAGGATAATGATAAAAATCATAATTATAACGATAATAATAATGATGATAAGAATGACAATGATGATAATAATGATAATAAACAGTTATAATAATGATAGTAATGATAATAGCAGTTATAATAATGATAAAACAATGATGATGGTGATAATAACAGTAGTAGTAATAATGATAATGATAGTAATAATGATGATGGTAATAATGATGATGATGATAATGATAATGATAACAATACCATTAATAAGAATTATAATCATAACAATTATGATAATAAGATGAATAACACCAATAATTAATAGTAATAATGGTAATAACAACAAATAATAATAACTATGATAATAATAGTAGCAGTACTAATGATAATGACAGTGATAATGGTGATGGTAATAATTATGATAAAAACGATAGTAATACCAATAATAAGAATTATAATGATAACAATGATGATAATAAGAATAATAACGCCAATAAAATAACGAATAATGATGATAATAATAACGATGACACTGATAATGATAACAGACATACAAATCTGTTGTGCAATTTACCAGTGCAACATATTTAGTAATTTATTTAATAAGGCCATTTGTCATTTATACGCTGCTCATGAAGATTAATGTTGAATAATTAGGCTGAACAAGACAAAGTGTGGCAGATAATTAATGCATGAGTGTACGTGTGTGGACGTGTGTGTGTGTGTGTATGTGTGTTGGTTTGTTTGTCTATGTGAACGTGAGAATAAGTGTATTTGTAGTTTTTTGTAAGTATTTGTGTGTGTCTTTGTATACCTGTCTGTTTGTGTGTGTGGTGTGTGTGTGTGTAGGTATGTGCGTTCTTGTTGTGTGTGTGTGTGCATATGTGAGCGTGTGTGTGTGTGTGTGTGTGCGTGTGTGTAAGAGCGTCCGTATAAGTGCGTTTGTATGAGTACATGTGAGAGCGTGCATGTGTGTGTGTGTGCATGTGTGCGAGTACATGTGAGCGTGCATGTGCGTGTGTGTGCATGTTTCTGTGTGCGTGCGAAATAAAGAATTCCATCTCCTTCCTTCTTTCCCTCCTCCTCCTTTCGCAATCCTCCTAAAGTTTCAGCGAGAAGTGGCCAAGCAGAAAAATAATTAAAGATCTCCTGACGAACTTCCGGCTTGGATGGCCGTCTTCCCCAGCTTTCTCTTTCTCTTTCTTGTCCTCTCTCTCTCTCTCTCTCTCTCTCTGTCTCTCTCTCTCTCTCTCTCTCTCTCTCTCTCTCTCTCTCTCTCTCTCTCTCTCTCTCTCTCTCTCTCTCTCTCTCTCTCTCTCTCTCTCTCTCTGTCTCTTCTGTGTCTATCTGTTGAGCTTTTTCTTTCTTTCTGATTTTCACTTGGTCTCTCGCCGTCTTTTTCCTTTTCTTTCTTTCCCTTTCTTCTTTCTCTTTATCTCTCGGTTTACTAATTGAGCTGTATTTTCAATTTCTTTTTTTTCTCGTTCTTTGACTTTTTTTCTTTCCCTTTCTCTTTCCCATTCATATATCTATGTATTATGTATGTATATATATATATATATATATATATATATATATATATATATATATATATATATATATATATATATATATATATATATATATTATATATATATATGTATTATATATATATATATGTATATATATATATATATAATATATATATATATATATATATATATATATATATATATATATATATATATATATATATAATATATATTATAATATATATATATATATATAATGTAGATAGAGATAAATAGAAAGACAGATAGATAAATAGGTAAATAAATAGATAGATAAATAGATAGATAGTGTACATAGATTAACACACAATCACAAACATACATACATACATGTATACATATATTCATAATACCCTCTACTTGCTCCTCTTCCTCCTCCTCCTCTTCCATCTCCTCCTTCTATCTATCTATTCATCTATCTATTTGTCTTTTTCTGTCTGTCTGTCTGTCTGTCTGTCTCTCTCTCTCTCTCTCTCTCTCCTATCTCTCTCTCTCTCTCTCTCTCTCTCTCTCTCTCTCTCTCTCTCTCTCTCTCTCTCTCTCTCACTCTCTCTCTCTCTCTCTCTCTCTCTCTCTCTCTCTCTCTCTCTCTCTCTCTCTCTCTCTCTCTCTCTCTCTCTCTCACTTAGAACAAACGATGTCAAGAAAATTTGTGGTGTCAAATATTTATATAAGCTGAATTCTTCGGTTGTGCAAACTTATGCAATCTCAATGACAAAGTTAGTCAATAGATTTACATTCTTGAAATAAAAATTCTTTTATTCAGCACTCTCTCACAGAATGATATTATAGACAGTTCAGATTATGAATGCGAAGAATAATGTTGTACTGAAAATGTTGTCATGTGTGATATATTGCAATATTGCAGTGTCTTCTCTTCAAAGCTCACCACCAGAACGAAGCTTATCATATAAAACACAAACTAATAAGAGCTTTTATCAGGATCTTTACTGCGTTTAATTACAATGTAAAATGTAGAGCGCGAATGAAGATACAGTTTAGCCATACACTAATGACCAGTCTTGCAAACAAGACAATAATGATTATTAAATAAACTGCTTATAATAGGAAACGAAAGGAATGACAATAAGAGAATAATTCTGAGTTCTTTCTCAAAAAAAATACAAACAAAGTCACAGCATTCTTAGTCAAAGCAACACAAAGAACGGTCTCGACACCCATTCGCGTTGCCATAGAGAGACTCGTGACAAACCAACCAAACGAGCAAAAAGGCTCCTGGAGTTGTTTATAACGACCCTTTTCTCTGTGACTCTTTCCCATTTTATTGCCTTCGAAAAACACCTCAGCACTACCTCATTGGTCAAGATAATACCCTCCACTTCTCCTCCTCCTCTCTCCTCTTTCTCTTCCTTCCTCCCTCCTCTCCTCTCTCTTTCTCCCTTCTCCCTCCCCTCCCTCCTCCTTCCTCCTTCCTCCCTCTCCCTCCTCCTCCTCCCTCCTCCCACCTACCTCCTCCA
>NW_020872540.1:644917-647417 GCF_003789085.1 Penaeus vannamei
AAAATGAATATTGTATTTAAGGAACGTATATTGATAAATGAATGTGATTGTATTTAAGGAACATGTATATTGATGTATGAAGAATGAGAAGGGAATAGAAAAAGGTTAATAAAGAGCACATAAAATATGAAATATAGAATATAACTATAGAGGAATACAATGTTTATATTTAAATCCCCGTTAATATAAGACACTAAGAAAAAAGAAAAATGCGAGGATATGTGGTACAACATAGAAATAAATTATAATTTTAGAATTATGGGAAACGTATAATTACCTGTAAATAAACACCCTGTGAGCTTAAGATAGGATAAGATATAACCCAAGATAAGACAAACAAATATAGGAAGTAAAGAGTCGGAAGACCGCAAAAAAGAAACTAAGGAAAAGAAAAATAGAAATAAGAAAAGGAAGAAAAAAAAAAAAAAAAGAAGATATAAGATAGGACAGACCTGTGGTACACAGATATAAAGTAGAATTATAGAATTATGATAGTAGAGGTATAATTATTTACAAATAAACACCCTGTGAGCTTAAGATAAGATGATAGGATAAGATATAACCCAAAATAAGGCTAACAAATATAAGAAATAAAGAGTCGGAAGACAGCGCAAAAATAAAATTCAATAAAATGAAGAATAGGAATAAGAAAAGGGAATTTACTTGTAAAGAAACCCTGTGAGCCTAAAATAAGATAGGATAAGACATAACCCAAGATAAGCCTATCAAATATAGGAAATAAAGAGTCGGAAGACAGCGCAAAAATGAAATTCAATAAGAAAAAGAAAATAGAAATAAGAAAAGGAATAAGATAAATGCAAGGGAACAGAGAATGAAGGATAAGCATTAACCTTACTTTCTAAGAATATCCGCAGGCAGGAAGGCCAAGAAGCCATGGGGATGAGTGGAACGATGTGCACTCCGCCCACCAACATGGGTGTATGGGTGTACATATTTACATGTGTATGTATAGGTGTGTATAGGTGTATGTTTTTCCATTTATGTGCATATATATGAAGGTGGGTGTATATGTATATGTTTATATGTATATATATGCGTATATGGACGGGTGTATGTCTTTAAGTGTGTATACATGTATGCGGAGAGATGCTGACGTTTACATGCGCAGTGCGGGTGTATACATATACATATGGGTATGTATGGGTATGTATAACTGCATACATGTGGATGCGGATAGAGACGTATATGCGGGTATCCTATATATATATATATATTATATATATATATATATATATATATATATATATATATATATGTATATATATATATATGTGTGTGTGTATATATATTTTTTTTTCCTAAATACAGGATAGAAATCATACATAAGAAAAACAGTAATATATAAATGAGAATTAACTTTTAAAGAAATAATGGATACTCACAAATAAACAAAACAGAGGCCTATATACAAGAAGTAAAGAAATAATTAAAGAGTTGTAAAACAAATCACAAAAAGAAAAGAAGGAAACAATAGAGTAAAAGTAGAAAAATACAAAGGTACAAGATAAAAAGTGAAAGAAAGAGCAACAGAATAATAGCGGGAAAAACAATGGTTGCAAAGCAGAGTAAGAGGTTAATAAAGAATTATAAGGCAATAACACAAACATATTTAGAGTACTGAATTCCTCGGGGAAAAGAAATATATTTTTTTCTAGAACAAAGGGTAAAGAACCAACAAAAACGGAGGCCACATACGAACACATACACTTTTGTCTCCCAAAATTATTTTTCCCTTTTTCCAGAAAAAAAAGGAACAAGGAGACATCGGAAGACAACATACTGGTCGAAGGTTCCCCCCTTTTTTCAAGAGGAAAGAGGGTCGGAAATTAATACAAAACAAAACAAAAAGATGCAGGATGTTGGAGACCAGGAGGGAGTAGAGTGCAGAGGAACGGCAGTTATGGGGTTGCCACATACCCAAACCGAACTGGAAAGAAACTGAAATGAAGGAAATACAAAGGATTAAACAAATATAAAGGGGTCATGGAAGCACAGACAGAAAATTATGAACACCGTATCGGATAGATTCAAACTATCCAAGGTCGCGGCAGCAATTTTGCGTACAACGAGCGCGAGGTCACGGTCATCAGGTGATTCATCAGCTCCGATGTAATATAAATATGCTGTGTATTCTCCCTAATGTATGTATTTCTGACGAAGATATAATCGAAACCGGTTAAATACATCTCTTGTATTGTGAAGATATTTGTTCTCATTCATACCTGCTCACTTCCTCCCGGTCTCCAACATCCTGTATCTTTTTGTTTTGTTTTGTATTAATTTCCGACCCTCTTTCCTCTTGAAACAAGGAGGGAACCTTCGACCAGTATGTTGTCTTCCGATGTCTCCTTGTTCCTTTTTCTCTGGAAAAAAAAGATAATTTTGGGAGACAAAAGTGTATGTGTTCCCACGTGGCCGTTTTTGTTGGTTCTTTACCCTCCGTTCTAGAAAAAAATATATTTTATAAAAATGTGATATA
>NW_020872540.1:652417-653803 GCF_003789085.1 Penaeus vannamei
TTTCCTTCTCTCTCTCTTCTTTCCTCTCTTTTCTTTCTCTCTTTCTCTCGTCAACTTCCTTTCCTATTTTTTTATTATATACTACTATTTAGTTCTGTTTCTCTTCTCTTCTTCTCTCTCTTACCGTTCTCTCCATCTCTACTTCTTTCTCTCTTGTCTCTCTCATTCTCATTTCGATCTTCTTTTACTCTCTCCTCGCGTCTCTCTCTCATTATCTCTCTACTTCTGTCATCTCTCTCTCTCATCTCTCTCTCTCTCTCCAATCTCTCTCTATCTACTTCTCCTCTCCTCCTCTCTCTTCTCCCTCTCTCTCAATCTCGGGGTCTCTCCTCTCTCTCACTCTCTGTCTTCTTCGATCTTCTCTCCTCTCTCGTCTCCGATCGGTTATATTATTTTATATCTTCGTCGTCCTCTCTTTATTTTTATCTGCTCTTTTCGTCCTCTCTTCATCTCTTCCTAGGCCACTCGCTTCTCACTCTTTTCTTCCTATCTTTGCTCCCTCTCCCGTCATCTCTTCCTTACCATCTTCCTCTCTCTCTCTCTCATCTCTTGTCTCGCTCTCATCCTCTCCCATGGGTTCGAGTAGTTCTCTCTCTCTCTCATCTCTGCTCCTCTCTATCCTAGCTCTCTTCATCTCTCTCTAATCTCTCTCTTCTTATCTTTCTCTCTTTATCTTTCTCTGCTTTCCTCCGGTCGTATAGTCCTTGTAGGAATCCGCCCGCATGGATATCTCTTTCTCTCTTTCCTTCTATCTCTCTGTCATCGTCTTCTATTCCTCTCTCGTTCTTGATCTTCTCTCTCTGTGTCTGCTCTTCCTTCTCCGTTCTCCATCTTCTCTCTCTCCTCTCCTCTCTCTCTCTCTCTCTCTTTCTTCCTCTTCCCTCTCTTTCCTCTCCGTCGGCTGACGTCATCTCCATCCGTTTCTATTGCTCTCTCATCTATCTCTCATCTCTCTTCATCGTCCTACTCTCCCTCAGTCCGTCGCTCTTCGCGTCTCATCTCTCTCTTCTTCTCTCCAGTCCTCGGCCTCATTCCCAATCCTCTTTCTCTCCTCTCTCTCTCATTCTCTCCTCTCTCTTCTCTCGCTCTCTTATCCGTCTCTCTCCTCTCTCCTCTCTCTCTCTATCTCCCTCTCTTTCTCTTTCTTTTCTCTCTTTCTCTTTCCTTTCTCAGTTTCTCTTGTGATCTCGCTATTCTCTCCTCTCTCTCTCGTCAGTCTCTCTTCTCTCTCTCTTCATCTCCTCTCTGCTCTCTCAGTATCCATCTAGTTCTCTCTTCGTCTCTCTTCTCTTCTCTCTCCTCTCTCTTCTCATCCGTCGTCTCTTTCTTTCTCTCTTTCTCGCCTTTCTCTCTCTCTCTCCTCCTTCTCTCTCTCTCTCTTTCTCT
>NW_020872540.1:656403-666403 GCF_003789085.1 Penaeus vannamei
AACCTTGATATTGCCCAGCGTTGCCCCACAATGACTTTGAACAGTAGCTCTGCCCAGTATCCAGTCCATGCAAGTGTTGAAAAGAGTTGGTGCAAGGACACAGCCTTGCCTCACTCCTGAACTAACAGGAAAGAAGCTCGACAGGCCCCCACCACACTTTACAGCACTTTCAGTACCAGTATACAGGCTTGCTATTAGTCCAATAATCCTTGTTGGTATTCCTCTCAGCCTCAGGATCTCCCAAAGTGACTCCCGATGCACCGTATCGAACGCCTTCTTGAGGTCGATGTAGGCTGCAAGCAGCCCACGCCCGAACTCACGACGGCGCTCTACAATGACTCGAAGCGCGAGGATACGGTCTATTGTGGACTTACCAGGAGTGAATCCGGATTGCTCCAGTCTCTGGTGCCTCAGTAGATGGTCTCTGATACGTCTCAGAAGGATGTGGGCGAGAACCTTGCCTGGTACTGAGCAGTGTGATGCCTCGGTGATTGCTGCAGTCCCAACGGTCCCCCTTCCCCTTCCAGAGAGGGATGACCACACCCCTCAACAGGTCAGGAGGAACGGAACCGGACTGCCAGATGGCAGCCAGGACAGCATGTAACCCCCGTGCCATAGGTTCACCACCAGCCTTTAACAGTTCAGCTGGTATGCCGCAGATACCAGCTGCTTTACCACTCTTCAGCTTGGAAATCGCCCCCCTAACTTCAGTTAGGGAGGGAGGGTCCTCACTGATAGGTGGATCCGGCAGCGGGATCTCGACACTACCCGCATCCAAGTTAACTGTTGGTGGGTCAACCTGGTACAGCTGCTCAAAATACTCAGCCCAACGTCCCGCACCGCAACAGGATCTGAAACGATCTGACCACTTACTGAGCGAACTGCTGTCACCTGTGAAGAGGGCTTGGAGTTCAGCTTTCTCAGGGCTTGGTATGCAGGACGAAGGTCATTTACTAAGAAATGGCCTTCTACCTCCTCTGCAAGACTCCTAATAAACTGTTCCTTGTCCCTTCTTAACAGGGACCGAGTTCTGCGCACATGAGAACGGTGCAATTCCCGATCCCCTGTCAGACGAGCCGCACGACATGCATCTGTGGCTTCCAGTGTCTCCGCGAGATGGAATTCTGTACTGCTCTCGGGCGTACACCAATCGTATCTTGAGCTGCATCAAGCGTTTCACGCTTAAAGGTATCCCACAGAAGAACAGGGTCTGTCAGACTGCCAAGCACTGCGAAACGATCAGAGATTGCCTCAGCAAACCCGCGGGCACACTCCCCTCCCTCAAGCCTGTCAAATGAAACACCCTGCAATTCTGAAGGATCCTCCAACGAGTGCTAACGAGTATGTGGTCAATCTCCTTGGCTGCATTACCCGCATCACTGTACCATGTCTAGTGATGTGGGTCTGGGCGCTGGTACCAGGAGCCAGAAATCCTCAATTTCTGGGACCTAGCAAAGTCCCGGAAAAGGAGGCTATTCTTGCTACCGGCATCAGCTCCTGAACCATGGGGACCGACAGACATCTCATAGCCAGCTCGATCACAGCCAGATACCGCATTGAAGTCGCCCAGAACAATGCGAATATCTCGTCAGGGACATCTGTCTACCACAGATGTAAGTTTGGCGTAGAACATCTCTTTCACGTCAAGTTTACAAACATTGGTAGGAGTGTACACAATAATAAGAGACATGAAGCCAAAAGATAGCTTTAATCTCAATACCATTATACGCTCATCAACAGGAGTAACCTCTACTACCGAGGGCTTGAGTCTGCTGGAGATGGCAATGGCTACTCCCTGGAGATGGTGGCCGTCGCTGCGGCCCGACCAGTAATAGGTGTAGCCACCTACACAGGTCATGCTGCTGCCAGGCCTCCTCACCTCCGAGAGAGCAGCCACCTCAACTCTCAGCCTCCCCAGTTCCCTCGACAGTAGAGGCAACCGATCATCCTGACGCAAAGAACGGACGTTCCAAGCCCCCACCCTGACTTCCCGCCTGAGGTTCAGCCTCTGGCAGTCGCTCCGGGTGGATGCCACTCTGCCACCCCCACCAATGCTGCCCCATATAAAAGGGGGTGGCGGGCTGCATGCCCAATCATCCACCTGTGGGGTTCCCGAGGGCTTTCCCCCACAAGCTTCACTCTGGGCTGGCGGCCACCAGAGCGCAGCGAGGCGAGACAAGTAGTTCCCGTTCCCAGCCTACGCTCCAGCAGTCGCCCTCCCAGCAGGGCCCACAGTCCGCCTCTCTTGCTGGGTGGGAGGGGCTTTCCCCCTCCTCCCAGCCTCTCCATTTATAGGAAGTGCTGCCAATTGGTTATATCTGGGGGAAGAGGACTGGCAAGGCCCACCTCCCCGAGCCTCCCATTAACCCCAGGGGCTAGGGGCAGGAGTTGGTACAGGGCCAGGGCGTGTCCACACACCAGTGGGCCATGACCCTGAACCTCTGGGGCCTCCTGTTGCTCCGAGATCCCGCTCAGTTTAGCCTGGAACCGCAAGGTACCCAGTTTCCATGGGAGGCCACGAGGAGGCACTGCAGAAAGTCTCGATGATGGAGAGGCTATGCACTGGCAGGGGGAGGCTTATGCAGAGCTGCTCCCTTTTTTGCACGAGGCTAGCCAGCGGTGGCAGCTGTAAGCGAGAAAGCATGCAAAAGCTCTTAACACTAACTAGACTACCACTCCATCGCTTCACACCACCCTGCGCATGAAGCACCCACCCATATATATATATATATATATATATGTATATATATATATATATATATATATATATATATATATATATATATATATATATATATATATATATATATATATATATTCACACACGCACACACACACACGCACACACACACACACACACACACACACATATAAGCACATACACACGCGCACTTACTACTATATATATATATATATATATATATATATAATATATATATATATATATATATATATATATATATATATATATACATATAGCATAGCATATGTCCATATCTAGCCCACGTACGTGCCCACGCTGCCTGCCCTCGCTTAACCCCAAGCCACGCTCTCTGAGAATAGAAGCCCCGCCGCCAGCCAAGGGATATATAAGGTCATCAAAGCTGACCCTCATCCTCATTCTCACACTCACACCTCGACGAGGTGGCCTTGCCCGGGCTGCGCTCTTGAGCTGACGCTCCTCCCGGCTTCTGCTCTCCTGGGCCAGGCCGGAGGGTCACCCTCAGCACCGCCAGATACCCTGTTCTTGTATCGTTATTCTATATCTAACAAGTGCGTATAACTCTTAGAAATAAAGAGAACAGCCACTAAGTGTATCACTGACGCCACCTGTAATTCAACTACACGACATAGAAGGGCTATCACCTTTATAAATACATATATATACATGTATATACATATGTTTATACATATACATATATATACATACATATATATACATATACATATATACATACATATATATACATATACATATAATATATATATTATATATATATTATATATATATAATATATATATTATACATATTACTATATATATATATATATATATATATATATATATATATATATATATATATATACATATACATATATATACACACATATATATGTGTATATATATACAGCGCCAGACACTGACCACTTGACCCATGGTCGCGGGCCGAGGGCGCACGCCGGAAGGCTTAGCAACAGCTAAGGAATGAGACCTCTCCTAAAATTTTCTAGATAATAGATTTACCTATCTAACTTCTTTTGATCCCATCCCTACTCATTAAAGTATCATCCTAAATCCTTCCCTCCCACACCACCCACCTTCCCTCAACCTCTCTGCTGCAACCCTACAATTTATGCACTTTAGTCTCATCATAATGGAGTGCATATGTGTGCTCATGCAGACACTGTTCAAATGTTGTGCACGAGTATGAGTGCGCAGGTGCATGCGTGGATGTGTAAGTGTCCATGTGTGTGTGTGTCTAAATTAATATATGCACGTATGCGGGCATGTGTATGCAGGTATGTGTGTGTGCACATGTACACGGTTATATTATGTATGTATTTATGTGTTCTCTGTATAGTTATTTGTTAGAGTAGATGTTATGTTTACGTTCCCGTGCCTGTACATGAGGGAATACATGGGTATACATAGATAGTTATGTATATATGTGCATATGTGTATTGTATATATGTATGTGTATGTATGTATACGTGTATGTATGTATATCAATCATATTTATGTCTGTGTGTATGCATGTGCGTATGTGAAGCTATATGAAATGCATGTACAGGTGTATACATATATATGAGGGGATACTAATGTATACTCATAAATGTATGTGTATACATGTGTGCGTAAGCATATTCATATATATATAGTATATATATTATATATATATATATATATAATATATATATATATATGGTGTGTGTGTGGTGTGTGTGGTGGTGTGTGTGTGTGTGTGGTGTTTTATAGCATATGCATGTGCATTTGCATATATGTAGGTACATATACACATGAATGCATGGGAGGTACATACGATGTGCGCATATGCCTACATATGTGTATGCATGAACATGTGTAGTTGTGTATAATGTAGGAGCATGTATGCATATCCATATGCATAGCAACATGTGAAAAGGTGTACGCTTGCATGTGCATGTGCATGAAAATGAGCATATGAGTAGTGCTTAGGGCATATGCGGATGAACATCTATGTTTACATTAGGTCATACACATAAATGAAATCAATGTATAAAATCATCACACATATAACTGCACTGACACTCAAATCCCTGCTTACGGGAGTATATTATGTTGTAGTGAGTAGGGCTGCGCACTGCTGCTCCTAAGTCCACACTAGGTAGGGCCACCCTGCTGGAGGGACTTATCAGTGGCATCGGCTGTCTACTATTCAATCAGATCACATGACAAAACAGAGCAACGGCCCTCATTCCCCAGAAGCGAAGGAGCCCCTGGTTATGGCGGCGATCAGGATCGCTCCGGGAAAGGGTGCTAAAAAAACTGCCTAAAGACAGTCCAACCCATGTGATGAACCTTTGCACATACAATATAAGGATCATGAGAACTGAATCCGACTTGCTAGAATTACTTGAGGAAATCTTTCATTAAATGGGATGTTGTCAGACTCTGTGAAGTTAGAAGACTTGACGAAGAATAGAAGATACTAAATGATGGACACTTGCTCTATTGAAGAAGAAAATCTCATGGTAGCAAACAGGAGTGGCTTCAGTAACAATAAAACTAAACAATAGGTACAACTTAAAGATTATTCAAGTCTATGCTCAACCTGCAGCTACAGTGATGAATAAATAGAAAGCTTCTATGATGTTCATAGCCAGCGAAAGAGTAAAAAATAATTTCACAATAATTAAGGGAGATTTCATGCCAAAAAGACAGAAGGAGAAACCATAGTAGGGAACACGAAATAGCAACTAGATACGAGAGAGGAAAATGCTAGTCAATTTTACGATAGTTCGATCGCTAAATGAAATATCAAAAAAGGACTTGAACGGAAGTGGACCTGGAAGTCGCCATCTGACGTCAAACGCGAAATTGACCTCATAATTTCAAATGGGAGCGATATAATAAGTTATTAATAAGGTAAATGGCAGTGACTGTAGAATGGTCAGAGGCGAAATTGTTACACCTCAGAAGGGAAAGGAACAGTCATTAAAAAAACGCAGACGAATTTAACTTGAAGTCCAGAGCGACAGTATTCAGCTTTTAACATCCAAAACAGATATTCACTTCTCAGCGACGAAGACCTTAACATTGACCAAATTAACAAATAGTTCAATGACATACTAAAAGAAATTGCACTTGATGTAGGGGGTAAAAACGACAAGCAAAGCTCCAGCAAGCTCTCGGTAGAAACTAAACAGCTTATGAAAAAACGTAGGTTCATGAAAGTATCGTCAACAGCGACAAAATAGAATTAGTTGAACTAACAAAGACTATAAATAAAGAAGAAGACGTACGGAAAGACTACGTACGGGCTCTATAAACTCAAAAGAACAGCCACAGATAGAGGCAAACGCGGTAACTAGACATCACAACAGAAGATATAAAAAGAGCGCTTAAAGGCATGAAGAGAGGGAAACCCAGGTGAAGACGAAATTAGTATAACCTTATAATAGCTGTAGATGAAATTGCAACTTTGAAAACTAGCCAGTCTTTTTAACAAATGCCTTCTCAACGGGAAAACTCCGAATGCCTGGACAACGCAAAATTATTTTGATACATAAGGAAAGGGATACAAAGGAACGAAAACAACTACCCACCAGTAAGCCTCCTTTCAATTACGCAAAAACTGTTCACAAAAGTCATCACAGCTCGCATCTCTGACAGTCTGGCTTCTAACCAGCCTAGAGAACAGGCAAACTTCCGCAGTGGATTCGCGACAACAGACCACATCCAAATAAGAGAAAAAATAAACAATTTTGGTTATGTGTGGCATTCATCTATTACGAAAACCATTTGACTGTACAAATACCATTGTATAAAAGCTATTTGAAGACAGGGAGTAGAGGAGGCATATTGTAAAACATTGGAAGATATATACAGAGTTTGGGCAGCAAGCTCCACACAGAAACCGATAAAATACCTATTAAAAAGGTGTTAGACAGGGCGACACCATCTCACCAAACTGTTTACAGCTTGCCTCAAGGAAATATTCAAGAAATTAGACTGGGATGGAAAGGGTATCAAAATAGGAGACAAATACCTAAACAATCTTGCAGACGATATTCTCTTCAGGGAATCAGTAAATGAAATGTAGCAATGAATAAGCGATCTGGGGGCTTTCTCTCGAAACAGTTACGAGAAGTAATCAACGATTTCTCAATGAGTGAAGTTACGACCCATTTTCAAACGCCAAACGAGAGCATAGGGGTCTCGTAACCGTTACGAGAAGAGAAGAAAGAAAGAAAGAAAAATAAAAGAAAGGAATAGTGAGAGAAATATATATATATATATATATATATATATATATATATATGAGAAGAGAGAGAGAGAGAAGAGAGAGAAGAGAGGAGAGAGAGAGAGAGAGAGAGAGAGAGAGAGAGAGAGAGAGAGAGAGAGAGAGAGAGAGAGAAAGAGAGAGAGAGAGAGAGAGAGAGAGAGAGAGAGAGAAAGAGAGAGAGAGAGAGAGAGAGAGAGAGGAGAGAGAGAAAAGAGAGAGAGAGAGAGAGAGAGAGAGAGAGAGAGAGAGAGAGAGAGAAAGAGAGAGAGAAAGAGAGAGAGGAGAAGAAGAGGAGAGAGAGAGAGAGAGAGAGAAGAGAGAGAGAGAGGAGAGAGAGAGAAGAAGAGAGAGAGAGAAAGAGAGAGAGAGAGAGTGTCAGGGGTTTTGTGTTGCCCTGATTTGGTGGGTTATGGAGACACTATTCTGGTTCAGCTGTTTATTGATAGGAGGTGGCTGGAAGGTAGCGTGGCGCGGGTTGTTGTGGGCAAGGAAGCCCAAGAGGGGCGCCGAGCGGGGCGCGTGTGGGGAGCGCCCCCAAGGAGAGGTGTGGTCAGGGCCGTGGGCCCCGGTCAAGTGTCTGGGTCAACTGTGTGTGGTTCGAGCGCTGGTCGCGGGTCCCTAGCAGTGGAGACGCGGAAAGGAACCCTTGTTCCTCAGATCGCTCGGCATACGCTACTAACCGTCGCCCCCGACGGGATGAAGCTGGCTCTGAAAAAAGCACACCAGAGGCAGAGACAGGGCGAGAGACAGGAGGGCAAACAGGGGGGGGGGGGTGTTATAGCAGGGGCCGTAATCAAGATAATATAATCAAGATATATCAGATTGCAAAGATTGTTATTACAAATATTTTCATGAATTTTCAATTTTTATTTATTTTTTCAATAATTCACTGTCCAAAGATAGACAGAGGAACATGCTTAGGGAGACAATTACAATAGTCCGCGAAGACTTGCTTGAGTTGCAATTGTCTCAGATAGCAGGAAATGAAAATCTACAAGAGATAAGCATTGTGCAAAACTACAAAGGAAGCAAAAGGTGTCGCAGTCCGCAAGGACTTGTCTTGAACGACGAACTTCCTTGGAAAAAAGAAAAAATGCAACAATGCAGAGTTCAGAAGTGTGCAGTGCAATAATGCATACGCTATACGTCTGACTAATAGTGATTGTATTCATTTCATTGAAGTTGTCTATCACACGTCACCAACAGCAATTTGAGGCAAAGCAATAATGAAAACAGGTAATGCAGTCCTCATACTTCGGGAGCGACTCATTACATCAAAATATACTTTGACAACGGAAAAACGTAATGCAAGATAAGAATACACGGTTGGCGCAAGTCGGTTATCTTCCGGAGACAGTACGCATGTAATTCTTGTGCAATTAACGGGTTTCTGCGGGACGGTGCGCATGTGGCTGCGTGAGTGCGTAGACGAGTTGATTAATTTAATGGGTGGGAGTTATGAAATGAGTAGTCAGAGTATAGCACACGAGAAGAAAATAGAATGTTGATAGATATATTTTAGTTTTTTAGAGTCTAGTAATGTGTTAAAGTAAGGGCGAGAGTGGGTAAGAAAGGAATAGGATGGCGTGGAAGTTGGAAGAAATAAGCGAAGGGGAGGAGGAGTGGGTGGGCGGGAGGCTAAGGTAAAAGAGGTATGGGTGGAGATTGGGGGGGAGGGTCAGGTATGTAAGCGGGGTGGCAATGTAAGTTGAGTTTAATGAAAATAATCACCGATCTGACTGCACGAAAAAAAAAACATTCACACTAATAACAAAACTTACGTTAATTTCAATATTAATCAACTACTATGCGAAATCATAAAAATGGTACTTTAATTAGTACGTAAAATGAATGAAACGGTGACTGGTTTGGGTCAGCTTCCCTGAGACAACTGACCCGAAAGACAACCCTCGTGGTTGTAAATGGTACTTAAACATAAGATAGATTCCCTGAGGAATAGTGATGATGGGCCCAACCGTAGAAGGGATATCATCGAACGAACTCATACGCAGAACGCAAATTGGGCATCCATCTTGGGAAATACCAGCGATAATCTCTCACGTATAGTCGTATAAGAAGGCGCGTGGCGCTGAGATCGCCTGCGATAGTGTGCTGCGTGCACAAGAACAACTTAACATTAATTACCTAAACCTAATTACATGTCCATACCCAGCTGGGGTCGTCACCAAGGACCATGTAATAATGATGAGGTGAGGTTCGTTAAGATAATCGAAAATCGCGAACAATATGAAATCGTAGTAGCTGTTTAATATAATTAATCTCTAACACGGAGATCACTAAATAAAATAAATACAAATAGCTTGAATGTATTTTTGGGTCGAGCAGAGTCAGATGGCTATAAGTACCTTCTACCTGAGTAAGGTCAAATGAGGTCGTTATGCGGACATACGTTAAAATAGCAAGCTAGTATATGTAAAATTAAATATTGTGAAAAAACAAGTACACAATAATCTAGAAATTAAATAATCAAATTACCAACAAATGAACATGAATAATTAAAGAAAAAATATATCTATAAAGAAGGCGAATAATTATCGAAATATACTTCGGAATATGCACAAATATACTATAATAATAACGTAAAAACAATTCGTTGAATTATGCTAGTATTATTATAGTTCCCGATATATTCATGCAAACCGGAAGTAAATTCATCACTCTGTCGTAAATACGTTGATAACGGGATAATGATAAAATCACAATGTTATAGGACCTGACTTGATTTCACCTGAACAACCATGAGTGAGGTCATTCGCACTATAAAACGAATATAACACTTTATACATAAAAAATACTAAAGTTATTCATATAAACATACAAATGAGCAAGGCATACTATTTTTGTATAAATATAGATACGAAAAAAAATAAAACGTTATCACTGCAAAAAATAATTTAACACTAGCGGACTAGAAATATTGAAAATAGGTAGAGAGGAAGGGGGGATTAACGGGTGGGGGTTAAGAGAGGGAGGGGGTTTAGGATGGTAGTGATA
>NW_020872540.1:671403-678903 GCF_003789085.1 Penaeus vannamei
AGGAGGGAGGAGGAGGAGGGAGGAGAGAGAGAGGAGAGAGAGGGGAGGGAGGGAGGGAGAGGAGGGAGGAGGAGGGGAGGGAGGAGGGGAGAGAGAGAGAGAGAGAGAGAAGAGAGAGAGAGAGAGAGAGAGAGAGAGAGAGAGAGAGAGAGAGAGAGAGAGAGAAGGGAGGCATGGAAGACAGTGGAGAGAAACAGGGAGGGACTGGGAAGGGAGAGGGAGAAAGAGGAACGGAGAGGTGTAATGTATATATGAATCAGTTATAAAGGTCCTATTTAATTATATTTATTTTTGTACTTTGTATAAGGGTATTACTAACAATATATCTACGTTACCCCAACATAACGTTTTCTATGTACACGTATCACCAACCAACAAGTATGTAGACTACTATCTCTCCCATAAAAGACATTAATTAAAGAAGCAGCCTCTTAAAAGACAACGTATGATTAACCGTATTATTGAAAGTTATTGGAATAACCTTCAACAACGTCACAAAGTTGGCGACTAAGACGTGGAACAATATCATATTTACACCTTGCAGGTTAGTATATGGCATACTAATGAAATAGAAATTGTACACAAACACAACAACTGGCGACGAAGGACGAAACGACTTCACGCAGAGCCGGGAAACGAGCGAATTGGGACAACACCTGTTACGACGTGAGCATTCACGCTGCACCACCGCCATGTCAAATCACAGGCCATCCACAATTTTTTCATAAGGAAGTCCAGACGAAATAGCAAAGAAATGAAGACTACAGAAGTATTTGAAGTATTCCTTTAATTGACTGAATCGGGATCAGACGATCTTAAGAACCTTGTATTTCTGAATACTGCAGGAATCCAGGTACAGAGAGTTTTAAATGAGCTGCTAAAAGCTTCCAAAATCAAAACCTATTCAGAAGCCATTGACGCACTCCACAATTTCACTTCTACGCAATACATCCGTTATGAAAGATTTTTCTTTAATATTTGTATGTAAGTAGTAGACAAACCAACTAGTAGCTCTGCACATAGGTTAAGATCCTTGGTTAGCACATATAAGTTTGTTGCTTTCCAGATGTAGTACATCGTGACCAAATTATAAGTGACGCAGTCTGTAATCAAATAGTAATGGGATGTTATTCTGAGGAGAGTCCAGCTGAATGAGCATAATGAAAGATCATTTTGCGTGAAGGAACAAGCCCAATAAGCAGGTAAGATATGCCGCAGGTAAGGGTAATGATGATCCTTGTCCAGATTCTGATTTTATCTTACAAATACGCAGTACAGAAAGACAAACAAGAGAAGGATAATACAGGTTCAATTAAATGATACACCAGTAATGATGCAACTTGATACTGTAGCAGATGTATCAGTCATATCAGAGAATATTGCTCATAAAATTCCTGACATCCAAAGTGATGGAACAGATGACATAATGCTAACAGATTATAATGGTAATATAATTCCAGTTGTAGGATCTACTAAAGTGACTGTAAGGTGTGAGGAGCAAGTTGCAAAAAATCTTGGTGTGACAGTTGTAAAGAGTAACACTGAGCCATTGTTTGGTATTGAATGGTTAGACCATTTTTGTTTAAATTGGGAAAACATATTTCAGATTTCCAATGTTAAGGCAAAGATAACCACCCAGGTTTTGAGCCAGTTTGATAGCATATTAACTGAAAATATTTGGTACTGTGAAAAATGCTAAGGCTACAGTGATATTAAAACCTGATGCAAAACCCAAATTCTATGCTCTTAAACAATTCCCTATACTCTGAGAGCAGATTTTTGCTTTGCTTTTTTCATAGTTGTAGATGCCTGGCCTGAGGTACTGACGAATTTTACCAATTCAATAAGTACAAGGCTTTAATGGGGATATTTATAACTCCTGGCATTCCAGAAAAGATTGTTTCTGACAATGGATTTGTCCTTTTTTAAAGCTAACAATATCAAACATACCTTTAGCGCAACATACCATCCTGCTATAAATGCTGAGACTGAACGTTTTTTCAGACTTTTAAGAGTAAAATGAAATGCAGACTAGCCAGCTGTTCCATGGTAGGTAAATGTATTGATTGATTTCTACTTGCACATAGAACTATGCCTCCCATGCAGGGGGATGCGAAATGATGGTGAGGTATCCTAGATAGTGTTAAGTGCTTTGCATGCCTTTTCGCTTGCAGCTGCCACTGCTGGCTAGGCTAGAGCAAAAAAATGGAGCAGCACTGCATAAGCCTCCCCTGCCAATGCACAGCCTCTCCATCATTGAGCCTCCTACAGTGCCTCCTTGTGGCTTCCCATGGAAACTGGGTACCTTGTCGTCCCAGGCTAAACTGTGGGGGATCTCCGCGCAGCATGAGGCCCTAGAGGTACATGGTCACGGCCTACCGGCGTGTGAACACCCCCTGACCCTGTATCAACTGCATTTACCAGTGATGGCAAAGAGGAATTCACAAAGAAATGGTATTTTGGATATGCTACGTTACAATCGTAAATCGACTCTTTCTAATGGTAGCCAACAGAGGGCTCTAGCAAAGCAATTCCACCAATCAGCGAGCGCCGTACATAATCTTTAAGGTTCCTTCGGCCAGTCACGTAACATGTAAACAAAACTACATACAACGAGATTTATTTTAAAAGTCGTCTCAGCTAAAACACTATTTAAGCACATGTAGAAAAAAATGAATAGATTTATTTGATCATATCCATCATGTGGGATATATATTTACTGTATAGATAGGAACCAATACAAACACTTATTAATATGTTATTAATAAATATTATTATGAATATATTATTATTAATATTAATCCAGTTTTTTTTTCATCATTGTTAAACAAAGAACCGGCCAAATTTTTCAGTAATGGCTATTTGTCGTCAAAGGAAATATCTTCAAGCTTATTCTTGTCCAATGCACTTTGAGTTTATTGTCAAAATGGCGACAGACACAGAAATGGCTATACTCGTTTAGCGTTGGTTTTGCCAGTTTATATATCAGCAAGGTAGTTTTTCCATATCATTTGTAAGAATTATGTCAGAGAAGAATACTAAGAGCACGTATCTATCGATTCCATGCATTGTAGGATAGCATAGGCCTATAATTTTCCTATAATTTGTGTGAATTTTATTCTTGCTAGGTTCATATGAATTTTACATTTCTTTACTATGTCCGTATTGCGATATGTGTTGGCCATCTTATTAGTTACATCAGGTACATTGATTTTTGATGAGATAACATCGTCTTCAAAGAAGTTACCTGTGCTCTGACCACTGGTAAAATTTACCATGGTAACTCGATGGCAAGTTTGTTAGTAAATACCACCGCTGTCTAGTTACCATGGTAACTATAGTTACCAAAATTTTACGATCGGAAGTGCGTTAGTGAATCCGGGCCATAGAGTGAAGCTTGCAGGGGAAAGCTTCAAGGAACCCACAGGTGGATGTCCTTCAACCTGCCGTCCCTTTTATAGAGCAGTGTCCGGGGGCGGCAAAGGTGGCATCCACCTGGAGTGACTGCCCGAGGCTAAACCTCAGGCGGGAAGTAATGGTGGGGGCTTGGAACATCTGTTCTTTGCATCAGGATGATCAGTTGCCTTTACTATCGAGGGAACTGGGAGGCTGAGGGTGGAGGTGGCTGCTCTCTTGGAGGAGAGAAGACCTAGCAACGGCATGATCAGTGTAGGTAGCTACACCTACTACTAGTAGGGCTGCAGTGATGGTAACCATCTCCAGGGAGTAGCCATGGCCATCTCTGGCAGACTCCAGCCCTCGGAAATAGAGGTTACTCCAGTCAGTGAGCATATATGCTAATGAGACTGACGCTAGCATTTGGCTTCATGTCTCTTATTGCTGTGTATGCTCCTACTGATGTTTGTAAACTCTACGTGAAAGAAATTTTTCTGCCAATCTAGCGTCTGTGGCAGACAGGTGTCCTCAGCGAAATATTTGTATTGTTCTGGGTGATTTCAATGCGGTACCTGGCTGTGATCGAGCTGGCTACAAGATGTTTGTCAGTCACCATGGTTTGGGAGCTAATGCTGGGGGCGAGAATTTGTCAGGGTTTATGTGTTTTGCCCTGATTTGGTGGGTGCATGGATACATGATTCTGGTTCAGCTGTTTATTGATAGGAGGGGTAGGTAGCGTGGCGTGGGCTGTGTCGTGCAGTGCAGTTTTTTTGGCAAAAGAGAGCCCTAGAGGCGCGCCGAGCAGGGCACGCGCAGGAGAGCGCCTCCAAGGAGAGGTCTGATCAGGGCCGTGAACCCTGGTCAAGTGTGCTGCCCTGGGTCAACTGAGTTGTAGGTTTCGAGAGCTGGTAGCGGTCCCTAACAGTGGAGACGCGGGAAGTAACCCTTGTTCCTCAGAGAACAGCCTCCTTTTCCGGCACTTTGCTAGGTGCCAGAAATTGAGGATTTTCTGGCTCCTGGTACCAGTGCCAAGAAGAGTATCCTTTGGAGTATCCTCTTCAACTGCAGGGTGTGTAGGAGTGCCGAGTTCTGTGGTTTGACCATAGATTGGTTGTGGCTACCTTCCAGGTCCACTCTCCATCAGTTCAATGACCTAGGGTGTTTCATTTGGACAGGTTAAGGAAGGGAGTGTTCCCGGGGGGTTGCTGACGCAATCTCGCACACTCGACAATCTGACGACCCTGTACTTCTATGGACACCTTCAAGCGTAAACGCTTGATGCAGCTCAAGGAAGAATTGGTACTTGCCCAAGGCAAGACAGAATTTCATCTCGCAGGAGACATCAGATGCCAGAGATGCTTGTTGTGCAGCTTGTCTGCTAGGGTATCGGGATTTGCACCATTCTCAGGGACAAGGGACAGTTTATTAGGAGTCTTGCAGAGGAGTAGAAGACCATTTCTTAGTAAATGACCTTCGTCCTGCATACTAAGCCCTAGAAAGCCAAACACCAAGCCCCTTCACAGGTGACAGCAGTTTACATAGTAAGTGGCCAGATCGTCTCAGATCCTGTTGAGCTGCGAGTAATTTGAGCAATTTTACCAGGTTGATCCACCAACAGTTAACTTGAATGCAGGTAGTGACGAGATTCTACTGCCGGACCCACCTATCAATGAGGACCCTCCCTCCCTAACAGAAGATTAGGGGGTGATCTCCAAGCTGAACAGTGGTAAAGCAGCAGGTATATGCGGCATCCCAGCTGAACTGTTAAAGGCTGGTGTTGAACCCATGGTGTGGGGGTTGCATGCTGTCCTGGCTGCCATCTGGCAGTCCAGTACTGTTCCCCCTGACCTGTTGAGGAATGTGGTCATCCCTCTCTGGAAGGGACTGCAGCAACTACTGAGGCATCACGCTGCTCAGTATTCCAGGTAAGGTTCTTGCCCACATCCTTCTGAGCTGTATCACAGACCACCTACTGAGGCACCAGAGGCTGGAGCAATCTGGATTCACTCCTGGTAAGTACATAATAGACTGTATCCTTGCGAGTCGTGAGTTCGGGCGTGGGCTGCTCGCAGCCATATCAGCCTCAAGAAGGTGTTTGATACGATGCATCAGGAATCACTCTGGGAGATCATGAGACTGAGAGGAATTCTAACAAGGATTATTCGACTAATAGTAAGTCTGGTAATGAAAGTGCTGTAAGGTGTGTTGGGGGCCTGTTGAGCTTCTTTCCTGTTAGTTCAGGAGTGAGGCAAGGCTGTGTCCTTGCACCAACACTTTTCAACACTTGCATGGACTGGATAATGGGCAAAGCTACTATTCAAAGTTACTGTGGATCAACTCTGGGCAATATCAAGGTTACCGACCTTAACTTTGCTGATGTTGCTATTCTCTCTGAGTCCTTGGAACCCTTAGTGGTGGCTCTAGATGCATTTAGTAAGGAAGCGAAGCCCTTGGATCTAGAGGTCTCCTGGACCAAGACCAAGACCCAGGATTTGGGGACTTGTTATGAGAACCTGATCAGTCAGTATGTGCTTGTGGTGAGGACATTGAAGTTACAGAGAGCTTTACATACCTTGGTAATGTTCATAACTCTGGGCTGTCAGACCAGGAAGTCAGCAGAAGGATTGGCCTGGGAGTAGGGGTCGTGAATTCTCTCGACAAGAGTATCTGGAGATGCCAGTACCTGTGCAGGACCAAGTTACGATTTTTCAAGGCCCTGATAATACCAGTATTGCTAAATGGTAGTGAAACCTGGAATTGATGCCTTTTGTAATAGGTCCTTGTGCCAGATCATGGGGTACTGTTGGTGGAAGTGTCAAACCAACGGTTGTACCGTGAAACTGGCACAGGACCTATTACCTGCACAATGTGATCACCAACTCAGGCTAACTATACGCCACCTGGCTCGCTTCCCTCAGGATGATCCCGCCCACCAGGTTGTCTCTGTTTGAGACATCCCTGGGTGGAGGAGGCCTGTGAGATGACCTAGGAATTCGTGGTTTGGATAGATCAATCAAACCTGTCATGAGGAGCTTGAGATGGGCGAGCCCCTGCCTGGCGACTTGCTATGAGGGACCCTCGTAGGTACAAAGGGTGGATGCGGCTATGCGCCCCATTAGCGTTAGCTCCTTGATGATGATAATAGAACTAACTGCATGCCTCAATGGGATGTTCACCTTCATTTTTAATGATGGGAGGAGGATCGGGTGTAGACTTCATGAGACCGATATTTTAAGGGTAAAAGACAGATAGGATGGACGAAGGCACAGGATTGTAATTAGTGGATTAAAGGGTATGTTGTAGATAGATTGGAAAGCTACACTATACTGTCAGAGTGGACGGTAGAACTCTGAAGAGACGCATAAATCAGCAAAGTGCATCTTCTCTTCTTTTTTGTTATCTACCATGTTATGTTTTCTCGTTATGGTAGATTGCTGAATTTTAAGGGAATCATCCCTATTTTTTTATTTGTGGTATTATATGGCTAGAGTTCTAAATATTACCATATTCTTGGCATATTTTTCTATTCTCATCATCTCCATATTTTATCCGACGCTATATCACATTAATTTCGTCTATTATTGTGCAGTGCCTTTATTTCGGCTCGGTTTAACTGTGCATTTGTGGGATACTTTTGAATATTTAAATAACTTCGTTGAATTATGCACAAACATTTTCCCTCCTCATGCTTCACACCTCCCGTCCCTACCCTACTCCCCCACTATTTCCCCTCCCTCTCTACCTCTTTTCAATATTTCTGTTCAGGCCAATAGCATTCAGTTATTTTTCATATTTTCTTAAAATAGTATATCTTTTAAAAAGAATGCGTTAAATTTGGTAGATGTAATTTTCCTCTGACCTACCTATGCCTTAATGACCACATTTTGACTGCGAATGACCTGTCTTCCTGACCTTTTCTGTCCTTGTGATTCCTAGGTTTATTATACGATATTATTTTGAAGTTAAGTTTGAATATTTGATATTCTATTCTTTTCATATGTATATATATTTATACAATGTGTCTTATTTATTCTTATTTTAATATGAATATCGAGATACAAACGTTATACTGTTTTTTTTTTTTTTCGTGGGCCACCTTACACA
>NW_020872540.1:686935-691935 GCF_003789085.1 Penaeus vannamei
CAGTTGACGAGGCAAGAGAGGGAGGTTTATGTGGCCAATTTACAACGGAGATGAGAAAGCAGGAAGGCCATTATTATTCGCCGGGGAAACTCACGGAAGATAGACCCTGTAAGATTCCTGGACTTGAATATGCCCGGCTTCACCCATATATATATATATATATATATATATATATATATATATATATATATATATATATATATATATATATATATATATATATATATGCGCATACACACACACACACACACACACACACACACACACACACACACACACACACACACACACACACACACACACACACACACACACACACACACACACACACACACACACATATATATAATATATATATGTATATACATATATATGTATATATATATATATATATTATATATATATATATTATATATATATATATATATATATATATATATATATATATATATATATTACATACATATATTATATATATATATATATATAATATAATATATAATATATATATATATATATATATATATATGTGTGGTATGTGTTGTGTGTGTGTGTGTGTGTGTGTGTGTGTGTGTGTGTGTGTGTGTATGGATGTAAATATACATACATACATACGAGCACATGCGCAAACACACACTTTCATACAGATACACAAAAAAACACATGCAACATATACACAGACACACGAAACTTTTATACCAAAGGGCCCAACAGTAAAGAAAAAAAAAAAAACTTTTGCGCACAATAATAGTAAAACATTTCAGGGGAAAAACAAACAAAGGTAATCATAAACTTCCAACGAAAAAAGGGAACCACTCATCACCATTAAAACTACCACAAAGGGAATCTAATATCACTGATCCCTTTAGCATAGCTTCTGATCCTTTTTATTATTGTTTCCGAGATAGTTTAGAAGATCAAATATCTCTCCCTCTCGAAGACGAACAACTATGTGACTGCCATCTTAACTTTGAAGTATTTTTTGTCATTAAGGTGAGAGTGGCATCCCAAACAGTGTAAGTATGCTCTGCCTTAGACATTTGGGGAACTTGCCTTCGGATGGGAGGTGCTGATCCCTCCCCTTAGGTCCTAGCACTCTTGTGCATGCGTACACACTCACACAAACACACATATAAGTAAACACGCACACACACTCACAGAAGCGTGTGACAGATAGATAGATAGAGAGAGAGATTGAGAAAGTGAGTGAGAGAGAGAGAGAGAGAGAGAGAGAGAGAGAGAGAGAGAGAGAGAGAGAGAGAGAGAGAGAGAGAGAGAGAGAGAGAGAGAGAGAGAGAGAGGAGAGAGAGAGAGAGAGAATCTTATAGGGGTATTTAATCACTCACTGATGACCAGACATAAAACAAATATACTTATATGAAAAAAAGAATAAATGCCAAACAAAGAAAGCAACAAACAAATAGATACACGAACTGACAGACAAAGAAATAGACGAAATTGAAATGAAATCAACAAAATGAAAATACATGAATACAGTATAGTACATATATCGAAACAGGAATGATGTAACAGAAAAAACACGATATAAATCATGGTTTTATTGTTTGTTTTCTGTTTGAGGTTCGCTTTGTACTGGGGGAGAAATGATCGTATAAATAAAACAATAAAAACCTTTGAAAAATATCTTTGACAAATGGAAATATATGAAGAATCTATGTAAACACACACACACACACACACGCATATATATGTATATATGTATATATATATATATATATATATATATATATATATATATATATATATATATATATATATATATACATAATCTTAGATAATCGAATGACTAGTTTGTAGGCCTGTTAGAATCAACGATTTTTTTTTTTTTTCGATGACGATCAACTGGTCCTCTTCACCACAATAGTTATCATTAAAATCATAAACTACATTATTATCATCACTACCACCATCATCATACTTGTTATCATCAACATCATGATTTTTGTTATCATCATCATAATTGCCAACAATATAGTCATAATTGTTATTAGTATCATCATAATTGCCGTGAATTTAGTCGTAATTGTTATCATTATCATCACAATTGTTTTCATCATTATCATCATAATTGATTCATCATTATCATCATAACTGATTTCATCATTATCATCATAATTGATTTCATCATGATCATCATCATTATAATCATAATTGTTTTCATCCTCATCACCGTATCATAAGCACCATGAGGCCTCATATATCACGGCCCTCATACATCATTGTTATTAACATTAACATCATATGAAACATGAACATTATAACCTCTCCGATCGGGATTCGATCCCTCGCCGCCAATTTGGATAAAAAGCGGTAATGCATCATTCCATCTTTCATCATATAAAACATATTCCCTTCGACATGACAGAATCATACATTGCCACTGATATGTACATAAACATTAATACATCGATATAAAATTGATACTTGTCCACATCTGATAATATAATTTCATTTGATTAATCGATGACCCAATTACTCATTTATTTGTACAAATATTTTGCAAGAGGAAGGTTACGTAAATAACTCGATCCAAAACGGAATGGAATAGAAATACGAGGGTGACGTAAATTTAAAACTGGAAAACCAATCTGAAAAACAGTTATGGACTTCCCACACACACTCCCACTGCCTCATATCTTAAATAAATAAATAAAGAAAGAAAGAGAAAAGAAAAGAAAAGAAAAAAAACGAAAAGAGAGACAAAAATGCATAGAATTATCCGTTTTCGTTCTAAAAATGGTCTATCAACAGAACCATGTTATTCATTTCACAGAAAACGATTACCTAAATGTTATAAAATGTAAGGCAGACATTTTTCTCACTCGTAAACGATTATGCAGTGAGTTATACATAAACCTGAATAACACGGGGAAAGTGAAATGGCAAATCTTGAACATGGGAATATGTCGGTCTCTCATATATGGATTTGGGAATTACATGAGTAAAGGTATGGTGAAGAGAATGTAATGTCAATTTGTGATGATGCCGATCTTGAATATGTGATCCGGTGAGAGAGATGAAAGGGAAAAGAAAAGAAGAAAAGAAAACAAAAGGGAAAAAAAATCTTATATATACGTGTGTTATATATATATATATATATATATATATATATATATATATATATATATATTATATATATTTATATATATATATAGATAGATAGATATAGAATATATAACACACACACACATACACACACACAACACACACACACACACACACACACACACACACACACACATATATATATATAATATATATATATATATATATATATATATATATACATATATATACATATATATATATATATATATATATATTATATATATAATATATATATAATGTATGTATGTATGTATGTATGTAATATATGTATATATATATATATATATATATATATATATATATATATATATATATATATATATATATAGTGTGTGTGGGGGGTGTCTGTGTGTGTGTATATCATCATTATCATGTGGGCTGACGCCGACGGGGCGCATAGCCGCATCCACCCTTCGCTTCCACCTACGAGGATCCCTCATGGCTAGACGCCAGGCAGGGACTCGGCCCATCTCTAGTTCTTCACGGCAGGTTTGGTCGATCTGCCCAAGCCATGATTCCTCGGTCGTCCCAAGGCCTCCTCCACCCAGGGTTGTCTCGAACAGAGACGACCTGATGGGCAGGATCATCCTGAGGAAAGCGAGCCAGGTGGCCGTATAGCCTGAGTTGGCGATCACGGATTGTGCAGATAACAGGGCTTGTGCCAGTTTCACGGTGCAACCATTGGTTGGACACATGGTCCCGCCAACAGTACCCCATGATCTGGCGCAAGGACCTATTACAAAAGGCTTCAAGACGAGCCTCCAAGGCACAGGACAATGTCCAGGTTTCTCTACCGTATAGCAAAACTGGCATTATCAGGGCCTTGAAAACCATAGCTTGGTCCTTCTGCACAGGTACCGACATCTCCAAATACTCTTGTTCAGAGAGTTCATGACCCCTGCTGCCAGGCCAATCCATCTGCTGACTTCATGGTCTGACAGCCAGAGTTATGAACTACACTACCAAGGTATGTAAAGCTCTCTGTGACTTCAATGTCCTCACCGCAAGCACGTACCGACTGAACAGGTTCTCCTAACAAGTCCCCAAATTCCTGGACCTTGGTCTTGGTCCAGGAGACCTCTAGACCCAGGGGCTTCGCTTCATTGCTAAATGCATCGAGAGCCGCCACTAGGGTTTCCAAAGACTCAGATAGAATGGCAACGTCATCAGCAAAGTCAAGGTCTGTAACCTTGATATTGCCCAGCGTTGCCCCACAATGACTTTGAACAGTAGCTCTGCCCAGTATCCAGTCCATGCAAGTGTTGAAAAGAGTTGGTGCAAGGACACAGCCTTGCCTCACTCCTGAACTAACAGGAAAGAAGCTCGACAGGCCCCCACCACACTTTACAGCACTTTCAGTACCAGTATACAGGCTTACTATTAGTCCAATAATCCTTGTTGGTATTCCTCTCAGCCTCAGGATCTCCCAAAGTGACTCCCGATGCACCGTATCGAACGCCTTCTTGAGGTCGATGTAGGCTCCAAGCAGCCCACGCCCGAACTCACGACGGCGCTCTACAAGGACTCGAAGCGCGAGGATACGGTCTATTGTGGACTTACCAGGAGTGAATCCGGATTGCTCCAGTCTCTGGTGCCTCAGTAGATGGTCTCTGATACGTCTCAGAAGGATCTGGGCGAGAACCTTGCATGGTACACTGAGCAGTGTGATGCCTCGGTGATTGCTGCAGTCCCAACGGTCCCCCTTCCCCTTCCAGAAAGGGATGATCACACCCCTCAACAAGTCAGGAGGAACGGAACCGGACCGCCAGATGGCAGCCAGGACAGCATGTAACCCCCGTGCCATAGGTTCACCACCAGCCTTTAACAGTTCAGTTTAAGAAATGGCCTTCTACCTCCTCTGCAAGATCCTA
>NW_020872540.1:699435-706935 GCF_003789085.1 Penaeus vannamei
ATTATTATTAATATAATTATTATTATTATTAATATCATTATCATTATTATTATTATTATTATTTCTATTTAAAGTAAAGGTTAGTTTAAAAATTAATTCAAACCACTCCTCTTTTCCCACTTTTCCTTCTTCTTTATTTATCTCCTTTTTCCTTCTTCCTCCTTTCCTTTACTCCTCCTCTCCCTGTTTCATAGCATTTCCCTTCTCTCCCTCCTCCGCCTTTCCCTTTTTCTCCCCCTGATTCTCTTTCTTCCCCCTTCCATCCTTCTCCATTTTCCTTTCCCCTCTTTCTAATTCCTCCTTTACCCGAATTATCTCTCTCATTTCCCTCCCCTTTCTTGTTGCTTCTTCCCTTCCTTCTCCTTTCCCCTTTTCTCCCCCTTTGCTCCTTCCTCCCTCTTCCTATTTACTCCTTTCTCCCTCCCCTCCCTCCCTTCTTCCATACCCACCCTCATTATCGTCTGGGTCTCTCCCCTTCCCTATTTCCATATTTATAATCATTTTTGACTTTTTTTCTCCCTCGATCTTATTCTCCCTTTCCCTCCCCCTTATCACCCCTCTTCGCTTCCTTCAATATCATCCTACCCCTCTCGACCCACTCTTTTTCCTCTCCTCAACCTCACTCTTGCCTCTCCTCCCCATCCTACCTATTGACTCCCCTCTCCAACCCACCTCTTCCCCTCTCCTCCTTAACCCGCTCTTTCCGCCCTTCCCTCCCCCCCCCGCACCCCACCTCTTCCTCCCCAGCCCACTCTTCCCTCCCTCTCAAAAGCACCTTCCCAATCCTTCCCCTCCCCACCCCCCAAGCCACCTATTCCCTTCCCTTCCCTCCCCTTCTCCCACCCTCCTCTCCTCCCCTTCTCGACCCTCCACCACTCTCCTCCCCCACGCTACTCTACCCTCCCCCACCTCCCCCCCACCTTTCTCGACCCTCCCACACCTTCCACCCCCCATCCCCCACCTCCCCCACCCTCCCTCACCACCCCTCCACCCCACCTCAAGGCCAAACGATGATTGGGTGATGTGTAGCGTGACACGACCCACCATGAGGAACGAGCATGATGGCAGGATTCTCGGGAACGAAGCGGGAGGGGAAGGGGGGAAGGGGAAGGGAAGAGGGAGGACAGAAGGGGAGAGGGGGACAAAAGGGAGGAGGGGACAAAAGGGGGAAGGGGTAAAAGATGGAGGGAGACAGAAGGTGGGGGGTGTAGAATAGGGGGAGGGAGAAGGGGCGGGGCAGAAGGGGAGAGGGAGGACAGTAAGGGAGGGGGCCAGAATGGGGGGGGGGGAATCGGGGACAGAAAGGGAAGGGGATAAAAGGCGGGAGGAGGACAGAGAGGAGGGGCAGAATGGGGGAGGGGGATAGAAGGAGGGGGAGGGAGAAGAAGGAGAAATGGGAAGGGAGAGAGGGGAAGGAGGGAGAGGAGAGCAAATGGAGGGTGGCGGAAGGGAGGAAGAGCGATAGAAGAATAGAATGAAGGAAGGAAAAGGAAGGAAGAGAATGTAGAAGATGAAGGAATGAGAAAGGATAACAAAAATAGTGGTGAGGAAAATCATATCGTTTTTTTTTTTTTCTTTAATGACAGCAGCAACAAAACCAACAATTATGGCGAGAATAGTGCTTTTAAAAGTAACAATGATACTGATATTACTGATGATGATGATGATAATGATAGTAATGAAAAAAATGATAATAGATGATAATGATAATGATAGCAATAACAATGATGCTAATAATGATAATGATCACAATAATGATCATGAAAATGGTGATAAAGATAATGATTATAATAGTAACAACATTGACAACGTTATTAGAAATAATGCTACTGATAATAATGAAAATAATAATGATGACAATAATATTGATTATGATCATGCAAATGATGATAGTGATATTACGATAATTATGATAACAAAAATGAAAATAATGGTAATAATAATGATGATAGTAATGAGAATAGCAATAAGAATAATAACAATGATAATAATAATGATAATAATAATGTTGATAATTATGATGATGAAGATAGTGATAATGATAATGATAATGACAAAGATAATGATTATGACATTAAGAGTAATAATAATGATAATAACGATGATTATAATAATATTGATAATAATAATAATAATAATAATAATAATAATAATAATAATAATAATAATAACAATAATAAGAATGATAATAATAATGATGATAATGATGATGATGATGATGATGATAATAATAGTAATAATAATAACAATTATTATTATTACAATAATAAAGATGATGATAATTATGATGATGATGGTGGTAAGAATGATAACAGTAATGATAATAGTGAAAATAATGATTATTATAATCATGGTGATAATAAAAACGTTGAAAACAATAATATTAATAATGATTATAATGATAATGATTATGATGATGATAATAACAATAATAATAAAATCACAATAATGGCGATAATTAGAATGATAATAATAATCATGATAATAATACCAATGAAAATGCTACTAGTCGGACTACTACTAATAGCAATAACAATACTACTACTAATAATAAAGATTATAATGACAATAAAGCAATTGCAGTGTTAAAAGCAGTTAAAACAATATGAACAACATATACAAACATATATATATATATATATATATATATATATATATATATATATATATATATATATATATATATATATATATATGATTATGGTAGTAATAATAAGGATAATAATGATGATAATCATTATAATTATAAGGATAATAATAGTAACGATACAATGATAAATTAATGACCACAACAATGATAAAAAATAACAATAATAAGAACAACAACAATGATATCAATACTACTAATAATGATAATACTAGTAATAATAATCATAATGACAAAAAACAATGTTGATGGCAATGATAATGATAATAATAATAGTAACAATAATAATAATAACAATAATAATGTTAATGGTAACTTTAGTACTAGTAATACTAAGGATAATGACGATGATAATGATAATAATGATAAAAATAATTAAAAAATAATGAAAAAAAATGAGGATGTTAATAATAGCAATTTTGATAATGACAATAATGACAACAATAATAATCATTATAAAAACAATGATACTAATAAAAGTGATAATAACAATGATGATAATAATGATAATTATAAGTTATAATGGTAAATGATAATGATAATAATGATATTTATAATGATAATAAGGATAATTAAGGTGATAATAATTTTGATAACACAAACAGGTATAATAATAATAACAGCAATAATATCTATGACAATGATAATAATAATGAAAATAATTATTGTTATATCAACAAAATTGATAGTAATACCAATAATAAAACAAATGATAATAATAACAACAATAATAATCACAACAATGATAATACCATGAATCTCACAAGAAAAAAATTCTAAACAATAGATTCCTTAAAAAAAAAAAAAAAAAAAGTTAGCAGCACCCACCAGGATAGACCCCAAGACCACCCTCCCCCCCCCCTCCCCCTCCCCCCCCCCTCCCCGCCCCGCCCCCAAGGCCTCCCAACACAGGCCTCGGAAAACGCTTAACCATCCGTGAACTGTTTCAAGCTGATAACCAGAGGCGGGGCTACAACAGGCTGTCGCGGCGCCGGCCTAATTGGGCAGAAGGAATTTAATTCGCGGGCGCCGATTTTTTTTCTCTTTATGGCGTCATTGTTTGGAAACATATGGATATCTATCTATCTATGTTGTGTGTGTGTGTGTATAATATATATATATATATATATATATATATATATATATATATATATATATATATATATATATATAATATATATATATATATATATATATATATATATATGTATATATATAATATATATATATATATATTATAGTCTCTCTCTCTCTCTCTCTCTCTCTCTCTCTCTCTCTCTCTCTCTCTCTCTCTCTCTCTCTCTCTCTCTCTCTCTCTCTCTCTCTCTCTGTATATATATATATATATATATATATATATATATATATATATATATATATATATATATATATATATATATATACATAGGTATATGAACAGTATATGCACACACTATATGTATACCATGTACACATAACAGAATATGTATGATTCAGCATCACCATCGTCATTAAACATACTTCCTGTTTCTAATACAACAACTTCTCTTTCTAAGTGACCTGCAGATCTCCCCGTAGAGGCATGTCTATTAATTATCCTTGAATATGCCTATTGCACTATACTTCGCACTGCATTCCACTGGCAACGGAAGATTTCATTTCGTTTCAGGCGCAGACGAAGCGATCAGAGGAGCAAGGAGGGCAGACAACTCCTTCCGCAAGCAGCTAAATATAGCTTCCCGTCTCTTTGTTTTATTCTGTGACATGACTCGAAAGATTTTTAACTTTTGATGTTGTTAAAAAAACTGGAGGCCTGGAAGTTCTGTGATCTCAGCACGCTCCAGTTTTTTCCTCTTTAACTTTCGACGATTGGGTGGTGTTGGTATTAAAACCTAGTGACTTGGTACCACAGGGCTGAAGGTTTTGAAGGCCCGCTGTCCACGTGTCCTGAACCATCGAGCTCAAGGGACAACTTTGTCTCTTCTGATGTGTTAGCCTGCAGTGGCAATTGAGGTGCTCCATTGGAGCGACACGACAAATCTTGTTGGAACATAAGTGCAATTACATGTAATACACAGCACATACACACACATACACATATACATACACTTACACACACACCCGTGAGCGCTCGCAGACACACACACACGCATACACACAAACACACATATATTTATACACGCACACATACACACACACACACACAAGCAGATACACACAAACATATACATATATCCATACACACAAACACACACACGCAGACACACATACACACACGCCGTATATTTAAAGGAGCTGGCATTGACATCGTCTTTACTTACCCGAACACGTTGCGCAATACTTTGATTAGGCATAATATAACTAGCAGTGCTATTGAGACCTCTCCAGGTATTTACACGATTCTTTGCAAGGATTGTCCGAAATTTTACATAGCCGAAACCGGCAGAACTTTTGAAAAAAAGAATAATGAACATAGACGTGATGTCAGATACACCAGAGAATCTAATGCTTGTTTTATTCATTTACGTGACGAAGGACATCAGTTAAATTGGAAAGACGCCAAATTAATTCATAGATCGTTAAACTTGTACGAAAGAAAAATAGTTGAAGCCCTTTTGATTAGAAAATTGCCTAATTTTAATTTGAGTGCTGGTCAATGGGGATTAGATGATATTACCTCATCACTTGTTAGCAAAGCCTTCCCCAGACTCATCGACCTTGACCCTCCCCCTGAGACCTGATTCAGATCTTGTTCATTCTGTCTCTCTATCACTATATAAACGTCAAAATTCTCTCCTAGTATCCTTTTTCTCTTTTTATCTGAAGAGGAACTCGCGAAGAGTTCGAAGCGTCACGCTTATTTTCAATTCTCAATGTGGCTAGTTTCATTTTCATTTTTGTGTTCACGTGATTGTGTTTCTGCTTGTGCACACACACACACACACACACACACACACACACACACACACACACACACACACACACACACACACACACACACACACACACACACACACACACACACACACACACACACACACACACACATATATACATTATATATATATATATATATATATATATATATATATATATATAATATATATATATATATATATATATATATATATATATATATATATGTATATATATATATATAATATATATATATATATATATATATATATATATATATATATATATATATTATAATATATATATATATATATATATATATATATATATATACATATATATATATATATATATATATATATATATATATATATATATATATATATATATATATATATATATATATATATATATATATATATATATATATATATATATATATATATATATATATATATATATATATATAGGTATATGTATTTAGCTGTATATAAATGTGATCAATCTTTCTGACCAAGTATCTATTTGCATACAAGGACTACCAGAGGCGCCCCTCCTTCCCCGAGGGCGCCGCCTTAATGTTGTGCGGCCGCCCGAGGAGCTGATGACGTGATGAGATCCGCCAGAAGAGGTCGTCTCATTTATCCCCAACAAGGTCACAGAATCCCTCGTGATGGAAGGATCGCTGGTGACAAATGGGGCAGAGCGGGTCCCAGGTGAGGCAGAGTCTACGTGAGTGAATTAGGCAATCCACATAGGAATTGGGGGGTTCATATCCGCTTTGGGTGGCATGCTCTTCTCTTTAAGGAGGAAAGAGCTTTGGACGTCGAGAAGTACAGCATACTATTGTAAGCCATACTTCCTTTCATGATTATATGGTTTCCTAACAGTATAACCTACAATACTCCCTTTGGTTTCATGATTCTATGGTTTCCTAACAGTATAACCTACAATACTCACTTTGGTTTCATGATTATGATGGTTTTCCTAACGGTATAACCTACAATACTTCCTTGGTTTCATGATTCTATGATAAGGGTTTCACCTAACAGTATACTACAATACTGGTTTCCTAAGTATAAACCCTTTGGTTTCATGATTCTATGGTTTCCTAACAGTATAACCTACAATACTCCTTTTGGTTTCATGGGTTTCCTAACAGTATTACAATACTTCCTTTGGTTTCATGATTCTATGGTTTCCTAACAGTATATACCTTTTGGTTTCATGATTCTATGGTTCCTAACAGTACCTTACCCTTGGTTTCATGATTCTATGGTTTCCTATATGACCTACAATACTTCCTTGGTTTCATGATTCTATGGTTTCCTAACAGTATAACCTACAATACTTCCTTTGGTTTCATGATTCTATGGTTTCCTAACAGTATAACCTACAATACTTCCTTTGGTTTCATGATTCTAAACAGTATAACCTACAATACTTCCTTTGGTTTCATGATTCTATGGTTTCCTAACAGTATAACCTACAATACTTCTTTGGTTTCATGATTCTATGGTTTCCTAACAGTATAACCTACAATACTTCCTTTGGTTTCATGATTCTATGGTTTCCTAACAGTATAACCTACAATACTCCCTTTGGTTTCATGATTCTATGGTTTCCTAACAGTGGTTTCCTATGGTTTGTATAAACCTACAATACTTCCTTTGGTTTCATGATTCTATGGTTTCCTATATCCTACAATACTTCCTTTGGTTTCATGATTCTATGGTTTCCTAACAGTATAGGTTTCATGATTCTATGGTTTCCTAACAGTATAACCTACAATACTTCCTTTGGTTTCATGATTCTATGGTTTCCTAACAGTATAACCTACAATACTTCCTTTGGTTTCATGATTCTATGGTTTACTAACTGCCTGGTTTGTTTATTGATGATAGGATGAAGCAGCTATTGTTCCATAAATCCCTCTTATTTGAAATATTCCACTATTT
>NW_020872540.1:741935-754435 GCF_003789085.1 Penaeus vannamei
GTTTTCTATGTCTATCTTTGTAGTTCATATCTCGTAGAGTAGGTGCCCAATTCTTCCCAGTTTGTTTATATTCATTCTTAAGTGTGGACTCCGTACTACTGCACTGTACTGTAGACTAGATCTCATCGTGGTTTTTACATGAATGCCCTCTTTGTGTTTTCGGTCGACCCAAACATTTTAAAAACCCTTTCATTATATGGTCATTTGGCTTGTTTGTTATTATTGCATCTTTATTACTACCTTTAATACTTCGTTTCCCAACTCGCATTGGTATAAGGGGCAATATTTACTGTCACTAAATATTGGAGTATAGAACATTTATTGAAGCGTGTGTATCAGTGTACATTTATAAAAACCTATCTAATATATATATATATATTATATATATATATATAATATATATAATATATATTAATATATATACACACACACACACACACACACACACACACACACACCACACACATATATATATATATATAATATATATATATATATATACATATATGTACAATGTAAATATACACATCTATATATTCATACAACACACACACACACAGACACACACACATACACACACACACACACATGTATGTATTTATATACACACACAAACACACATCCACATAAAAACAATAGCACTCCTGATCAGCCTCTCGCCACCGCAAAGGCTCCCCAATCACGAATCGCCAAACACAAGCAGTCTCAGAAGGCGTTCAGTCGTGCCTTCATGAGCCTGGAGTTCCGTGCGATGCCAACGGTGCAGAGAGTTCGCTTAGATCTCGGTTGGTGAGGAGCCTATGAACAGCATCCCAAACTGACTGATGTTGAAGATGCTTTTTGGGCCAACGTTGATATGCACTTGTAAAGAAGCATACATTAAAAAAAGCTGAGTTTTCTGGGAGTTTCATAGGCTATCTTGAGAAAGTACCTAATTGGCCCTACAAAAATTACAGAATATATAGATAACTGACTCATAAAGATGAATCACCAACAATGACATACACTCACAAAATAGCACACATATAAAATTGATTGAATTTTCTGAGAATTCCATGGCTCTCTCGAGAAAGTACCTAATTTACATAAGAAAATAGGATATATGAAAGACAGGCCAATAAAGGTGAACCGCAAGACTGAAATACAAAAATATACAAAAGATCAGAAGTAACAAAGATACGTGGAATTCCGTAAAAGTGTAATTTTCTATGACCTCAGGCGTGTGTTGAGGAGAAGGTTCTTTGAAGGTGCTAGTTAAAATGAGCTGTTGTTACTGACCTGTTCTTTTGCTTGGTTGTAATGACTTCCGTAGCTGGAGGGTTAACTTACACGTCAAAAAGGAGGGGAAATGTTCAAAGGGGAAAGTGTGAATGCATGATTTGCTGATCTATTTTTATTCCTATAATGGAGAGACTGAATCATTTTGATTAAATATTACAATAAATATATGCAAGGCAAATATTACAATGATTTGGTAAGTCTTTTATTTGGTGAACAGTTCGAATTAAAATATTATCATTATTGTTATTGTCATGGTAAGCTTATATCAAGAGCTAAAAAAGAAAGAAAAAGAAAAAGGAAAGAAAAAAAAAAAAAAAAAAAAAAAAAAAAAAAAAAAAAAAAAAAAAATATATATATATATATATATATATATAATATATATATATATATATATATATATATATATATATATATATATATATATATATATATATATATCGCCAACGGTGCAGGACAAGGTACAGCTAGAAAAAGAATGAGAAGATATAAAATCATCTGATCTCTACGTAGCAAAAACATGCTAGTTGATCTTTTTTCCAGATATTTGACATATTACAATCACGCCTTTGCACAGAAATTTAAATACAGCTTTCAATCTAATTGTATTATTGCTAAAGCGGAATATATATATAATATATATATATATATATATATATATATATATATATGTATATATATATATATATATATATATATATATATATATATATATATATATATATATATATATATATATATACAGATAGATAGATAGAGATATGTTTTTATATTTGTTTAATAAAACTGACGAATGCTTTGGCAACCTGTTCCAATTGCCTTTTACTTCTCTATGTATATACATCCATGCATACATACACACATGAAAACACACATTTAAAGGCAACCAGAGTTCATGCATTCGGAAACCTCAATCTTATTTTCATGCGATGGGAACGACGACAACAATGATTTAATTGGAATTATTTTATACTAATCTGCAGTACCCACGCTGATCAGACTTAGGACTTAAGGATTAAATACAAAACTCAACTCAACTTCCCCCTCTTTCCCCTCACGCTGTCCCCTTCCCCTCGGATGCCTCTGTCTGTTTCATAAGCTTGTCTCGCCCGGTATATTCTAGGACGCGGAGTCGATCCAATAGTGCTGCGTACTTATGTAATTTTTAATGTTATTATCATATCTCTCTGAGAAGCGGTAATATTTAGAAGTTATGTAATCCTTAAAGATGCCGGTACTGTCATATGTCTCTGAGGAGCGGTAATATTTAGAAGTTATATAATCCTTAAAGATGCGGTGTCATACTGTCTCTGAGAAGCGGTAATATTCCTTAAAGATGCACATATGTCTCTGAGAGCGGTAAGAAGTTATATAATCCTTAAAGATGCCGGTACTGTCATATGTCTCTGAGGAGCGGTAATATTTAGAAGTTATATAATCCTTAAAGATGCCGGTACTGTCATATGTCTCTGAGAAGCGGTAGTATTTAGAAGTTATATAATCCTTAAAGATGCCGGTACTGTCATAATATTTAGAAGTTATGTAATCCTTAAAGATGCTAGTCATATGTCTCTGAGGAGCGGTAATATTTAGAAGTTATATAATCCTTAAAGATGCCGGTACTGTCATATGTCTCTGAGAAGCGGTAATATTTAGAAGTTATATAATCCTTAAAGATGCCGGTACTGTCATATGTCTCGGTAGAGAAGGATGCGGTACTGTATATGTCTCTGAGGAGCGGTAATATTTAGAAGTATATCATAATCTTAAAGATGCCGGTACAGAGATTTCTCTGAGAAGCGGTAGTATTTAGAAGTTACATAATCCCTTAAAAGATGCACTGTCATATGTCTCTGAGGAGCGGTAATATTTAGAAGTTATAAATCCTTAAAGATGCCGCGTACTGTCATATGTCTCTGAGGAGCGGTAATATTTAGAAAGTTATATAAATCCTTAAGAGTGCCGGTACTGTCATATGTCTCTGAGAAGCGGTAGTATTTAGAAGTTATATAATCCTTAAAGATGCCGGTACTGTCATATGTCTCTGAGGAGCGGTAATATTTAGAAGTTATATAATCCTTAAAGATGCCGGTACTGTCATATGTCTCTGAGGAGCGGTAATATTTAGAAGTTATGTAATCCTTAAAGATGCCGGTACTGTCATATGTCTCTGAGTAATATTTAGAAGTTTTGTTGTATCCGGAGCTTGATGTGTTTATTAGTTGGTCAAGGATCTTAATCTATTTGTGATTTATATTTGAACATGGAATTTATACCACTGTGAAGTTGAAGAGACACTTGATGTACCTTATACTTGGATTTCAGATAGAATCAGATAGTATAAAGTTCAGATTAGGCAGTAAAATCTATACGAAATTGACTTTGATGGTATATTCACCTATTTAACAAGAATTACAGAGAGAAATGCATGCTTGTTAAAGTACTTATATCACCTGTATTAAAATCATGCTACCCGAAGACGTGTTCTAGATGCCTCTCGTAAACTTTGGTTGATAACTGTAATACTTTTTATTTATTTATTCATTTATTTTTATCTTTTAGCTGAATTCGTTCGGGAAAATATGGGCCTAATATTCAAACCTTTAAATCATGATATCTCCCATGTCACTTACAGTTCATCCGTTTGCAATTTCAGAGAAATGTCTTTCGTAATAACTTCTTACCGTTCACCAGCTTCTAAGAATAAATAAATAAACAGACAAACAAACAAACAAAAAAAAACGTAAAAAAAAAAAAAAAAAAAAAATAGAGAAAGAAAAACAATCTTTCACATATTCACAGGTGTTGCAAGTATACTCTTATCCCTTATTTTAAAAATTTCGTTATTCACATCTGCTTATAGTTATTAATATATGTTTTCATTTTTTCTAGATTTTTCTATGGTATTTTTTTCTAATTGGCTATATTTTGATTATCTCTCTCGG
This sequence comes from Penaeus vannamei, assembly GCF_003789085.1. NCBI lineage: Eukaryota > Metazoa > Arthropoda > Malacostraca > Decapoda > Penaeidae > Penaeus > Penaeus vannamei. The sequence goes on from NW_020872540.1 coordinate 746,159, forward strand.
TTACTCATATATCCGCAATGAATATCTATTCTTTAAGAATTTCAGGTTATTCACAGTTATTTAAAATATGGTTATTTTAGTTATTTTCCATTACGTCAGATTGTTTTTTTTTTTTCTTTCTTTTTACCGTCATCTCTGCTAACACCCTTTATTTCAGGTATTCAGCTTTATGTCAGTTATTCAACCGTTATTTCTGGTATACATCTTTATTTCCGTTATTCCCGTTATTTTAGGTATTCTCCGGTATGTCAGTAATTCACCGTTATTTCCGTTATTCGCCGTCATTTTCAAATCCATGTGTACCGTTTTTTCAGTTATTAACCGTTATTTCCGTTATTCGCCGTCCTTTTCAAATAAATTTCCATCGTTATTTCAGTTATTCATCATTATTATCACTATTCGCCTTTATTTTCAATCAATTTTCACCGTTATTTCCATTATTCGCCACCATTTTCAAACTAATTTCACCGTCATTTGAAGTAGCACTTTTTCCCGTTATACGCCGTCATTTTAAAATCAGATTTCACCCGTTATTTCCGTTATTCACCGTCATTTTCAAATCAGATTTCTCCGTTCTTTGAGTTAGCGTTTCCCCCCATTATTCACCGTCATTTTCAAATCAGATTCCATCCGTTATTCCCGCCCGTCATTTTCAAATCAGTTTTCACCCGTTATTTCCGTTAACCGCCCGTCATTTTCAAATCCACTTTCACCGCTATTGCAGTTCTTCCCTCGGGACGGCAAGTGATCCGAGCAAATCCTCCAACTGCACAGACCGCTGATGGTCCTTTTCGTGATCTCAGGCAGCACAACTTTCCACTTGCAAAAATCTGAAATAAGTCATTAACGTTTTATATGTTTAAAAATCTTTGGAAGTCATCCTCCTCTTTCCTCCTCCATGGGGCTTTTGGTTACAAACACTTAGAGGGATAATTTTGATTTGAAAAAAGGGATCTTTCTTTTGGCTGAGCTAAAGGGAGGGAGAGAGAGAGGGAGAGAGAGGGAGAGAGAGAAGAGAGAGAGGAGAGAGAGAGAGAGAGAGAGAGAGAGAGAGAGAGAGAGGAAGAGAGAGAGAGGAGAGGAGAGAGAGAGAGAGAGAGAGAGAGAGAGAGAGAGAGAGAGAGAGAGAGAAAGAGAGAGAGAGAGAGAGAGAGAGAGAGAGAGAGAGAGGAGGAGAGAGAGAGAGAGAGAGAGAGAGAGAGAGAGAGAGAGAGAGAGAGAGAGAGAGAGAGAGAGAGAGAGGGGAGAGGAGAGAGAGAAGAAGAGAGAGAAGAAGAGAGAGAGAGAGACAGAGAGAGAGAGAGAGAGAGGAGAGAGAACGAGAGAGAGAGAGAGAGAGAGAGAGATGATGAGATTCAGAGAGAGAGAGAGAGAGAGCTTAGAGGAAGAAGCGAACAATTTCATACTTCCTCAGCTTACAGGAAGTTGCGACACACATCATTTCTTCGTGGTATTTTATGTCCAAAGTGTATCAAACTCTAACGTGTTTTTAAGCCGTCGACCTCTTGCTCTAGGCTCATAGGGAGAGATTTTCATTTTCAATTTTCCTCCTTAAGTGTTTGAGGCTTTTTATCAGCCAGATTCTCTTCTCTTCTCATTTGCTTGTCTTGTGTCTGACTTTTATTTCTTTTCTGTCTTCTTCTCTTGTTTAAATGCCTCCTAAATTCTTCTACTCTTCTTTCTCACTCTGTCTGTGTATCTCGTTTCCTTCTTCTTTTTCTCTGTGCATCGCCCTCTCCTTTTCTCTGTGTGTCGACCTTGCTTTTTCCCCCCTTCTCTCTCTCTCTCTCTCTCTCTCTCTCTCCTCGATTACTCTCATTTATTTTCTCTCTCTTTCCCTCAGTATCTCCTACCCACCTTCACATCCCCCTTCTCTCTCTCTCTCTTTCTGTCTCCCATTATCTGATCTCCTTCCTCTCCTTCCTTCGTTTCATCTCATTTGTCCCTCACCCCATCACGCCATCTATCTTCTCCCCCAAGAACCTAGTTGTTTTAATCGCCTCTCAATGATTAACGGTCTGGCAACTCTTCGCAACTCACTTTCTTTCCCGGAATGGCTGAGTCTCTCCTCGTGCGAGTAAACATGAGCGTTATTACTTAGCTGAAGGGAAATGTCTTTGAAGATTTAGGGGGGAAGATGGCTTACTAGTAATAGATTGTGGGAGAGATATAAGGTATATGCATTCCCTTAGACGATTCACTTATCGACAGGGGGTATTTGAGTTCTAAACATGCCGGTTGTGACAAGTAAACAAAGGTAGATCGAGGGAGAAGTGAGTGCCTAACGATCTAGCTGGAACACTCAAGCCTTCAGGAAAAAGTAGATGTAGATGCATGTGTTACGCTGTATGTTTGCTTTTCCACTGAGTAAAGTTGATGAATACGAGTGAAGAGGATTGGGTGACGTTTACTATTGTGGGCTTGGATGTGTAGGTGGGTGTGTGGAAAGTGCGTGTACATGTTCGAGTATGACTTTATACTTTGTTGAGTTTTTGTCTGGTTTGTTTGTTTATGCGTGTGGTTATTTGTGTTAATATCTCTTGACGTTTCTGTATCCTTGTTTGTAAACAGAAATGTCTATTTGTATGTTTATGCATATACAAACGCATAAACATGTACAATATGCAAGAGTATGTGTTCTTACATCTATGTGTCTAGAACAGGCGATCACGCAAGACATCCGAAACCGACAACACCAAGAGACGAAAACTAACCCAGCAAGCCCTCTAAGTAGCCCCCAGTCGCCCCCTTCCGCCTGGCAAAACACCAAGACCTCCCCAAGACCCAACCCTTTTTCACCTAAGACAATTCCTCTCCGGCCATCCCGTTGGAGACACTGGCCGCGGGGATTCGAGCCTCGTCGTGACTCAGTAGCCATTGAGGTCCTCGCGATTCAGTAGCCATTCAGTCAAGGGGCATTAGACCCTCTCGCGCCTCGGGTGAAGGGAACGTCGGACATTTCGCCGTCATTGTGGAGATCTCGCGCGAAGAATGCACGGAGGAAATTCGAACGAAAAGGAAGAAGAGCTGAGACTGTTGAAGGGGGAGGGGAAGGGGCGGAAGAGGATGGCGGGGGTGGAGGGAAGGGAGAGGCGGGAGGAGGAAGGCCGGAAGGGGGGGAAGCGGAAGGTGGATGGGAGGGGGAGAAGGGGAGAAGGGAGGGGCGTGGAGGGAAGGCGGAGCGGGTAGGGGATGGGAGGTGGAAAAAGTGGGGAAGGCGGGAGGGGGATGGAGGAAGGTGGAGGGATGGAAGGGGACACAGGGGAGGGAGGAGAGTTAAGGGGAGATGGATAGGGTGGAGGGGAAGTGGAAAGTAGGTGGAAGGAGGATCAAGGGAAGACAGAGGGTTGGATGGGGTGTATGGGAAGTGGATTGTGGGTGGATTGAGTGGTGAGGTGGAAGGGAGTGGTGGGAAGGTGGAGGAGGGTGGAAGAGGAGGTAAGAGGGAATTTTGGTGTGCGGGGGAAGAAAGAGATAAGGAAAATCTGGAAAGTTTTGAGAGACAGTGGGAGAGCGATAGAAAGCGAGAATGAAAGAGAAACAGATGGAGAGAGGACGAGGAAGAGGTGAACAATACGTAGGGAAAGTGTACGAAAGTAAAAGAACATGTACTGTATTTAGTGTGATATAGGTGAAAAAGAAAATAAGGAAGGGCGACAGAGAGAGAGAGAGAGAGGAAAGGAGAGAGAGAGAGAGAGAGAGAGAGAGAGGAGAGAGATGAGAGGAGAGAAGAGAGAGAAGAGAGAGAGAGAGAGAGAGAGAGAGAGAGAGAGAGAGAGAGAGAGAGAGAGAGAGAGAGAGAGAGAGAGAGTAGATAGGCAAACAAAAATCACTTACTAATGTCAATATAATATTCAGTTGCAACATTTCCCACTATCTCAGCTGAAAAAAACACTGCGCGATCCAGATTTTAACGGAATCTGTTCATGATACATTTGTAGACGATATTTAATTAATGGTAATTAGATTTACACCAATCTGATGATTCAATGCTAAACGGATTACATTATTCAATAAATCCGATTTTAATTTGATAATTCAAGCAGAAACAATCCTATGCATTACAGCCACACATACACATACACACGCACACACACACTCTCTCTCTCTTGGTCGCTCTATAACAATCCGTCTATATCTTTATCTGTCTATCAGTCTATCCATCTGTCAGTATGTATATCTATCTACCAATATATGTATGTTAATATCTACATTCATGTTTATATCTCTATCATTTTTTCTCTTAATCTCCTTATCAATCTTTCTTTTATTCTATATCTATAATCCTTCTCTTAATGTCTTTCTTTTATTCTATATCTATCAATACTCTCTTATTACATCACATCCTTCTCTCAGTCTCCTATCAATCTTTCTTTATTCTATATCTATAATCCTTTCTAATCTACATCTATCAATCTTTCTTTCAATATCCTTATCAATTTTTCTTTTATTCTATATCTATCAATACTTCTCTTAACCTACATCTATCAATCCTTCTCTCAGTCTCCTTATCAATCTTTCTTTTATTCTATATATCTATCAATCTTTCTCTTAATCTATATCCATCACTCTTTCTTTCAATATATATCTATATATCTATATCTGAGCGTGTGTATATATCTATATGTACGAATACCTATTGATATACTGCACATAATCTCCATATGACATGTCGAAGACCCGCGTGCGTGCGTGTCGAAATCAATAGTGAGCTCGAACAGACATTGCGGCCGATTCCAGTTAATCACCGTCGGCGGATGCTCTTGTCTGAGCTCATCATCTTTATCATCTTCATTATCATTATCATTTTCATAATCCTCACCATCGCTATCATCATAATCACCATCATTATCATCATCGTTATCATCACCATCATCCTAATCATCTTAATCCTCACCATCCTTATCAGCATCAACATCATCACTATCCTCCTCCTCCTCATCATCATCGTCACCATCTTCGTCTTCATCATCATCATCATCAGCTAGAAGTGTGATGGTAATGATGGTGATGGTAATGGTGATGGAAATGGTGGTGGTGATGGTACCCCCTGGCTACGATGCGCTACTTTATGGATATCTCGACCAACTACGATCGCCTGCCTAATGGCCCATTACACTACTTAAGGATAATCACCGGATAATCACTCGTTATCAATTGCTAAATGGCCTGCAGCTCTGTAAAAAAAAAGAAGAAGAAAAAAAGAAGATATATCGGTTTATAAGTACATAGCTTATACATTTGTTATATGCATTAATAGATTATAACAATTATTATCATTATCATTAGCAATATTTCTAAACGCGCCCGGTACTGTATGAACTAGCAAATTTAGCGTGAAATACTACTGTTGTTAATGTTAATCATCTTAATTAAATCCACATTTTCATCCGCTTATAGAGCTGTTATCCCGTGGACAAGCGATAAAGATTTCCCGTCAAAACTGTCAGATAAAGAACAGATAACCATACACATGTTACTCTTGTTCTTCAGAATATGGTTGTTATTCATTGACTGTTTACATTCTCGCTGCTTATCGGGGAGAGACTGGTATATTTGGTGGAGTGAAGTATGTAGGTAGATAAGGGTATAGAGAAGAAGGCATGGGGCAGAAAAGGAAATAAAATATCGAAATGTAATTGTTATTTTTAATGGATATGACGAATCCTTGAGCGTTGTATCCAGAGGGTTTTCATAAGCGGTCTGTCACGCTTTCAAGTCTTCCTCTCGCTTATCCGGCCTCGATAACGCGCACTCCTCCTCCTCCTTCCTCCTCTTCTTACGAGCAGTGCAATACGCCTTGCGCGAAAGGGGAAGAAGAAGAAGAACAAAGAAGAGCAATATAGAAGTAATCGAGATCGGTCTCCGAGCGGGGCTGCTCCTGAAGGGGTTAACGCCGCCGCGGATCGTGTTTCCTCGCCAGTTCGCTGCCATCACGAGGCCTTTACGGTGCCGACAGCTGGGGTAATGGCACCGCCTTCTCCCCGGGGGAAGCGAGGCACTTCTGGGGGAGGGCCAGGCTGGTGCCAGGCTCGGTCAGCTGTGATAAGAACTCGAGGAAACACCGTTAGCTCTCTTGACGGTTTATTTCCTTGCCTTAAAGTGCGCTGTTTTGAGGTCGGAATGCGAGCGAGTGTGGCGGAATCTTGTGTTTAAGCCGCAGACGGCGGCTGGCGTAATATTACGTCCTTGTAGCGAAGGGCGGGAAGCGTAATTTTACGTTCAATGCTAGGTCGGTTGAAATTTTGCGCTAGCCCTTGACCTCCTTGTAAAAGGAGAAAAGAGAAGCTGTAGGGCCGGCAGTTTCAGGGGATCCGTGGAGCTGTGACCAAGCAATTGCAAAACGGTAATCTGGCTTGTTAGTGTGCAGTGAGCAACAAATCTGACATAATTTGTATTTTCTGTATCTATTTCTACAGGGACGGATTCCGTGTCCGGTTTCATGTTGAAATCATTGCCCTGCTGCCTTATTGGCCTTCGAATCTTTTGAATACATGACTGATGTGCAATTGGCAGTCAAAGCGCTCGAGTGTTGGTATGTGCTTGTGCATGTGTTTTCGTGTGTGTCTGCAAGCGTTTGTACGTGTTTCTGTATGAGCGTTTATGCACAGGCTTAAATGAAGGTGTAATAAAAAAAAGTGTGAAAGTTACATTAAAAAATCTACACTAAACATCTATCTATTATTTATTTGCTTATATTTCCAACCTGATCCATTAGTCCTGTTGAATGGTTTGATGAATAGTGTCCAACAACCTCATTTCCGGCAAAATAGGCCTATGTCGCAGTGCCTAATTGCATGCCACGGTGACTCATTTGTCACGTCTCGAGGCGCTGTTATGGATAATCCCTCCTTTGTCTTTGTCGCTCTCTCTTAGTCTATCTATCTATCCATCTATCTATCTGTCTCTTTAGTCGCTTTATTTGTGTCTTTTTTTTTTATCTTTCTTTGTATCTACTTTTATCTATCTATCTCTTTCTCTGTCGGTCTGTCTCTTTCCTTTCTGCATCTGCCTGCCGGTCTGTCTCTCTCCCAGACTGGAAAGTCCGTCAAAAATACACGCGAGATGTGATTGTCATTGTACTAAAAAAACACCTAATCTAGGGCACTTGATACTGAAAAATGACCTATTTTAGTTGACAAAAAAGAAAAAGAAACAAAAAAATACATATAGAGTTAGCTGGAAATTCGTGTGACAATAGATTCTCTCCTTTTCAGAATATTTTAGATATCTTTGACGAAATTTTGCGGACGTACAATGGCGTGACGCACTAGAGATGCGCAATTTGGAAGTATTTGAAGCCTCTGCGCACCCGCCCTTGCTGGTGAAGAGCGCTGTGGCTCATGATATATCGGAGAAAAGTGTCTTACTTTTCCATCCTGCTCAGTCTCTCTCTCTCTCTCTCTCTCTCTCTCTCTCTCTCTCTCTCTCTCTCTCTCTCTCTCTCTCTCTCTCTCTCTCTCTCTCTCTCTCTCTCTCTCTCCCTCTCTCACTCACTCTCTCTCTCTCTCTCTCTCTCTCTCCAGCCTTCTCTCTCTCTTTTTCCATTCTTCTCTCTCCCTCTCTCTCTCTCTTTCAATCAATGTCGAGACTCTCTTTCCATCCTTTTCTCTCCCTCTTTCCTTCCATCCTTTTCTTTCCCACTCTCTTTCTCATTCTATCTATCCCTCCTCTCTCTTCATCCTTCTCTCTCCAGCCGTTCACCCCATGCCCCTTCTTTCTCTCTTGTTTTCATTCACCTTTTATCACACTCTCCCATCCCCCCCCCCCCCGACCGTACGGACACTCCTACACGCATGCATAAAGAATAGATCCAATTATCATACTTCATAGTAAAACAGACCTATAGACCAATGGCGGGGCGGAGACACAAAGAAATCTAAATATTGAAGTTCCCTTTTTTCTGGTTTTGTTTCATCATTGTCGGGTTTCCGTTTACATATACATATATATCTTTTGTCTTCGTTCAGATCCGGCACCAGAGTATTTTTACTATTACAACAATGTCAGCGGGAACAATACAAGACATTTATATTCAAATAGATATCGCACGCTGTTCAGTAAACAATTGCACCCGATACGAATTCATTTGTACATATATTTATACTGCCTTCGCTACAACATTTTGCTGTATGATATTTTGATATATGCATCCCCTCGTCAGGAGTGTCTGCGCACACAAATATTAGAAACAATTCGTTATTCAGAGCAGAACAGTTTACCTTTTGAATAACATGTGAGTTCTGTGACACAAAATGATGGGGAAACTTTCTGTAT
>NW_020872540.1:759435-771935 GCF_003789085.1 Penaeus vannamei
CGGTGGGGGTATGGGATGGGGGTGGGGTGGGTGGGTGTTGGGGATGACGTTGGGTGTGGGCCGAGGTTGGGGAGGGGGTGGGGGGTTGGTTGAGGGGCTTTTACTTCGGTCCAGATATTCTCCAGACAAGTGGTCCTGTCTTTAGTACCATTTTGGCATTGTTTTCGCTTCTCGTTTGTCGGTCCTCTCTTCGTCAGCACCGTGGTATGATGTATTTTGCTCTATGATCTTAAACATTTTATTACTTGTATATACTTCATGTCAGCAATAGAGGCATAACTCTGACAATCCTCTTTTGTGCTACGTTGGTGTATGCCATGTTAAGATTAGTGGCAATTCTGCTGTGAAATCAACAATTTCACTTCAGAAGCACCCTGTAAATTCTAAGGTTAATTATGTATTATAATATTTGCTTATCTTGGGAAGGAAGTTTGGGTTTAAGAACACATCGTTTTGTATAATCAGTAATAAAAATAGACTCTAAATAAGGCTTAATATTTGAAAGGCTTTGCATCTTGTGATGAGTCTGCGTCGTCTCTTGTAGTCTCATAAGTGAATTTGATTTGCCAATACGTTTTCCTATAGTCATTTATTTCGTATAAAAAATGAATGTTTCAGAATTAGCTTAATTGAATGTGCCTACCTACACACACACACACACACACACACACACACACAGACACACACACACACACATAATATATATCTAATTTGAATTCAAAATTCTTCATTCTGTAGCCTACTGTTTTCATGTGTTATCTAAACTAGTGTTTGCTACAGTAGCATAATTCCTAGCTAATTACTAATCTTTTCCTGTTTTGTTTTTCTTTCTAGCACTGAAGATAAACTACATACATATCAAAACGTATGAAAATAATAATGCATACATAGTCAATAATGTATTTGTCCCTCAGTCAACCAACTATCATCCTAACAATCTACCTTTTTTATCTATTCAATTTTCAACATTCGTTCATCATCTCTCCCCCTCCTTACTTGCCTGTGTGAGTATACACAGATCCACTTACACGTGTGTGCGAACGAAGGGAAGTGGCCGAATTAGCGGCTTTACCTAAGGCATTTATCAGAGACAACTGTTTACCTGTTTGCAGCTGCTAAGCATTCCCTAGACTTAGGTTCCTCTGTTCCCCCTGCAAGTTTCTGTAATGCCAATATATATATATATATATATATATATATATATATATATATATATATATATATATATATATAATATTACTATACACATACACACACACACACACACACACACACACACACACACACACACACACATATATATATATATATATATATATATATATATATATATATATATGTATATATATATGTATATATATATATATATATATATATATATATATATATATATATATATATATATATATATATATAGCATATCATCATTATTATTGATATGATCACCATTAATATTATTATTATTACTGTTGTTATTATCATCTTAATCATAAAGTTATTATCTCTTTTATCATCATTATTATCACTACTATTATCATTATCATTGTTATTGTTATCATTATCATTATTATTATATATATTCCTTATCATTGCTATTATCATTATTACTACTATCATCATTATCATCTATCATTATTATCATTATTATTATCATCATCATTATTTTATATTTCGTCGCTTATTCTTTAATTTGCCACAATATTATATATATGCACACACACGCTCACACACACATACACACACACACACACACGCACACACAGTTGTGCATAGATGTGTGTAAATGTACACATATATATTTGGTCTGCGCTGAGGCTAAATTCTTGTCACGGTATATACTGAAATGTTTATCGTGAAGTAACGTTTATGCTCCTAGTAAATTTGAATATACAACTACAAGAGGTTTCACTCAAGGGAAAAAAATATTTTAAAAAATAAGGTTTCACACCAGAGAAATAATATATTCCAATCTAACGCTATGAATTCTATGAAATGATTGTGTTTGTCATAAGGAATATCGCAATATAAAGAATTATTTCCCTCGGTAAGACACGCAAAATCACCCGAAAATTAGTCGCGTTCATTTTCCTCCATCAAAATACTACTACATTCTCTGAGTGTGGTTTTCGCTCCCGGGAGGCCACGGCGCCCACCGCGGGTTCGCTTCGGTTCACTCTTTAGCGGAATATCCTCGGGAAGCGGATGCAATTGCAAGGGACAAGAGCAAGGGTTTCGCTTGAGCTATTTGCGTGTCTTTCTGTCTTAAAATTATATATGCGCGCGTGCACACATATATATAAATGCAGTTAAAACTATTAGCGAGTCATCTATGCATTACAGCCACCTGGCCACAGTGGTCCCTTTTTGTCGGTCCCTTTAATGTTTTTCATATATATATGTATATGTATATATATATATATATATATATATATATATATATATATATATATATATATATATATAATAATAATAATAATAATAATTATAATACATATATATATATATATATTATATATATATAATATATATATATATATATATTCATTTATTTATTTATTTATATATATCATATAAACAGGTAGGTGGAGGAGGGGGGAAGGGGTAGAGGAGGGTGCGAAGAAAAGTTGAGTAATCTGAGCATTATCAGCCGCATCACATGGTCAGTATGTGGGATGAATATTAACCTATACTGATAGAGTAAATCCTGGTAAATCAAAGACATATATAACTATGATACAAAACATTACACATGTTCAATACGTACTGAACTATCCCCTATCCCCCCCCCCTCCTCCTCCTTCACGATATAACCGCGTAGACACAGACAGACGAGGAGAGATCTTGGCAGGATTGACTGCTACTCCTTCAACATCACCAAATGTGCCAAATACTAGTATGTCTGTACCATATAATACACTGGCTCACCAGTTCATTTCACATGATCGCAGTCTACACCGGTACACAGTCAGGACAACCAGAGTATCTTGGGTTGTTGGTGAAATATATATACATATATATATATATATATATATATATATATATATATATATATATATGTGTGTGTGTGTGTGTGTGTGTGTGTGTGTGTGTGTGTGTGTGTGTGTGTGTGTGTGTATACATATATGTATATATATATATTTATTTATTTTATTTATATATATATTATGTATATGAGTGTTTGTGTGTGCATATGTAAACATACACACAACACACACACACACACACACACACACACACACACACCACACATATATATATATATATATATATATATATATATATATATTATATATATATATATATATATATATATATTATATTATATAATATATATACACACTATATATATATATATATATATATATATATATATATATATATATATATATATTATATATAATATATATATATATATATAATCTGCACTAGGATTGAAAATTTCAAGGCTAATTTTACATTCCATTTCGAGGATTCCTCTGCCTTTCAGACCTCAACTCGGCTCTGGAAGGTTTCCACTTCTCAGAATAATGGATACACAAGATTTGATATTTTTAAGCGTAACATTTTTAAAACACGAGGATCGCCCTGGGATATGCTTGATAAGTAGTCGTCCTTAACGCAATCTCGGACGACCTCTCTGAAACTTCTGACCGATGTCCTCTGCAAATTCTTATATTTAAGGGATCACTCCATGTGACCCGAACGTCCAGACCTCTTACAAGTCGTCAGCATGAATGACCTATCAAACAATTGGGTAATTTGCCGTTTAAAAATTCCATCAGGAAGCCGCGCAGTAAATTAGTTGAGAAACCTTACGATTTACATTTACCGATAAATATGTGATTCGCATTTTACCTTCTTAAATTGTGTGTTTGACATTTGTAAGATTTAACGAAAATTCCGTCCCACCACTGCCCCCCCCCCCCACCCTCTCCCTACTCATAGTCTTCCACACAGAATCCTGTAACTCAGAAACGACTCACCACCGACGATATGTCAGTCATGTGTCCGCAATTGTACATCCATATTATTTCATTGGCACTTTTATCCCCGAATGAGTTGACAAGGAAAAATACTTCAAGAACAACACAAGAACAATAGAAAAAGATTATTCATAATATCAATTTATGATATTTTCCTAAGAGATATTCTCCATCGTAATTCATCTCGCTCTCTTATTGCGAACAATCTTGCATAAAAATGAGGATTTTAATTATTCCAGATTTTCTTTATATCTTACCCGAAGATTAATTGCACCGCGTCTAATCCTTTTCGACTTGAAATCCTTTCCTTTCAGAGTCACTTTTCTTGTCTGTTTCTCTGTCTTTGTCGTTTTTATTTTTGTTTCCTGTTCTCTTATGTTTTCTCATGTTTTTTTTTCTTTCTTGTCCTTTCTTTTTTTTCATCAGCATATACATCTTTTTCGTTCTGTGTCTGTATCTCTTTCTTTCTCTCTTTTTATCTGCTTTTCTCTCTCTCTCTCTCTCTCTCTCTCTCTCTCTCTCTCTCTCTCTCTCTCTCTCTCTCTCTCTCTCTCCTCTCTCTCTCTCTCTCTCTCTCTCTCTGCCCTTCGACCATTCTGTTGACGACTCTGCGACCTACTTACCTACATTTTGCTTTCTTTTAGTTCTATTTTCTTCTCCTCCTTAACCATTATTCTTTTTTCTCCTTGATTTACTCCCCTCCCCTCTCTCCCACACCCTACCCTCTTCCCTCTTTCTCCTACAGAGAGGGAGAGGGGTTAGAGGGGTAGCGTTGGTGAGGGTAGAGGGAGACGGAGAAGAAAAGGAAAAAAAGGAAATAATAGGGGAGGGGAGGGGAGGCAAAGGAAAGAGGGAGGGGAGTCCAAATATGGGGGGAGAGGGAAAAGGGGGGGGGAGTAAGAGGAGGAGAGGAGAAGACAGAAAGGAAGCGAGAGGGAGAGAGGTGGGAATGTCACCAGGTGGGTAGAGGGGAAAACCGAGGAGAGGGAGAGGGGAGGCAAAAGAGAGGGGATAAGAAGGGAAGTAAATAGAGTAAATAGGAAGAGACGGAACGTAAAGGGGAAGAGGGGATATATGAGAAGAATGTAGGTAAAAGGGAAGAGAGGGGAATGAAAGAGGAAGGGGAAAAACGGAAAATGACAATGCGAAAGGTTAAAATAGAAAAAGCAAAGGTAAGAAGAGAAGATGAGGGAAGGCAGGGCGTAAAGGTGAAAGGAAAAGAGGAAAGGTAAAAAAAAAAAAAAAAAAAAGGAGAGGGGAAATGAACAAGGGGGGGGGATGGAAAGGGAGGAAAGAAGGGGAAAGAACAGGGGTGGATGGAGGGAGGATAGGGTGGAGGGAGGGAAAAGAACAGGGGTGGAGGGGAAAGAACATGAGGCGGGGATGGAGAAGGTGGGAAGGAGGGGAAATAACAGGGGATGGAGGGAGGGGAAAGAACAGAGGAATAAGAAGGGGGGAGGGGAAAGGGGTGGAGAATCAGCCAGAGGAAGGAGGGAAAGAACAGGGGGGGAAAGGGAGGGAAGAGGGAGGGTAAGTCAGCCCCCGTAATGCGCGAGTCTCCTTAACGAGCTCGTTGGCTCAGCAGATGATCCTAAATCACCGCTAACTGCCACCTGCCATGTCAGACGCGGCCTCTCTCTGCTTCTGGGCTAACGATGGCTATTTACCGACTCGTAAACCAGCGGTGGGCGTGGTCTTGTCTCCCGCCGCCGGTGATTAAACGCCAGAGGGAGATGGCTCTGTTCTCCGGATTCGCCCGAAGGTCTTCATCGTCTTTTCCTTTTGACCCTTTTTCTTTCTGATTTGTCTTTTTTTTTCGTTTTGTCATTCGTTTATTCAATCTTTCTAACTATTTTTTTTTGTTTCTTATTGTTTTTTTTCTATCTTTTTAAAATTCATTTATTATTTTTTTCTGTTTCTTGTTTTTTTTCTATTTATTATTCTTTTATACATTATTTCTCTCTTTTTTGTTTCTTTTTTCTATTTATCATTCTTCCCTCTTTTTAAAAAGAGCGACGGGGAGGGTGGTGTGGCGGGGGGGGGGGGGCAGAGAGAGCTTATATTTCTTTTGGTTTTCTCGTCTTTCTCTCCCCCCCCCCCGCCCTCTTTTTGGGAGGGGGTGGAGGGGGTATGTGTCTTTTCTTCTCAGATGACTGTGGGATGAAAGGAAGGGGGAGGAGGAGGGGGGAGGGAGATAAAGAATTTGAAAAGGAAGAAAAAGGGAAGAAGCTATTCATAGAAAACGGAAAGGAAGTTAATTCATCTGGTGAATTATGGGAAACTTGAATAAAGCGTGGTGGACAGGGGACTGTGTTGGTATCTTTATACATTCGTACACACACATGCACACATTTATATATGTATATATATATACATACACACATATACACATATATATGTATGTATATACATAAATGCACATATATTTAATATATATAATATACATAAATATATACATATATATACAATTATATATATACATATACATATATCTAAACAGACATGCATTATATACATATTTCATTTTGTTAATGTATTCTGCTGTTTACATGGTTAACTACAATTTACACACATTTCTCATGATTTTTCCGGTTCTCTCTCTCTCTCTCTCTCTCTCTCTCTCTCTCTCTCTCTCTCTCTATATATATATATATATATATATATATATATATATATATATATTATCTGTCTACTATGTATATATTCATATATATACTAATTTTAGCTTCATATACAGTTCCTATTTATAGAAGGTTCCTTGAGTGACAGTGTAGAGTAAGCTGAATGGCTCTGAAAAAATATTATTATATAATCTTATTTTTCGAAAGCACACACACACACGTACACACGCACACACATACCGTCATCCAAATGTAGATAAACGCATACTAGTATTCGCATGCACACAAGCATACTCATGATCACTCACACCCACCCACCCACATATATATGTTTAGTATATGCACACACACACACACACACACACACACACACACACACACACACACACACACACACACACACACACACACACACACACACACACACACACACACACACATGCATGTATGTGCGCGTAAACCATGGAGAAGACAAAAAGAAAATGAAAAAAGAGATGGAAAGATAACCAAAAGAAAGTATAAACAGAATAAAACTCCAAGACAGGAAAGCACGAAATACTGCAACGATGAACACGAGAATGAAAAGACGGCCTTGGCAATTTAGCGTTGCAAGACATCTTTTTTTTTTTTCTTTTTTTTTTTTCTTCTTTACTTTGGGGTAAAACGGCCTTTTTAGAACGAGTGCATTTTAGCGCAATTCCTGTATGAAAGGTATTGTTCCTTCGAGAAACATATCACGGGTGAGATGAGAGTATTTTCCATTTTATTAATGTTTCTGGGTTTGAGAGTATATTCATGATGGTATATGAAAGGTTAATTATCTAATAAAATATATCAATCATGATGTTTAAGTACTTGAAAAAGGTAATTAAAAAGTAAAATAATTAAAAGGAGATCCTAAGGTATTTTCTCTGTTTTATTATACTTGATTTATATTAGGTATATAAAAGTAAATTAGATATACACATGATTTCTGATTTCAGTTATCGTTTTTATTATCAATATTGATATTGTTATCAATACCTTCATCATTGTCATTATTATTACCATTATCATTGTCATTGTTATCACATCATCATCAATAACATTACAGCTAACATTATTACTGTAATCATGATGAAAAGTATTACTACTGTCTTGTGATATGATGCACAGGCAAAATGAGAAATGTAAAGTCTTGAAGAATGTATATGAAAACTGTAGTTAACCATGCAAACTTGTGTGTAACAGCAGAATACCTGAGCCACATGCTAATGTATGAATATAACATGAAAATACATCACACACACGCGCGCGCGACAAAGAGAGAGAGAGAGAGAGAGAGAGAGAGAGAGAGAGAGAGAGAGAGAGAGAGAGAGAGAGAGAGATAGATAGATAGATAGATAGATAGAGAGAGAGAGAGAGAGAGAGAGAGAGAGAGAGAGAGAGAGAGAGAGAGAGAGAAGAAATTTATCAAGGAGAGTTGTAGAGAAGGACTGCAAGTAGAATAGGGGAGTCTGATTAAAAGACTGAAGAAAAACAGATGGCGGTTGCATGCTACCGTCTACATACGAGACACATCAGCGAGATCCCTTCCCTTCTGTCCTGCATGGCTACCATTCTCTTGCCATTATTTCGCTAACGGTTTAATCAAACTCAAACGCAAACCATTCCTGCATTCTATAGCGTGACTCCTTGCGCCAAATGTTGTTCTTAAATGTCCGAGATAAGTAAAGGCGACTTCGGCAGTGCCAAACGACCAGCAAGTGGAACCATCAGCGAAACAGTCGTTAACGAGAGGTAATAGCACCATAACGGTAGGCAATTCTCTGGCCAGGGCCCCTGTAACTGGCTCGGATATCTCTCTCTGTGACATGCCTGGGAAAAATTTGTGTTTATGAAAATTGTCTTTCATTTTTTTCTTTCGCTTCGCTTCGCGCTACTCGGGATGTACTCATGGAAAAAAAGTTAATTCATTCGCATGTTCGGGAATAAAATTCATTCTTTCTGTGTTAGTCTACTCTCTCTCTCTCTCTCTCTCTCTCTCTCTCTCCTCTCTCTCTCTCCTCTCTCTCTCTCTCTCTCTCTCTCTCTCTCTCTCTCTCTCTCTAACTATCTATCTGAAGGATAATAACGATGGTAATAATGGTGATGGAAATAATAATGATAATAGTGATATATAAAATTATAATGCTGATGACAATGATAATAATGGCAAAAATAATATTTTACAATAACAATGATATTAAGAAAACGATAATAGTGATAACAATTATAATATTTTTACTATTATTATTACTAATACTACTGTAATAGTAATAATACCACTGAAGATACATTAATATCAAGGATGATAACGATGATGATTATTAGCATACTCTATACCATAATGGAATATATCTAATAAAAAATATATTATAACAACTCATACAATACAACACTACAAGATGAATGTAACAACCTAAACTTGTTGCTTGTTAGAAAGTAATAATATGCTGTCTGTATAACATTTGTCTTGGGAAGGTAGTTATTCTGACATTGATTGAATGCATTTAAGGTACATCAAAAAGACAGACATTGGAAGCAGTAACAAAAATGACGGTACTAACAAGTATTCTGAATATGGAAAACGCTATACGTGTAAACAGATAAAATTCACAATATCCTGGGAAGTCATGATGACTGACGAATGTAAAAACTTGCGATTTATAAAAGTTGTGAATTTTTGCATTTGAAAGTTGATCTACGGGTGTAAACAAAAGGAAGGAAAGATAATAATGTCAATGATTCACAAGTTAGCTGACAAAAGGGATCTGAATGAAGGAATGTCTGTAAAAGTGTATGAGGTGCTTGTGTAAGTTACGCTGGTGAAACAAATTCTGCACTGGAAGAAAATATCTAACTGTGATGGGATGTAAAAATAATAATGCGTATTTACCGGGTCGTAAAGGCGTGGTGCTTATGGGTCTATTCTGGCATCAGGATTTAGAACGAGCGGAATGTAATGATCGTTAGTAGACAGTGACAACAAGAGAGCCAAGCATAAAAGGAAAACAGACACGAGGAGAGACATCACAACAGCTGATAGCAAAGATAAGGAGTGACGCAAAGAGGGTTTGAGGATGAGATGAGCTGAAGTAACGACGGAAAGTGAGATGCCTTCAACAAACGGAAATGTCTGTACTTAAGGACTTGATAAGATAGTTTAGAAAGGAGGGGAATCATAGTTGGGATCGCGGGAGTTAAGATAAATTAACAATGGCAAATGTAAGGACATTTGTGTGGGTTAGATTTACACACGCATTGAGTTAAGATATGATGTTTCAGATTTTACAGTTTCATAACGTATCCTCGGGGAAGGAATTAGGGCAAGTGATACTTTATGAGCTAGAAGCACTCGGGGAGCGCATACCATCGCCAAGGGTCACTGATGCAATAGAAATACACACGCAAAGGGTTACATTCAAATTACCTTTCTTAAGTACACTGACGACGTCCGTAAGCATAGCTTCTTTGTCAGTGGCAAGGCAATAGAAGTAATGATGCAATCATTCAATTTCCTGGATCCGGATTACTTCTGACACACTTCTGGTAAATTGTTCATAAAATTCTGTTCATAACTTTGGAGTTATCCTGCTAACAAACGAATAAATAATATCCGGTTCGCCACTAAAATGTAATGGCATCAAAGTTAGGCTAAGACACAGCTCTAGTAAGAAAATCAGATTTTTAAAAATTCATAACTAACCAACGCCACCAAAAATATATTCTTCGCGGAGGTAGAAATATCTTAGATTCATTTTGATGAAAGGAAAAGACCTACATCAAATTGAACGAATACCTGTGTTAGTTAAAGGTAAAACATCCATGTAATTATGAGAGAGTTGATTGATTAGACTTTACTTTGTCGTCAGTATGAGGAATGTGATCATTACATGATGAGTTACACGCACCAAGCTCAATATGAATTGCGACATTGAATAATCAACCTAATGAGTTCTCTTCCTCAAACATGGAACCCAAAGTCCTTGTAAAAGTTTAATTAAAAGGTTCACTGTAGAAGTTGAATTAAAAGGTTCACTGCGTAATTCATGTACAAAGAATGGTCTTACGAGTCTCTGTTCTGGATGATTTGTTTTTTGTGTTCATATTTTTCCTGAAAGCTTTATCTGAAACTGTTTTGGTGAAATTTCTTAGTTTAATAGGATATGCTTCTGTTCCTAAGAAGGTCAGAAAGAGACTTATGTCGTATTCATGAAATTTTCTGAATTGGAAACAAAAGTAAAAGTGACATTATGATGATGCAGAACAAGGCTTAGTATTTCCCAGCAAAATCCTTTCATTTTTCTTTTCTGTGCGGCTCAGTTATCTTCTCTCTCTCTCTTTCTTCCTCTTATAAGTTTGTTCTCTCTCTCTCTCTCTCTCTCTCTCTCTCTCTCTCTCTCTCTCTCTCTCTCTCTCTCTCTCTCTCTCTCTCTCTCTCTCTCTCTCTCCTCCGTCTCCCCCCTCCATCCTTGTGCCCTCTCTTCCCTCCCTCTATCCCTCTCTCCCTCCCTCTTTCTCCCTTTCTCTGTCTACCTCCATCCCACCCCCCTCCCCTCTCTCTCCATTCCCCATCCTTCCCCTCCCTCTATCCTCTCCTTATCCTCCCTTCAATTTCCCTTTCTTCCCAGCCTTCCTCCCTCTCCCTCCCTTTCCTCCTCCCTCTATCCTCTCCTCTTCCCTACCCCCTCCTCCCTTTAATCTCCCCATTCACCCCTCCTCTCTACCCTCTCTCCCTTTCTCTCCCTCCCTACCTTTTTCTCTCCATCTTTCTCACTAAAGATTTAAGACTCGGCTGAGGCATAGTGCTGATGGTAGCAGAGTGTCACAGAACCTAACCAGCTGTAGTGAGGGGGACTAAAGCTAGGAGGGGATGTGTTACACGAAGAACTATGTGTGGAATTCATGATGAACAGATTGCAACAGGAACAACGAAGGGGAGAGAGAGAAAGAGAGAGCAAGAGAGAGAAAGGGGAGAGGGGGGAGAGAAAACAACGAAAAGAGAAAGGAAAAAAAGAGGGAATGAGGGGGAGAATGAAAACACACGAATTGGCATATTCGTGTGTTTTCTTGACTTTCTCTTCGTTGTTCCTGTTGCAACGAAGTACTATGGTTCAGGAATCAGATCAGTTGCGATCTCTCTCTCTCTCTCTCTCTCTCTCTCTCTCTCTCTCTCTCTCTCTCTCTCTCTCTCTTCTCTCTCTCTCTCTCTCTCTTCTCTCTCTCTCTTCTCTCTCTCTCTCTCTCTCTCTCTCTTTCTCTTCTTCTCTTCTTTCTCTCTCTCTCTCTCTCTCTCTCTCTCTCTCTCTCTCTCTCTCTCTCTCTCTCTCTCTTTCTTTCTTTCTCTTCTTTCTTTCTTTCTCTTCTCTCTTCTCTCTCTCTCTCTCTCTCTCTCTCTCTCTCTCTCTCTCATAGGACTGCTGCTATCTTAAAAACAGTAGTGATATGACTTATCGGTAATTTCATTTTCACCGTGATCATTATCATTACCAGTAACATTATTATTATCATTATTCGTCTTGTTGTTTTTATAATGATAATAGAAATAATGATAATGATAAAATCAGTAGTATCAATGATAATGATAATAATGATGATAACAACAACAATATTTTATCGCTATTATTACTATTATTGTTGATATTTTTATCATCATGAACCTCATGCTCACCATTATTATCATTAGTATTGGTATTATCATTATAATGATAATAATAATGATAATAATGATAATAATAATGATAATAATTATTATTACAATTGTGATTATTTTCATAATAATAATAATCACTATCCTGACTATTATTATTATCATTATCATGAACATCTTTATCACCATCATCATCACCATTTTCGTTTTAGTGTCATAATTATT
>NW_020872540.1:779435-784435 GCF_003789085.1 Penaeus vannamei
CCTAACCTAACCTAAACCTAAACCTAAACCTAAACCTAACCTAACCTAACCTAACCTAATCTAACCTAACCTAGCCTAACCTAAACCCCCTTCCTCTCCTGAATGATAGATGTGCTATTTATCATATGTATGTATATGATAGATGCGCTCCAATGCAGTGTACTTGAAGAAGGATAATGGTAATAATAATGATGATAATAATGATAATGATGATGATGACAATGATAACTATAATAATGATGATGATGACAATATTAACAATAATGATGATGATGACAACAATAACAATAATAATGATGATGACAATAATAACAATAATAATGATGACAATCATAACAATAATGATTATGATGACAAAAATGATAATAATGATGATAACAATAATAACAATAATAATTACGATGGCAATAATAACAATAATAATGATGATGATGACAATAGCAACAATAATGATGATGACAATAATAACAATAATGATGATGATGACAGTAATAATAATAATGATAATAGTGATGATAACAATAGAGTTGGAGTAGGAGTGTCTATGTATGGATGTATTTCTTCAATATCAGTGTTGTCAATCATACTCTCATTTTACACCAAAATCCTAATTACATGGAATATTATTCCATGCATTTGATATCCTCCTTAAAAATAGAGACAGAATTAACAGATACATGGAATATGATTTTAGCCGTAACATACACTGATGAATGAACCTCTAACAGAATTATGATATGATTTTAATGATATTGTTATCATTACTATCATCATTCTTAGCAGAAGTATTACCATTATCATTATCCTAATTTCCATTGTTATTATCATTAATATTGTTGTTATTATCCTTATTACATATGCATGTTATAGTAATGATAATGATAAAGTTAATAATCATTATGATTTTTATCACACACACACTCTCACACACATACATACATCTATGCACACAAACACATGTATGTGTACTTGCACTCACACATATATGTGTATAGGTGTGTATAGAGAAAGAATGAAACGTATAGATTTAGATAATCTTAGATATATTTATAGAAGTAAACATAACCCAAATCCCACCAACCTTATACCACGAACAATTTACATTCCCGGATACAAGAAAGAAAAAAAAAAAAGAATAAAAAAGAAACATATATTTTTCGTCATCAACTATTCCCATGCAAATTTAATTCAGGGTAATGGAAAGCGGAGAGAGTACCCCCGTAGCCAGGCAGCGCCGCGATGGGTCGTACGTGGCGTCGAATCTGACATTTCCCTTCTAAAGTGAGCCTCCAGTGTTCTTGGTCCCCGGGAGATCCACAGCCGCTGCGCTCCCATTCATTTGTTTTATGGCCGCTGTGTACAAGGCGGAGGCTCAGCGCTGGATGGGTGTTTAGACTCGGGATTGTGGGAAGAGGGGGGGGGGAGGGGATGGAAAGGGAGGGGGAGGGGAGAGGATGGAAAGGGGGGGGAGGTTCTTGAGTTTTGTTGTTCTTGCTGTTGTTGGGTTTGGTTTTATTGTGTTTGTTCTGTAATTTTTTTTTTCTTTTTTATTTCTAGAGATTGCGGGGGGTATCTTGTATGTTTCGTTAATCTCTTCCTCTTACTCACTCTTTCTCCCCTCTTTCTTACTTTCTTCTCTCTCTTCTCTCTCTCTCTCTCTCTCTCTCTCTTCTCTCTCTCTCTCTCTCTCTCTCTCTCTCTCTCTCTCTCTCTATTATATATATATTATATATATAATATATATATATATATATATATATATATACTATATATATATATATATATATTATATATATATATATAATATATATATATATACACACACACACACACACACACACACACACACAACACAACACACACACACACACCACACACATATATATATATATATATATAATATATATATATATTATATATATATATATATATTTATATGTGTGTGTGTGTGTGTGTTGTGTGTGTGTGTGTGGTGTGTGTGTGTGTGTGTGTGCATATGATGTATAATATATATATATATATAATATATATATATATATATATATATATATATTATATATATATATATATATAATATATAAATATATACATATATATATATACATATAATATATATATATATATATATATATATATATATATATTATATATATATATATATATATATATATATAATATATATATGTATATATATTATATATATATAAATATGTATATATATACACATGCATATATATATATATATATATATATATATATATATATATATATATATATATATATATATATATATATATATACGTTATATAAGTATATACATATGTATATATATGTATATATCTATATATATCTATATCTATTATCTATACATACATATATATATGTATATATGTATATATATACATATATTATATATATATATATATATATATATATATATATATATATATAATATATATAATATATATATTATATATATATATATATATATATATATATATGTATATATATATAATATATAATATATATATGTATATATATATATATATATATATATATATATATATATATATATATATATATATATATATATATATATATACTTTTTTTTTTAAGAAAAAATCTGAATGTAAATCAAGAAAAACACGCAAAAAAATCAATCCATTTCCAACAGCCTAGCACCCGAGCAGCCAATAGCCGAAATTACTTCACTCGCCGCGGGATGCCCACAGCTGCCACAAACGAGAGAAAACGGATGAACTCTACGGCGAAATACCCAATTTTCAACATTATTTACCTCTGGCATAAAGCAGGCCCCAATAACCCATTTGGAGAGAAGGGGGAGTTCTCTCGTGTCTGCCTCGCCTCTCTCTCTCTTCTGTTTAGACTCATTGGGCACTGTCGCATTTGTTATTATTGTATTTTTGTTGTAAATATCCTGTTTTGTTGTCACTATTGTCTATTTTTTTTCATTATCGTTATCATTATTTCTATTATTCTAATTCTTATTGCTATTATTGTTAGTAGTAGTATTAGTAGTATTTTTACCATTATTATGCTTATGATGTTAACTATCATAATGATTTTCATTTATCGTTTATCATTATAATAATAATAATAGTAATCAAAATTATGATATTAATGATTATGAAATCAGTATTACAGTTATCATTGTCATCACTATTTTTTTTTATTACTGATGTTATTTTTATCATTATTCATGTTATTATCGTCATCATTATCACCATTTTTATTCCTAATGTCATCAACATCTCCATCATTCATACAGATATTATTATTTTCATTACTATTATTACACTTTTCATTATTACTATCGATATCATTGGTTTCATTATTATTATTATTATTATTATTATTATTATTATTATTATTATTATTATTATTATTATTATTATTTTTATCATTATTATTATTATTATTATTATTATTTTTGTAAAAAAAATATAGTTATAATAATCACTATCATTTCTATCATTATCATTATGAGCAATATCATCATTATCATTATTAATATTGTTATTACCTTTTCATCATAATCATTATCGTTCCTGTTATCATTATCATGATTATCATTTCTATCATTTTTATCATTAGCGTTCTCATTATCAATGTTGTTATTATTTCTATTGTAATAATTATTATCACTATAATAATGACAATAATAATAATAATAGTAATAATAAAAGTTATTGATATTATCTTTCTCGTTATCGTCATTATCTATATCATGAACAGGATCATTATCATCATCATCATGACAATTTTCATGATTATAATTGTTTGAAATTATCGTTCTCATCTTCATTTCTATTATCATGATCATGATTATTATCATTCTTATCACTATTATCATTACTACTTTTATTACTATTGCGTCTTATCATTTGTCCTATTATAATCATTACTATTATTTCCACAATTATCATCATTATTATTGTTATCATCTCTATTGTTATTTTAATGATAATAGTAATAATAATGATAATGATGATAATATAATAATGATACCTAATATTATCATCATTGTTATTATTATTACCATATCTTCCTACCATTAATGTTATTATTATCATCATCATCGTCATCGCTCTTATCATCTTTACCAGTATCATTTTACGTGTGTAAGCGAAGAAGGGAGGGTAGCAAATCGGGAGAACAGGATCTGTGGTTTGTACGTGTTGGCTATACTGTATGTGTGGTTTAAAGGCGTGAAATTGGGTAGGATTCGTCCCTTTAATCATGAAATGGTGATTAGATCCGATCCGATTATTACAGGGACATATATCCATATATTACGAAATATTCCCTTCTCTATAATACTGTTTCCATTTTTTTTAGTCCTCGTATCTTCTTTTCTCGCTTCTCTTCTCTTTTTCCCTCTTTTTTTCTTCTCGCTTCCTCCATCTCCCAAAACAAATCTCTTTGTGCTTTTTGATAAGCAATTTTACAATCACTCATACATACACGGAGGGGAAAAAATCCTTCTAACATGGTGGAGGAAATCATAATAAAAAACTTTGTTTCCTTTTTGATAGAACTTATTATCGCTATCTCCCTCTCATTCCCCCGTTTATCTTGAGTTGTTGATTCTCCTTCAGCGCCGCGTCGGTCGCCATCTTGGAGTCTTCGTATTCCTTATCTTCGTCTCACACTCGGTCTTTTTTCATCGCAGACATTTTTGATGTCTTTGCGTTTTCTTCTTTTTTTACTCCCATATTTCGTTCCTTTGGGATTTGTTTTTATTCGTGTCTCTGCGTGTGTGTCTATATAATTTTGCCTTTCGTTCTTCCTCATTCTTACTTCCTCTTCCTTTCTCACCGTCTTTTCTCCTTTCTCTCTCTCTCTCTCTATTCCTTCCCCCCGTTATCTATCTCACGTCTTTCATCTTATCATTTCTTTCCGCCTCAGGCTGAACTGCCATCTCCTAAGTGTCCATCCTTACCCCCCTCAGGGCTAAGGTGATATAAATCCATCCAAGA
>NW_020872540.1:789435-799435 GCF_003789085.1 Penaeus vannamei
AGGTAAGCAATAACCACTTTCCGACGCAATACTGCAATTACACGAAATGTCCCCTTGCTCTCATATAGCACCGTTTAGAGCAGTGTTTCTTTACCTGGGGTGGATTGGTTTCGAAAGGTCCGTGAGGATTAAAATGAAAATTTATATTCGCGATTTTCTTTGTAGGTTTTCTTTAGTCTTTAATACTTTGTATATCTGTTGTGTATGAGACACTCATATCTCAATAATTTATACTTTATATAAATTGCATGCAGTGTTTATGTAAAAATTTCTGGAGAAGGGGTCCATTGCTTTCATCAGTTTCTTAAAGGGACTGTAACACTTAAAAAAGTTAAGAACCACTGATTATGATCAATTTCGCAAAATTCTTCACGCAGGTTTGTAAATTAAAACCCCTTATGGCGGTCCAAGCGAATGGCATTTCATTTCGGAAGTCCTGTACACCTCACCAGGAAATAATAATAATAATAATAAAATGGAAATCCTTAAAATGTTCTAAGGAAATCTGGATATCCTAATGAAATTCTTTGGGAATCCAGAAATCTGTAGGAAATTCAAAGAATCTTAAAATCTCACAAATGTTCCGTTCGCAGCTTTTACAAAATCTTGGTAATTGCACTAAAGATGTCTTTAAAAAATGATAGAAAGGTGTCAGAAACGGACAAACAACTGAGCACTTGAAGGGCAGAGTGCGCAGGAGTCTTTTCTTACCTCCTAGGGTGTTGGAGTGATAAACACAACCTTGATCAGACACAGGATATCATAAAAATATACTCAGTCTAATACCACTAATGATTTATGCCAGACTTTAGAAGAAATCGACCATCGTTGTAACAAAAAAAAAAAAAAAAGTCTGTGTACCCCATCGAATAAACTTAAGGTCCTGAACTGAAAACTGTGTCATGACTTTTTGATTAAAATGATATTTTAAAATAATGTCATTTTAGGTTTATGGTAATGCTTGAAATGCCTTTATTTTAACTTAAAACCTTTTTAAAAATCGGACAAGAGTATTTATCAGAAATCGCTGACACAGTTCCGGAGTTATATGCATTGAGACCCTGTGTGCCAAGATTCAAGCGATCTGATTGGGCTGTTGGGTACACAGAGATTTTCTTTGGTACCTACCAGTACTACGGAGTTCTTTTTTGGGATGCAGGCTTACATCAGAATGAAAGAAAAAATGCCGGAGAAACTATTATGCATGTCAAACAATTGACCTTAAGCATGATCTTGGTAAAGTATTTCATCAATTAAATAGCAGCACAGGATGTCATGAATGTAGCTGCAAGGTCAAGTGAGATTAGTTTTATCCACTAATGTCTATTCCCAGTATTTGTCAGAAACAAGTTTGCTACTTATAAAATACTCAAATTTCTGGAAGTGAGTTGCTTTAAACAATACTTTAAAATTCAATCTCGTAGTTATTCATTATGGCGAAAACGAAAAATCGAGATTTTTTATTTGAAGGTTTTATGATAAAGTGGTGCATTTCATATGGAACTTGTAATTGCTGATAACAACTTAGTATTTGAAACATTTACGATAATTTAATGGTTGTTAAACAACCTTGAACCTTGGAAATCCTTTGAAATCCGGAAATCCCTAACAAATCTGTCTAGGAATCCGAAAAAAAAGTGATTTCAGAAATTCCGGAAATCTTGTACGCCATTTGGGGTAGTGAAATGCCCCTTGGGTCCAAGCTCGATTTCTTGGCAAGGAAAGGGATATTCTCAGTCAAAATATTTATTCAGACTCCATTGGCGTTCCTGAAGTGCCGCTTAGTAAAAGAGAGTATGGGTTGAATAAGGTTTATAAGTGCCCGGTAAGTGGTGTATGGAAGTGCCGTGCAAGTGTGGTATACGAGTAACAGGCAAGTATGATATGTGAGTGCCATTTAAGTAATAAATACTTCCTGTCACTGTATCCAAATTTCAAAAATCAATTACTCAAAGGACACAATCTCTCTCTCTCTCTTTATATATATATATATATATATATATATATATATATATATATATAGAGAGAGAGAGAGAGAGAGAGAGAGAGAGAGAGAGAGAGAGAGAAATGTACATATACATGTGCATGTAAATGTCTACATATGCACACACACACACACACATATATATTATGCACTTACACAAGCCAGTCCCTGTGTTAGAATTTTGAAGGGTCAGTCAATAACTAAGGTATGGGAAGTTAGTATGGAAAACAAATGAAGTGAGTACCGAGGAAGTTAAGTGTCAGATAAGTACGGTGAATACCAGGTAAGTAATAAATAATCTCAGTCGTTAAGTTCGCGTTATGACAGGTGAAGGGAGCACACATTATTTAAAAAGAAAAGAAAATGAATAAAAAAAAAAAAAAAACTTTTATATTACTCCTAACACTTCGCCTCCTAAGCATCGGCCCAGGGCTTGAATTCCGATTAGTGAGTGAAGGGTAACTAAGGCTAGCAAGTCCCAGATAAGTAGAGTGGTAAGTAAAATTAATATGTGCCAGGTAAGGAAGGTTGCTAAAGGTCTGGTAAAGTAACTAAGGGCAGGTAAGTAGGTGCCAAGTAAATAAGGCATCTAAGTGCCAGGTAAGTAAACTAATTAAGTGTCAGGTAAGTAAACTAATTAAGTGTCAGGTAACTAACGAAAGTAAGGGACAGGTAAGGTACTAGGTGGTAAGTAGGTAACTAAATGCCAGACTTGTAAAGTAACAAAGTGTCAGGTAAGTTAGATAACTTAGTGCCAGGTACATTCGGTAACTAAGTGCCAGGTAAGTAAAGTAACTAAGTGCCAGGTAAGTAAGGTAACTAAGTGCTAAGCAAGTAACTAAGTGCCAGGTAAGTAAGGTAACTGTCAGATAAGTAAGGTAACTAAGTGCCAAGTAAGTAAGTAGGTAGTAAGGTAACTAAGTGTCAGGTAAGTAAGGTATATAATTGCCAGGTAAGTTCGCTAAATACCAGGTAAGCAAGTTCCCTAAGTGCCAGGAAGGTAATGTAACTAAGTGCCAAGTTCGGTAAGTAAGCGCCAGTTAAGTTCGTTATTTTAAGTGCTAGGTAAGTAAGGTAACAAAGTGCCAGGCAAGTAACTAAGAGCCAGGTAAGGTAACTAATTGCCTGGTAAGTAAAGCAACTAAGTGCCAGGCAAGTAAGGTAACAAAGTGCCGGGCAAGCAACTAATTGCTAGGTAAGTTCGGCAACTAAGTGCCAGGTAAGTAACCAAGTGCCAGGTAAGTAAACTAAGTGCCAGGTAAGCAAGGTAACTGCTACGTAAGCAACATAATTAAGGTAACTAAGCGTCAGTAATAAAACATAATTTATTGCTAATAAATAGGATCCATTCTATTAATCTAACAGGACAATTCTAGCTGCCACTAAGACCGTAAAATGATCCGCATTTTCAATATGTAATATATAGTTGACAAAAACTGCCTCGCACACGCACGCATAAACACAAACACATATATACGTATATCACGTGTGTCGAAAGTCGAATAGAGGGCACGCCTTTGCTCGTAGACTGAATTATTGCTTTACTTTTCGAGTCGCAACATGTTCTAAGGTCTACCGGTTATGAAAGTACGTGTTCAGTGATTCATTTAAGGTAGTTTTTCTTTCGAATGGGTTTACATATATGCATAATTTTCTAGATATATATATACCTATGTGTTTATATGAATGTACATGTATGTATAGATACACACATACATATATATACACTATGTATAGATACACATACTGATATGCACTATGCATATACACATACATGTACATACACAATATATCTATGCATTCATAAACACAATTCACTATATGTATGTATATATATACATATACACGCGCACAAACCCACTTGATTTGTCTGTGTACGCGTGCATGCATTTAGTTATTTGTTTGTATACAGATTTACACACACTCAAAGGCATGCTGTCACGCTTTCCAATACCTATCAAAATTCCCTTGTAACAAAACCCCTTCGAAAGAGAAACCGACCTAAATAAATCACATCACACGGACTTTCATATCCGGTGGCTGTAGGGCATGTTCCAAGACTCGAAAAGGCAACCAATAATTCAGTGTCCACGAGTGAAAGCCTGTGTCTCCTTCCTCACTCGAGATTCGACACATGTAATGGGCATTTTGCTCTGCATTAATCATCCCGTGAAACACTATCTGTCCCTCGTAAAAACAGTGTGCCACTGTCACAGGACAAAAAAGGCCTATCAAGACTTCTCCATAATCCAAAGTGTTATTTCAGTAATCGCTTTATATATATATGCGTTATGGTTTCATATTTGACTAGCAACAGGCGAACTGTGTGATGTACAGAGAATTTATTCTTGTCAGGTAAAGCATGCAATATATATCTGTATCGACTAAAATGAATAATAAAACTATAGACAAGCGTAGTTTTCTCACTGACTCATACAGCTCTCTCTTTCACACACACACACAGACACACGCACACACACACAAACACACACACACACACATATATATATGTGTGTGTGTGTGTATGTATATATATTCATAGATATGTGTACGTACGTATGTGTATTATATATATATATATATTACATACATATATATATATATATATATATACATATATATATAATACATACATATATATACATAATTATATTACATATAACACACACACCACACACACAACACACACCACCAACATATATATATATATATATATTATATATATATATATATATATATATTTATGTACATATATATATGTAAATATATATAGATATATATTCTACAGTTATATATAT
The DNA here is from genome assembly GCF_003789085.1 of Penaeus vannamei. Taxonomy (NCBI): domain Eukaryota; kingdom Metazoa; phylum Arthropoda; class Malacostraca; order Decapoda; family Penaeidae; genus Penaeus; species Penaeus vannamei. The sequence continues at coordinate 794,218 of NW_020872540.1, forward strand.
ATATATATATATATATATATATATATATATATACATATACATATATATATGTGTGTATGTGTATACAATTAGCTTATCTGAACATAGGAAATACACATATGGATTATAACCTAACTAACTAGGAAAGGCTGAGAAAAACAATGATGGGAGAAAGTTTTGACAGTTTTGATATAATCTTAGCATCTATAAATATGCTTTTGGTCTACAAAAGCAACGGAAAAGGAACGGCCTCATTCATTACATTGTAGAACATAGCGATCTCCTCTTTCTTGTAGAAAACAGAATTATCAGAGTTGGATTAATTCTTCCTCATTTTTTGTGCCAGTTGCAAGGATGAGGGTCAGTCAGTCAGTGATATTGTTGCGCAGAATTCCGTGTGATTACAAAGAAAAATGATAATTGCAATTAGAGTAGATATTCTCCCGTAATCCATGTGTGCAAACAAAATGAAGCAATAATAAAAAACAAATTAGCCCGTTCATAAAAACATGAAATGGGCTCGCAGTAATTCAGTTAGAATATATTTTCGCCTTTGGCTTTGATTTTTTTTTTTTTTTTTTTTTTTTTTTGAGAATGTTCACCTTTAGTAGTGTTTACCTCTAGTTTAAAAGGCATGAAAATTCGGTTTTACTAAATTTCAAAGGAACCTAGAAGTTCAACAGAAAACTGATCCCTTTGATAACACTCACCCACAGACATCTGTACACCTCTCTATGTATCTATCTATATTTTTCCATATCCATCCATCTATCTAGCGCAATATTGATATATCTATCCATCTGTAATGATCTACCAATCTATTGATCTATCTATATCTATACTGATCAGTCTGCTTACATACCTATCTAAATATCACAAAATTGAATGCAAAATGTTTACCTTCACCGTCCACAATTCCTCATTTAACGTTCACCGCCGGATCCCCGACCCTGACGCACATTTTTCCCAGGGCCGGCCTCGTGCACCCTGGGGGAATCACGAAATAAACAAGACTTCCGAAAACTTGCAACTGCACACGGGCAACGAAGGGCAAGGCAGGGCTGTACCGCTTGCAAGCCCAAGTCCCAACCTCCATTTATTGCATCCCCCCCCCTCCCTACGACGTTGCAATCTTTCTCCACCTTCCTTTCCCATTTTAACCCTCTCCATCTTCCACCCTGCCTCCAGTGCATTCCTTCTCCCAAACAACCCCAGATGCAGTACCCCTCCCAACTCCCTCCTCCCCCAACTACTCTATCTCTCCCTTTTTTTCTTCTCCCTCTGCAACCTTTCCCCTCCTCCCTTCCCCATTTCCCTTTCTCCTCTCCTCCGACCTTCTCCCACCTCCTTCGCCACTGTCCATCGCCAAGACTCAAGCCCTGTCCACTTCGTCCATCTTCCCCGAAGTCTTAAAACAGGATTTACTCGCCCGTCTCTTCCTGTTGGAATATCCGATCCCAGTTTGGCACAGATCAGGGTCGTGAAGACTGTCTCTGCTGAGATATTGGCCCTCATCCTGGGGGTACACACGCCGGGCGCCTGTGCGCTTGCTTGCGTTGCTTTATGTGCTTGGATGTGTCTATCTGTGTCGCGTTGGTTGTGCTCGGCGTGTGCGTTTTGGTGCGTTGAATATTTATGGTCCAGTCTCTTTTATTTTTTTATTATTATTTTTTCTTTTTTAGGGTAAGCGTCTTTTTTAATGGTCTGATTTATATTCCTGGCAGCATATTTCTCTTGTTTGTTTTGGTTATTGTTCGTTTTTTCTTTCCTTTTTTTTTTTGGAAAATGAATATATCTATTTGTCAGCATGTTTACTTTGATTTTTCTTTTTTTTTTGTAGTTCTGAATGAGTGGGAACGAAACGAAGCGCTTTGTATATGTTTACATGTTAAAAACAACTATAACGTTTGCTTATTCATCGCTGTTTCAAGTACGAATCTCGCCTCTTCCAATATCCAAGTGTTTACCAAGAGCATTTCCTCCTGGTAATGCTACCTTGTTGCATAAAGAGAAAATGAATAAAGAAAATCATTTTTGCAATTGCTACACATCCCCTCTTTGGGTATTTCTGCCAACACTGCATCTTCCCCTCGTTAACTCAGCCAATACCACCGCCGACTCTGCCAACAAAACGTCCATCCCATGCCAACGTCCGACCCCGCACCAAAGTGTTTCCTAATGCGCTGCCCACCTCTGCCAACACAGCCGAGAGGCGCGAGAGGAGGAGAAGGAGAAGGGAAGTAGGTGCTACACCCCGCTGCCTTACAGCTTCCCTCCCTCCCCTCTCCCTCTCTCTCTCTCTCTCCCCTCTTTCCTCGGGGTCTATCCCAGACGAAGAGGAACAGAAAGAAGAAGTTGGCACAGTTTCTCCCGAGCAATAAAATATTCGAGTTTCGAGGCCGCCGAGACGTGGACGCAGTGGGAGGCACCGAGTCGCTGTCAATACCTCGACACCAGCGAGAATACAGATGAAGAATTGTGAAGCTCTGACGGAGGCGTGGTGAGAGGAAGGAGGGGAGGAGGAAGAGAAGGTGAAGGAAAGGAGGGAATATAGGGGAAGGAGGGGAGGAGGAAGAGAGGGCGAAGGAAAGGAGGGAATATAGGGGAAGGAGGGGAGGAGGAAGAGAGGGTGAAGGAAAGGAATATAGGGAGAAGGAAGAGAGGAGGAAAAGGAGGGAATATAGGGGGAGGGGAGAGGAGAGAGGTGAAGGAAAGGAGGGAATGTAGGGAAGTAGGGAGGAGAAAGAGAGGGCGAAGGATACGGGGGAATATAGGGGAAGAAGGGGAGGGTGAAGGAAAGGAGGGAATATAGGGGAAGGAGGGGAGGAGGATGAGAAGGTAAAGGAAAGGAGGGAATGTAGGGGAAGAAGGGAAGAAGGAAGAGAGGGTGAAGGAAAGGAGGGAATATAGCGAAAGGGGAGGAGGAAGAGAGGGTGAAGGAAAAGAGGGAATATAGCGGTAGGGGAGGAGGAAGAGAGGGTGAAGGAAAAGAGGGAATGTAGGGAAGAGGGAGGAGGAATGAAGGAAAGGAGGGAATGTTTATAGTAGTAAAAGAAAGGAAAGGAGGAAATATAGGGGAAGAAGGGGAAGAGGAAGAGAAAGAAAAGGAATGGAGGGAATATAGGGAAAGGAGGAAGAAAGGATAAAGGGAAAAGGGGATATAGGGGAAGGAGGGAGGAGTAAAAGAAAGGAAAGGAGGGATAGGATAAACGGAGAAAGAGTAAGAATAGGAGGAGTTGAGGGATACACAGGAAGAGGGAGGGACGAAGATATGAAAATGAAGAGGAAGGAAGTGGCCAAGAAAAAGGAAGGGGTTAAAGATGAACTGGAAATGATTGATGGACAGGAGAAAAGAGTATAGTGGAAGGGGATAAGGAAGAGGGAAGAGAGAGAGCCTGAGGGATGGGAGACAAGAGGTCTTAAGTGGTAAGAGAGAAGGTAGGGGGGGGGCACAGGGAAGGGAGAGAAGAAGACACGGACGAGTGAAGATCAAGAGATAGGAAACGGAGCTGATAAAGGGTAGGAAAGGAGGGGGAGAATATGTAAAACTGGACGAAAAAAGGAGGAAGAAATAGGTGCTAAGAAAATGAAAAAAGAAAAGTTTGAGAAGGTAATAAAAGAATAAGAGATAGATGAGAAGTGGATAAGGCTTAAGGAAGAGTAGAAGGAGGGGGGGGGGTAAGCTCAGACTAAGAAAAAGGAATAAAGAACTAAAGCACTGGATGCGGAAGAAGATATACAAAAACAACGACGAAAAAAGGGACCAAACACAGAAGAAGGAAAAAGATTGCCTTCAGAATAGGATGGGGGAAACAAGAGACTCAAAAGACGGAAGCAGAGAGGAGCGAGACACTGCCTCTCCTTCCTTCTTCCCCTTCACCATCCCTCCATCCCTCTCCCTCTATCCCCTCTCGGCCATAACCCCAGACGCCCCTCCTACTGCCACGGGTCATCTTTGCCATGCTACTGAACCGTGACTTGGTTATGGGTTAAAGTGCAGGATATAGAGAGAGGTGAGGAAGAGTCGGAGGAAAAGGGTTTGAAAGGTGGAAAAAAGTGAAGGATGGAGTGGATGGTCGGCATTGAGAGAGAGAGAGAGAGAGAGAGAGAGAGAGAGAGAGAGAGAGAGAGAGAGAGAGAGAGAGAGAGAGAGAGAGAGAGAAGAGAGAGAGAGAGAGAGAGAGAGAGAGATAAAGTATGAGAAAGAGAAGTAGATAGAGAATAGGACAGATAGACATGTAAAAGAGAGAGATAGTTGAATAGATAGAGAGTGAGGAGTAAAAGATTGGTACCAGAATTTAAAAGCTTAAAAATACTAAGATAGCATTTAAAAAAAAAGAAAGAAAAAAATCTTACTGATAACTATCTTCACGAGATGTAGAAATCTCACAAAATCTTCCTAGTGGAAAGTCTTTTTTATGATCTAATTTTATTTTACTTTTAGGTAGAATGTTCGTATACTGGAAATTTAAAGTTTTCAACAAACCTTATCAAATCTAGACTAGAAAGGCAAGAAAAAATGAAACTACATTATGGTAGATATATCTAGAATAAATTGTGAGCGAAGTAAGAAGGAAATTAAGGAATGATAATGATAATAGTAATAATTATTATAATAAAAGTTATGAGGATGATGATGACAATGATAGTAATAGAAATAATGATATTGCTATCAAAAATAATCTAACAATAATGACAACAGAAATAGTCGGACTTTACTGTGAGATGTAACTTATTTCGAAATATATATATCTGTATTAAGTAATAATCGTTGAGCTTAATTAAAACACACATACAACTTACAAATCTCACCTCTTCTCTCTCTCTCTCTCTCTCTCTCTCTCTCTCTCTCTCTCTCACACATACATACTTACATAATTACACACGTTCACACACACACACACTCACATACAGACATACTTACATAATTAGACACGTCCATACACATATATTTACATAATTACTCACGTTAACACACACACACTTTCATAATTACACACGTTCACACACACACACAATCGGAGGAGGGGAGAGGGGAGAGGGGGAGACAAAGAGGGAGAAGAGAAGTTTGATAGCGAAATAGGGGAGATGAGAGAGGAACCTGAAACCGCAGATAAGGTTTCACTGTTGATAAACTTTGCTTATTAGGCTGTGGATATAATAGGGAAGTTCCGGAAAATACTTACCTATTGAAACCATATATTTTTTTACTCGTCGTCTGGTCACGCACAACGAAGTT
>NW_020872540.1:821935-824435 GCF_003789085.1 Penaeus vannamei
TTTTTACTTTTTTCGGCTTAATCAGTATAAATACGAAAGCGTTCACAAAACCTCATCAAAAACACATTATTCATGTAACTTTTCCATTAAGAACGATTACGCAATGAGCTTCTTAGACGAAGAAATGTAAGATGCTATCATTTTTTTTTTCAGCAAACAGATTGCATCCATATTGATTCTTTATTCTAAGACTAATGACCGAAAACTGTGTTTTATGCACAATTATGTGTGAGAGTGTGTAAGGGTGAGTGAGTTATTGAGTGAGTGTGTGTGTCTGTGACTGAGTGAGTGGTGAGTGTATGTGTGTGTGTGTGTATGTGTGTGTGTGTGGTGTGAGTGTGTGTGTGTGTTGTGTGTGTGTGTGTGTGTGTGTGTGAGTGTGTGTGTGTGTGTGTGTGTGTGTGTGTGAGTGTGTGAGTGTTGTGTGTGTGTGTGTGTGTGTGTGTGTGTGAGTGTTGTGTGGTGTTGTGTGTGTGTGTGTGTGTGTGTGTGTGGTGTGTGTGTGTGTGTGTGTGTGTGTGTGTGTGTGTGTGTGTGTGTGTGTGTGTGTGTGTGTGTGTGTGTGTGAGAGAGAGAGAGAGAGAGAGAGAGAGAGAGAGAGAGAGAGAGAGAGGAGAGAGAGAGTGTGAGTGAATGTGTGTGTGCGTGTGTATATGTGTGTGTGATGTGTGAGTGTGTGTATGTGTGAGTGAGTGAATGAGTGTGTGTGTGTGTGTGTTGTGTGTGCATGACACGCGCGCGTTGTGTAAGTACATGTGCGCATTAACCTGTTCTTCGTTACGACACACTTGTGGCAATCTGTCGGCGTCCCCAACGAGAAGTTACGGGAAGCAAATTACCGAAGTGTTTTAAAATGATTGCAAAGCCACATATACTCTTCCTGTGTATTGTTCAATCGGGTCCCTTTGCAACATTCGAATGATGAACAGGGGATGCTGTGGCGTGATGCTGTCAAAATGTCTATATATGTATAGATAGATATGTGCATATATGTATATATATACATATATATATATATATGTATATATATATATATATATATATATATATTATATATAATATATATATATATATATATATATATATATATATATATATATATATATATATATATATATATATATATATATATATATATATATATATATATATATAATATATATATATATATATATATATATATATATATATATTATATATATATTACATAATATATATATATATATATATATATATATATATATATATATATATATATATATATATATATATATATATATATATATATATATATATGTGTGTGTGTGTGTGTGTGTGTGTGTGTGTGTGTGTGTGTGTGTGTGTGTGTGTGTGTGTGTGTACGTATGTATGCATATACATAGGTATATGTATATTCCCAGTATGTATGTGTGCTTCTATGTATGGATAAGGATGATAGACAGATAGATAGATACGGATGGATAAATTGACTGATAACAAGGGAAGAAAGTAGATGCGCAGATAGATAAATATAGTTAAAAAAATAGGCGGACAGACAGATAGATTGGCAGATAAGGAGAAAGACAGATATGAAGAGGGAAAGGGATAGATATAGGTTATTCAGCAAAATCCCAGAGAAGAAAGAGAAAAGAGAAGTGGACACGACATTTCCTCTCCATTCTCTCCTCCAGATGGACCCTCTCCCCCCCCCCCCTTCCAACAGCACCCTCCCCCCCGCTCCCCTCTTCTCCCCTCCCCCGTATCTACGTCTCCTACCCCCCCCCCCCCTCCCTGCACTACCCAAGACCCGCAAGTTCAGCAGGGTGCGTCAGTCAACACCCCCCTCCCCTTCCCCCTCCCTCTCCCTGACTCCCATTTCCCCTTCCCCCTGCCCTTCCTCCCTTCCCTTTTTACCCCTTCCCCTCACTCCTCTCATCCCTCTCTTCCTCCTCCTCCCCCTTACCCCTCTTCTCCCACTCCCCCCTGCCCCCCTCCCCCATCACCCCCACTCCCCACTCCCCCCTGCCCCTCCACTCTCACCCCCATCACCCCCCTCTCACCCCATCTCTCACCTCCACTCCCGTATCTCCGTCAGGTCGGGATCGCGCAACTTCTCGGCGAGCGTAAAAAGGGAAGACGAAAACTGCCGCATGTGACAAATCCGTATCGTTTATGAGCTCAGCTGGGGGGGGTGGGCAGGGGGGGTGGGGGGGAGGGGGGGGGGACGCTGTTTATGCGACAGATGGGAAGCTTCGTCGCCGGAGAGGGCAGTTGGCTTCCCTGCTGGCTTGGTCCGGCGGCGTCCGCTGGGCTAATGATTTGCCGTTTGGAACAGATAGTACACACGCACACATACGCACATATATGTACGTACGTATATACATACAGTTAATTTATATACATATATTATATATCTATATATAATTATATATGTATATGTATATATGTATATATATATATATATATATATATATTATATATATATATATATATATATATATATATATATATATATATTATA
>NW_020872540.1:849435-860153 GCF_003789085.1 Penaeus vannamei
CTTTCATCTTTTGGCTGGAATGTAAATCTGGAAGGAAAGAATAAGAAGAAAGACAAAAAGAGGAGAGAAAATGAGTTAGAGAAAGTGTGAAGACTTGGAATATCGTTTCAATTCCTGTTGCTATCAGTAGGAAAGTAGAAAATAAACTTCTTTATCTTTCATTTATATTTGTCTATTGTAATGCGAAGAGAAAGAGAGATCAAGAACGGAATATGAATTCAGAAGATGAATAAAGAGGGAATAAGATAAAAACGAGAAGAGAAAAGGGAGTAACCAGTATAAAAGTTAAAATAAATGTGAAGACGATAAAGTGCGTGTTCTTTGTTTTGCTATTTGTGGGAGAGGCAAAGACGTAATTAATACTATGCTTTATGGCGCGTCTGAAAGAATAAGAATTTAAAGAAGAGAGAAATAAAGATAAGCATATGTACACACACACACACACACACACACACACACACACACACACACACACACACACACACACACACACGCACGCACCACACACACACACACACACACACATACACACATACACACAACATACACATACATACATACATACATACATTCATTCATTCATTCATTCATTCATATTCATACATACATACACACACACACACACACACACACACACACACACACACACACACACACACACACACACACACACACACATACACACAGACACACACACACACATACACACACACACACACACACACACACACACACACACACACACACACACACACACACACACACACACACACACACACACACACACACACCCATATATATATATATATATATATATATATATATATATATATTATATATATATATATATATATATATATATAGTATTCATCGGAAAGAGCATTGTAAGCCGTCATTTGTGGAAAAGAGAAAGGCGTTCCTTTGTTGAAATATTTAGCAGTTTACTGAAATAGGAAACTGAAAGAATAAGACTGGGAAACGACATCAGAAAAAGCCAAAGGGGGAGAGGATTTGTTGATCAAAATAAAAACCAAGTGGTGCTCTATGGAGAACGAAAAATGCCTCTTCCTTTTAGTCTATTGTGCTGGACAGACATGCATTTTTACTCAATTACGAGCCAAGGGGGATAATTATGAAAATTAAGAGAGATGAATACGGTGAAAGAGGAATCTTAATGTTTTTTTTTCAGAACGAATATTGAAAAGCTGAATACTTTATTTTTACATATTTGGAATTATACTAAAAGAAATATATATAAGAATCTTAAAACCACAAGAAAAGCGACGGATAAAGTAACAAAGAAGAAAAAAAAACGAGAAAATATAATATCTTTGTTACTCTCTTTCAGATGGAGAATCAAGTCGCCTTTTGTAGAGGAACATGAATGCGCTGGAATTAAAATGGTTATCAAACAACATCAGAAAAATGAATGTTAAAAAGTCGATGCTAATGATGTCTGCTTTTTAGTCTTCTATTTTGCCATCTATATTCCTTCCTATTATTACGAAGTGGATGAGTATAGTGATGTAAAGTAACATGAATTGAATATATGTACACACACACACACACACACACACACACACACACACACACACACACACACACACACACACACACACACACACACACACACACACATATATAATATATATATATATATATATATATATATATAATATATATATATATATATAATATATATATATATATATATATATAATGAATCATACGACCAGTGTGAGGAAAAAAATAAGCATTTTCATTTTTCTTTTAATTCTTCAAACAAAACTGCTATCTTCATACCAACAGAAACAGAATTATTCAATAAATAATGTTTTGATTGCTGAACATTCATATTCAGGGATAATGATTAAAAAAAAAAAAAAACATGGAACTGAGGTACAAAATCATTAGAATCAAAAGTTTATATATCATATTGAGGTAATAAAATGCAAGGGTTTGTGAAGTGTTATTGTGTAGATTAATACAAGATAAAAAATTCATATTTGAGCTTGGATTCATCGAAATTATTATACATTTCAGGAGAACTGTACATAGACATAAAATGTAAGTGTAAATTAGCACGAAAGATTACTAGACTATAAAGTTAAAACCAACAAGTAGATTACGACAAAGACATGTAAGAAAAAAAAAAAGAAAAAAAAAAAAACAGAAATATCACTAAACTCAATATAACATGCAAACAAAATATGATACATTTTTACAATTGAAACACATTCCAGGGAATCTTTGGTATTTACATGGTATTTAACAGAGAAAGCATGAAATAACATGGTACAGAATACGATCAAAATGCTAGACTTACCAGAGCAAAAGCCGGCAAGTTCAAGCATGACAAATAATATATGTTTGAAGAATTAAAAGGAGAAAGAAAAGGCTTATTTTCCTCCTCACGCTGTTCGTACGATTCATTGCTAGTCTCCACGTCCCAACTGGAAGTTCCACGGCAACTACTAAACACACACAACACACACACACACACACACACACACACAACACAACACACACACACACACACACACACACACACACACACACACACACACACACACACACACACACACACACACACACACACACACACACACACACACACACACACACACACACCACACACACACACACACGCACACACACACACACACACACACACACACACACACACACACACACAATTTATGTATATATATACATAATTATATATATATATAGATAAGATATAATATAGATAATATAGATATAGATATAGATAGATAGATAGATGGAGCTAGACAGCGAGACAGAGAAACAAACAGACACGCAGATGCATACACAGACAGCCAGGCACACATAGAAAACGGGAGAGCTGATTTTTGGACGAGAATTGGGATGCGTCGTGACGTGAGATAATCATGAACATCTGGAAAACTTGGGGAATAACGCGGTAAGATTTTTTTTCCCTCCCATTCTCTCTTCTGAGAATGAGAAAAGTTTTGGAAGTGACCCCACTCCCTCCCCTTCCTCAAGGAGATGAAAGAATGAAAATGAAAACTCGGATCTGTCATTTGACCTGTCTGTCTATTTTCCGAAATGTTTATCGATATATTTACACACACACATATATGTATGTGTGTGTCTGTGTGTGTGTGCGCGTACGTGTGTGTGTGTGTGTGTGTGTGTGTGTGTGTGCGTGCGTGTGTGCGTATGTGTGCGTGTGTGTAAGTATTATGAACGTCTATTCTCTCTTCTCTCTCTCTCTCTCTCTCTCTCTCTCTCTCTCTCTCTCTCTCTCTCTCTCTCTCTCTCTCTCTCTCTCTCTCTCTCTCTCTCTCTCTCTCTCTCTCTCTCTCTCTCTCTCTCTCTCTCTCTCTCTCTCTCTCTCTCCTCTCTCTCTCTCTCTCTCTCCTCTCTCTCTCTCTCTCTCTCTCTCCCTGTGTGTGTGTGTAAGCTATATTCACGTACATTCTGACACCAACGGACCCGGTTCCCTCCTCCTTCCTAAGCCTATTCCTCCCAGCACGCCGTGTCCTTGCCTGACAACGTTCATAAATGTTTCTATAGTGATGCAGCCGCTGTTGCTTCATACACAGAAGAGCCGCGCCTTTGAACTCTCTAGAACAAAGGAAAAGCGTGGAAAAAATCATCTGAAAGATATATTCTTAATGAAAAAAGTGAAAGGTGGTGGCGCATCGTAAGGAGAAAGAACAGGAGAGAGAAATAATTTTAGTAAAAAGTGATGCGCTGAGAGAGAGAGAGAGAGAGAGAGAGAGAGAGAGAGAGAGAGAGAGAGAGAGAGAGAGAGAGAGAGAGAGAGAGAGAGAGAGAGAGAGAGAGAGAGAGAGAGAGAGAGAGAGTGAGTGAGTGAGTGAGAGTGAGAGAGAGAGAGAGATGAGAGAGGAGAGAGAGTGAGAGAGTGAGAGAGAAAGAGAGAGAGAGAGAGAGAGAGAGAGAGAGAGAGAGAAGAAGAGAGAGAGAGAGAGGAGAGAGATCGAGAGAGAGAGACATGTTAAAGAGATAGCGATAGAGCTGAAGGGAACTATATGCACATGAGCATATGAAGAAGACCTAGAAAAACCAGAGAAAGACGAGAGAAACACACCATACTTCATCAGTTAACTAAATCCCAAACTAATTCTGAAAAAAAACGCATTATCATATGCCAACGTTATACACTTACTCTTACACTTATCGCTCAATATAACACATATATATATATACCTTTGCGTAGGAGAAAGCCATGCGACGATATCTTCTACGTCTCTACAAGTCCCCGAAAAGGAAGAATCACTCACAGTCTCGCCTTCTCTCTACTCATAATCCAGTTATTTCCAGCATTTTACCCTCGGCTGCTCCCTCTCTGCGCACCAGCGTATTTTCCGCCCTTCTACCTGACGTAGGAAACGGCTTCGGTTATAAGCGGATACGAACCCGTGCTCCAGAGTTCTGCAGCGGGGGAGGACTTGCTTGTGGGCGTTCTGGGGAGGGCTTTGAGAAGGAGCTTGAGATGGCGTGGGTTGGTGTAGGAGGTAAGTAAGAGACGTGGGCGATTCGCTATGAAGGTACATGAAATATTTCACTCGATTTACACAGAAGGTTTTATTGCATGTTCTGTTTTACTTAGTACCTTTTGTTGTGTGTTTTCCTTTACACAAAACCTTTTGTTGTGTGTAAATTTTGCTATATGTTCTAATTCACAGTATATTTCACTTTATCTTCTTTATTTGTGTTCTCATTATAGTTTCCATTGTCTCTCTCGCTTCTAATTTTTTGATTGACAATATTTGATTCTTACGTGCTACCACTTTGCGTTTGTCTTTAATAGGATCGAAAGTTGCTCCTTTACGGAAGCGTGTACGTGTATGTGTGTGTTGCTGGCTGTGTCTCATATTGTGGTATTCTTTGACGTTTACGTATATGTGCGTGTTCGTTTGAGAGTACGTATGTATAATGTGTATTTGCTAGGGCGTGATTGTGTACGCTAATAAATATGTTTCTGTTAAAGCATGGTACGTATCAAACTGTGTTTCTTAAAGCGTGTACGTAAAACGTGTTCATTTAGCGTGTACATATGTGGTTATATGAAGTGTCGTAGACGTTTGCTCAAAGTATGGCTGTATGCGTGTTTATGCTTGAGCGCGTGCGTGTTTTCAATCCATAAAGCCTTTTTGACTCTGACCTCACTACAACACACAACAACCGATGAAGATTAATACCACCACCCAATCTCACCGCAATACCACCAATCTCCACCCACCTTATCAACCCCCCACACTTCATCGCAACCTCTACCCAACGCCAACCTCCTCTCAATCACCCCCCACCAGCCCAGACTCATCCCAACAACACCACCCCACCACCCACCAGTCCCAATCTCACCCCCACCAGCCTAGTCAACCCCCACAGCCCCAAACTCACCCCAACAACACCAATCTTCGTCCAACATCAACTCCACCACCACAATCTCACCCCCTCCAGCCCGAAGCTCACCCCCCCACCAGCCCAACCTCACCCCCCACCAGCCCCCAGTCTCACCCCCCAACACCCCAACCTCACCGCAATAATACCGATCTTCGTCCGCCAACATCAAACTCCAACCACCAATCTCACCCACAACAACACCAGCTTCACCCACCAGCCCCAACTCACGCCCTCCACCACCCAACCTCACCCCACCAGCCCAACCTCACCCACCTCACCCCATCACAGCCCCACCACCAGTCCAACCTCACCCCAACCAGCCCAGTCTCACCCCAACCAGCCCCAAACTCACCCAATAATACCAATCTTTCGTCCCAACATCAAACTCCACCACAATCTCACCCCAACAACACCAGCTTCACCCCCACCAGCCCCAAACTCACCCCACCAGCCCCAACCTCACCCACCAGCCCCAACCTACACCCCACCAGTCCCAATCTCACCCCACCAGCCCCACCTCACCCCCACCAGCCCCAAACTCACCCCAACAACACCAAATCTTCGTCCGAACATCAAACTCCACCCCAACCTCACCCCCACCAGCCCCAACCTCACCCCACCAGCCCCAACTTCTCTACCCCCACCAGTCCCAACCTCCCACCAGTCCCAATCTCACCCCAACCAACCCCAAACTCACCCCAACAACACCAATCTTCGTCCCCAACATCAAACTCCACCCCCAATCTCACCCCCACCAGCTCCAAACCTCACCCCAACCAACCCCAAACTCACCCCAACAACACCAATCTTCGTCCCCAACATCAAAACTCCACCCCCAATCTCACCCCCACCAGCCCCAACCTCACCCCCACAGCCCCAAACTCACCCCAACAACACCAATCTTCGTCCCCAACATCAAACTCCACCCCCAACCTCACCCCCACCAGCCCCAGACTCACTCTCAAAACACAACCTCTCTACCCCCACCAGCCCCAACTTCTCCACCCCCACCAGCCCAACCTTCCACCCCCACAGCCCAACTCTCCCCCCCCCCCCCCACCAGGAGCCCAAAGGCAAACCCGAGTGCCCTCCTTCAGGGATCGAACCGAGGCACCCACCACACCAGCTCATCCATCAGCAACTCCACCATAGGGCGTTATCATACACGGCTGTTGGGTGATGGATGATCTCCCACCTCATCCCTCATAGCTACTACTTTTATCTTCATTTTCAATCTCCTTCGCTATCTTTTGGCCCATTTTTACCTTCCCTTTCTTGCATTTTTTTTTTTTTTAGGGGGGGGGGCGTGGGATATGTTTTTTTCTCTCTTTTTTATCCGTCTATCGTATTTTTCGTTCTCTCTCTCCGTTGTGTTGATTAATGGGGGATTTCTGAAGCGTTTTCATTATTGTTATTGTCGGTGTTATCTTTATTTATTTTTTTTTTTATTAGCATCTTCGTGGTCGTCATCGTATTTATTCTCCTTTTTATCATCAATATATTTTTCTTCTTCTTCATCTCTCTCCTCCTTATCATCGTCATCTCCCTCCTATTCCTTTTCATCCCTATTCCTCTTCCTCCTCGTTATCATCATCATCATCTCCTTCCTCCTTTTTATCACCTTTATCCCCATAATCATCTTCATTCTGATCTTCCAATTTCTTCTCGTCCTGTGCCTGTTCCTCCTCCTTATCATAATCATCATAATCATCCTCTTTATCGCCATCTTCATATTTCTCCTTGTCTCTCCATCCTCCTCCTCCTCCTTCTCCTTCTCCTTCTCCTCCTCCTCCTCCCATTATCATCATCATCATCAATCATCGTCGTCGTTCATAATCACCATCCTCTTTCTCTTTCTCCACCTCCTCTCCTTCCTCCTCATCTTCGTCATCATCACCATTATCAACTTTCTCCTCTTTCTCCTCTTCTCTCCTCCTCCTCTTCATGACCTTTATAATCCTCCTTCCCCATCCTGCCCATCATGCTACTCTTGTTCTCAATATCGTCTCTATCAAAATCATTTAATTAACATTATTCTCTCTCTCTCTCTCTCTCTCTCTCTCTCTCTCTCTCTCTCTCTCTCTCTCTCTCTCTCTCTCTCTCTCTCTCTCTTCTCTCTCTCTCTCTCTCTCTCTCTCTTTCGCCCCCTCCATTGCACGTGCTCCTCGGAAACACAAAGGCCTTTGGAGTTGAGCGACAGTTTTTTCTCTCTCTTTGCACTCTTGTCCTATTTGTTGGCACTTAATAAGAGCGAAATTGATGGATGAGATGTCTCTGGGTATTTTCCGTGGCAGTATGATGAAAATTCAGTGGTACATGATCTTGATTTATGAGGAGCGCTTCTCTCTTTAACCCTCTCTCACTCTCTCTCGTTCTCTCTATCTATTTATCTCTTTCTGTCTATCTGTTTCCGTCTCTTTGTCTGTCTCTTTCTCTTTCTTTTGTCTGTCTCCTCTCTTCTCTTTCTGTCTGTCTCTCTCTTTTTATCTGTCGGTCTCTCTCTCGTTCTCTCTCTTTCTCTCGTACTCTCTCTCTTTCTCTCTCTTTCTCTCGTACTCTCTCTTTCTCTTTCTCTCTCTCTCTCTCTCTCTCTCTCTCTCTCTCTCTCGTCTCTCTTCCTCTCTCTCTCTCTCTCTCTCTCTCTCTCTCTCTCTCTCTCTCTCTCTCTCTCTCTCTCTCTCTCTCTCTCTCTCTCTCTCTCTCTCTCTCTCTCTCTCCCTCTTCATTTTTGTTGATCTTGCATTCCATTATCGTATTTTCTTCTCTTACTGCATTCATATTCCTCTCTGTTTTTCCTCTCTCCGTCTTTGTCTTTCTACCTCTTCCTATTCTTCCTCTCCTTCTCATTATTCTTTATATCTTTATCTATACCTTCTCTTCCCGTTTTCTTCCTCTCAAATCCTTCCTCGTATCCTATATTTCCTCTACTGTATCATGCCATACCTTCCATTCACTGAGAACCGAAAACGGCTTGATACTGCCTAAACAATTCTTCTTCTCGTGCAGTCCGCGATTGAGTCTTAATTCCACATCGAACATCCTCTCATCTTATTAACTCATGTCGACCTGATGTTGACTCGCAAATTTAGGTCAAGAAGTGACTCTCTCAGTGGCTGCTCCGGATGAGTTGTAGTCCTTTTTGTTCTTACGTACGTCCGTGCAAATGTTGATATATTAATAACTATACATGTAGCTTGATCTATTCTATATACTGTTCTGTGTATTCTACAGATATATATATATAGAGAGGTAGAGAGGTATTCTATATGCATAGAGGGAGAGGTAGGGAGGCAAAGTTGATGACAATATGTATTTCTTTCCATAGAACTTTGATCTTTGTTCGCTTCTAACCCACTTCTGCGTAAATATGATTTCAGTCTCTAAAAGAAAGTCATATAGTAAGTTTAATATCTGCAGACAAAAGGTTTTAGCACAAGCCTCTTCCATTTAACCTTGCTCTCGCTCTCTCTTTTTTCTCATCTTCCTTCTAACCTTGCTATCACTCTTTCTTCCTTCCTTCTTTCTAATCCTGCTCTCGCTCTCTCTCCCTTCCCATCTTCCTTCCAATCCTGCTTTCGCTCTCTCGTCCTTCCTTCCTTCCTTCTAACAATGCCCTCGCTCTCTCTTCCTTCCCATCTTCCTTCTTACACTGCTCTCTCTCTCTTCCTTCCTTCGTTTTAGTCTCTGCTTTCGCTCTTTCTTCCTTCCTTCCTTCCTTCTAACCCTGCTCTCGCTCTCTCTTCCTTCCTTCCTTACTTCTAACCCTTCTCTCGCTCTCTCTTCCTTCCCACCATCCTTTTAACCCTGCTCTCGCTCTCTCTTCCCATCTTCCTTCTAATCCTTTTCTCGCTCTCTCTTCCTCCCCAACTTCCTTTAAACCATGCTCTCGCTCTCTATTCCTTTTCAGCTTCCTTTTATCCCTATCTTCCTTCGAACCCTTTTGTCGCTCTCTCTTCCTCCCCATCCTCTTTCTAACCCCGCTCTCTCTTCTCTCTCCCTTCCCTCCTTCCTTCTAACCCTTTTCTCGCTCTCTCTTCCTCCACAACATCCTTCTAACCCAGCTCTCTCTTCTCTCTCCTTCCCTCCTCCTTCTATCTCTCGCTCTCTCTTCCTCCCCACCCTCCTTTAACCCTCTCTCTCTCTCCCATCCGTTCTCTCCATCTTTCTTTTAACCCTTTTCTCGCTCTCTCTCTTCCTCCCCATCCTCCTTTTAACCCCTCTCTCCCCTCCCATCCCTTCTCCCCATCTTCCTTCTAACCCCTTTCTCGCTCTCTCTTCCTCCCCACCCTCCCTTTAACCCTCCTCTCTCCCTCCCATCCCTTCTCCCCATCTTCCTTCTAACCCTTCTCTCGCTCTCTCTTCCTCCCCACCCTCCCTTTAACCCCTCTCTCTCCCTCCCATCCCTTCTCCCCATCTCCTTCTAACCCCCTTCTCGCTTCTCTCTCCTCCCATCCTCCCTTTAACCCCTCTCTCTCCCTCCCTCCCTTCTCCCCATCTTCCTTCTAACCCTTTCTCGCTCTCTCTTCCTCCCCCCCTCCCTTTAACCCCGCCCCCCCCCCCTCCCGTCCCTTCTCCCATCTTCCTTCTAACCCCTTCTCGCTCTCTCTCCTCCCCCCTCCCCTTTAACCCGCCCCCCCCCCCTCCGTCCTTCTCCCGAGCGCCATCCGAACGGCGCAAGAACAGCTTCATTCTCTCTTCCGCCTGTACTTGAAAACACCTTCGTATTGCTTCGTCTCGCCGCCTCCACGTCACTCAGGTTCCGGGGAGTTCACGCTCGAATGACTTCTAACTGTCTTCGGAGATTTTACGCTCCATTGGCAGCCGAGGTCGACGTCTCGAGAAATAAGTGGGCGAGAGTTTGCTTCCAGACGCTACGGGTGGGGGGGGGGTGGGTGTGGGTGGATGGGGTGTTGGTGGGTGGGGTGGAGGGCGTTAGGGCGGGAGCGTTCTTGGGGGTCGGGTGTTTTTTTTTGGGGGGGTGGGGGGTGAGGTGGGGATGAGGTGGGGGATTGTGATTCCTGTTGGTATTATACCATCTTTGACATCGTGATCTTTGTTATGAATAATGTTGTCATTATACGCACAAGATTATTATTATCATTATTATCATCATTATCATTATCAATATCACTAACCCCCCCCCCCGCCCCCCCCCCCACCCCCGCCCCCCCCCCCCCCCCCCCCCCCCCCCCCGCCCCCCCCCCACCACCCCACCCCCCCCCCCCCCCCCCCCCATGCACATCACCAATCAACATTATCATCGTTATCATATCATTATCATCATCATCAATCCGTCATAT
>NW_020872540.1:860253-862753 GCF_003789085.1 Penaeus vannamei
TTTCCCCAACCACCCAATCCCTTCCTCTCTCCCCATTCTTTCACCGGAGAAAATTATGCAAGAAAAGCGCCTGGTATCTGAATGGTGATAAAAGTGTCAAAGACGCAAATACGAGTGCTTTGTATCTGAATTACGACTCAAAAGCTTAAAGGCCGGAGCCGGTGTTTTCCTTGGCGGTCAGTTCTGTAACATGACACGGCGTAACTTCCATGCTTTCAATGAAATAAATGTGGATTTTGTTTCTCTCTCTCTTTCATGCCCGTTGGCTTTGTGTTTGATATTTCATGACTTCCACATTACGGAGGGATAAATTTTGTTTATTAGAGAAAGGATATGTAATATCTGGGGAATGAGGATTTTCACTTCGATAAAAAATGAAAAGAAAAACGGTCACGTAGATCTGTACATTGCTTCTATATACTAGTTGTAATTTGCGTAAATCTCTATATAGTATATATATATATAATATATATATATATATATATATATATATATTAGATATAAATTATAATAGAGAAATATATGATAAGTGTATATATATATATATATATATATATATATATATATATATATATATATATTATATATATATAATATATAGAAGGAACTCGACCACAATCGTCAGTGGGATGACGCAACTCATCACCAGGTGCCAGGAGTCCCCCCTCCCACTGCCCCCCCTACTCTAGCCCAGCTCCAGCAGTGCCGACGGTCGTGATAAACAACCACGGAGAAAGAGCGGAGCAAGTTGCTGAGGATGAAGGTATCGTCACAGTAACATCAAGGAAACAAAAAAAAAAAAAAAAACAGAAGAACGACAAGCGGCAAAACCCTTAGCAGGACCTGACACAGTGTTCCTGTATATCGCAAGCTGCCATCTAAACACAAATGAAGAAGACATCGAAGATCATCTATCGGACAATTTTGAAAACATATCAAGTGTAAAAGCACACAAAACCGTGATGACACATAATTACTACACCAGTTTCACGGTAACAGTACGAGGACGAGAAATAACGCCCGAACTATTTTTAGACTCAGATGCCTTCCAAAGAATCAAAGTTCCTCAACAGAAATAAGTACAACCGTGATCTATAGGCATCCTCATGGTTCTTCTGAATCCTTTGATTATTTAGAAAAAGGTTTTAGAGAAATGTCATTGAAAAAGAAATCTCTTTTCATACTTGGCGATCTAAATGATGACTTAAACAAGCCAAATTCTAAATTAACTAAGATAATTAACAAAAACAAATTTGAACAACTGGTAAAAAAAACCTACAAGAATCACAGAAAATACTTCGTCATTAATTGATGTAATTATAACAAACAGAGCTGAGATCGTCCTCCACACAGACGTCATTCCATGCCATGTTGCCGACCACGAACTCATAACGGGGACACTAGATATAAAGAAATCAAAACGACCAACAGTTACAAAAACCTTTCGAAAATTATCCAATAATGATTCTCAGTCATTATGGCAAATCATAATAACCAAAGAATTATCTCTCCTAATAAATTTGCAAACTGACAACGTAGACAAGCATGTAGATGTCTTCACGGAAGTAATTAATGATAGTCTAAATGTCATCGCCCATTTTGTTACAAAAATCATTAAACGTCCTCCGGCCCCATGGATTACCGACGACATCAAGAGAGCCATAACAGACAGAAATGATATGCATAACGTTCTCAAAAATAACAGATTCGACACGACACTCCAGGCTCACTATAAACAAAGAAAGAGAAATGTGAAATCGCTAATACAAAAGCCAAAACATTATTTTAGAAATAGATTAACAAATTGTAAAAAAGATTCAGCCAAAACATGGAAGATTTTAAAGACACTTGTACCAGTCAAAAACAACCATAAAGATAATCTAAACACCAAAATTAGTGCAAATGAATTTAATGAGTTCTTCGCTAAAATTGGACATTCCACATATGAACAAACAAACGCTTCCATATCTAAACAAAACACAGTGTAGGGCCCTTAGCCAATAATTTCAGGTCACAACCTGTTCAAATAGAAACCGTAATCCTGACAATAAATCACCTGCGTGAAACAAAGTCTGTGGGGGTGGATGGTATTGCTCTTCGCTTCCTCAGAGACAGCCTACCTGCTGTGGCGTATTACTTAACGGTAATCATTAATACATCTCTGGTCACTGGTGACTTCCCATCGCTCTGGAAGCATGGCATAATAACACCAGTTTTTAAATCTGGCGACAAAGACGAAGTTAATAATTATCGCCCTACTACTTTACTTCCTATACTGTCGAAGGTTCTCGAAAAAAAATCGTAGCAGACCAACTGACAACATTTCTAGAGACACACGGCCTACTATCTAGAACACAACATGGCTTAAGAAGTAAGCTGTCCACTGAAACAGCATTATTGCAGATTACAAATAATATTTATGAGAATATAGACAACAACCGTATAAACTTACATTGTGCGACTTATCAAAGGCCTTTGATAGTGTCAATCACGAAATCCT
>NW_020872540.1:872753-875253 GCF_003789085.1 Penaeus vannamei
CCCTCACACCCCGTCTATCAGTATTCTTTCCATGGCATTAGCTAATCGTTCCCCTTCCTTTAATCTCTACAATTTCCTTCTCTTACACTTCCCTCTAATGAATAATTTCCTTCTCTATCTGTTTATTGATATCGGCGGAATTGTCACCTACTACGAATTCCGTTGCTGAATCCACGGACCATTAGAATAAATGATTAAATTACAAAAAACTTGCATAGCAGCAAAGCATTGTGGCATGTTCTCAGTGCATTCTCCATGATCTCTCCTCTCTCTCTGTGTACTCAGGAGGATATCAACGATTTGTCTCAATTATCATAAATCTTTACAAATGAATTTATAATTACGGTAATAGACTTATCAGTCATTACAGTCTATTATATCAGGGCAAAACACGACTTTGAATACCAGCACTAAGCCTGTACACAGGACAGCAACGATTCACCCAACGAGAAATTGTTAAATTAACGAACTTTTGCTTTCCCCCAAATTAATCATTCTTTAAACAAACAAACCATTTCTAAATGAGTATTATAATTTACTCTATTTGTTATAACACTACATTTTGCCATATTGATATGCCTTTAGAAATATAAGAGTATGTAAACAAATGTTTCAGTGACGTACTTAGCTTTGAAATTAGAACCAACGTACCTTTTTAAATGTCGAATATATAATATACATAATATATATGTAATCCTACATATATATGTGTTTGTGTATATGTATATGTATAAGTATATATATATATGTTTGCACACACACACACACACACACACACACACACACACACACACACACACACACACACACACACACACACATATATATATACATATGTATATATTTATGAATATATATATATACATTACTATATATATATGTGTGTGTGTGTGTGTGTGTGTGTGTGTGTGTGTGTGTGTGTGTGTGTGTGTGTGTGTGTGTGTGTGTGTGTGTGTATGTATATATAGTAGTTATATACATCTCTTCAATTTGAGGTGTATTGTATAGGTAAACTATTCCTTTTAGGATATGATAACTTTAGTGAGTCCCCGAATGTTGATAAGGTTGTTTTCAATTTTTCTAGAGTAAACTTATCTTTAAAACTCAAACAATTATTGGCATATGATTGAAAGTTTGGCATCCCACCATCAAAATTGAATTTTGCTCATTTTTCCCTGTCTTATGAAAAATTACTTAGGTCACTTTATACTCACAAGCCATCAAATAAATTTCCAAATGTTCATAATCACATTAAATCTAATATTAAGAATTTGGCTTTTTCTACTTTTTATGCTTATTAAAAGGGAAATTACTCAAGATGGGATATCAACTAACGACCTCAAAACCCTTAAAGACTTGTCTAAGAACCCTGATGTAATTATTACTAAACCAGACAAAGGTCAAGGTGTTGTTCTTATGAACAGATCAGATTATGTTATATAGTTGATGACATACTCATAGATAAAACAAAATTTTCCCAAATTCCTAACAAACCTGAATCACTTATTATAAAAAATGAGGATAAACTTAATTCTTTTCTAAGGAAATTAAAAACAGAAGAGGTCATTAATGAGTCTACTTACTCTTCCCTCTTTACTTCTGGCACAAGACCTGGAATTTTCTATAGTTTACCTAAAATTCATAAAGCCAACTTACCAGTCAGACCCATCCTTTCAACATTGGGAACTATTAATTATAATGTTTCAAAACTTTTCATTCTTATACTAAAACAACTCACTCTGAACTAGTATACCATACAAAACACCTTCACCCTTGTTCAAAAATTAATGGAGATCCCTCATGCTAATGACTATGCCCTGGCTAGTTTTGATGTTACTAATCTGTTTACAAATGTTCCTTTAGATGAAACCTTAGATATCATTATGAACTCATTGTTTGATAAAACTGATAAAGTTTTGGGATTTAATAGGATGTATTTTAGGATACTTCTTGACATAGCCACAAAAGATATAATGTTTTGGTTTAATGGAATTTTGTACAAGCAGATTGAAGGGGTAGCAATGGGAAGCCTACTTTAGGGCCTACTTTAGCTAACATTTTCATGTGTTATAATGAAAGTAAATGGCTGGAAAATTGCCCTGTGGAATTTATGTTGGTGATACTTTAATATTATTCAAATCCGAAGATAGTTAACAAATTCTTGGAATACCTTAACAAGCAACATCCTAACATTAAATTCACTTGTGAAATTGAACAATATGGACATCTCCCCTTTTCGTATATTGACATTTCTAGGGATATGAATTCTTTTGTTTCCTCAGTCTATAGAAAGCCAACTTACACTGGTCTCACAACTTAGTTTAATTCTTATATACCTACCAAATATAAAGGGAATTTAATTTCTACTTTGATTTTTAGAGCATTTAAAATTTCCAAGGATTATTTGATCTTCATTAAGGAAGTTGACTTTATCACAAATATTTTAAGAATGAATATGTTCCCAATTAATCTTACTGAAAAGAACATAAGGACTACCCTC
>NW_020872540.1:895253-897753 GCF_003789085.1 Penaeus vannamei
ACGAATACCTGAGCACTTAAAGGGGAGTGCTATGTTTAGACCACTGTCACTGAGTTCGATTAATAAGCACAACCTCGATCAGACCCACAATTAAACGCAGAATATCATAAAAATACTCAGTTGATTTAATAAAAGCACAAATGATTTATGCCAGATAAGAAAAAAAAGAAAAAAAGCTGGATAAACGATTACACATAAGTAACACGGCGGTCTTCGTAAAACATTATATCAGTAAAATAGCACCACAGGATGTAATGAATTTTGCTGCAAGGTCAGTTGAGTTTATTGTAATCCTCTAATGTTTATTCCTGCACTTTTTTCAGAATCAGGATTGCTCCGTCTAAAAGGCTATTTCCGATAGTGGTTGGTTCTGGAAGTGAGTTGGTAAAAACGATACTCAGAGTTAATCCCGAAGTTAATCCATCAGATTTTGGCGAAAACGTTTTTTTTTTTTTTTTTTTTTTTTTTTTTTCTTCAAATGGTTACAATAACCTTAAGCGGTCATGTTTTATGTTAGTGTATTTTATGTCCTTTGGGGTAAAAACTGATAACAGTTTACTGTATGAAAGATTTACGATTATTTGATGATTTTTATACGCTTTTCGAAAATTTGGAAAGCACTAGCAAAGCCAGAAATCTACGATAAACCTGTCTAGAAATTCAGAAATTTCAGTAAAAAAAAAAAAGCTTTCGGAAATTCCGAAAATTTTGTGCGCTATTTAGAGTAGTGGAATGCCCCTCGCATACGTGTACACGCATATGCAAACGTATATTAAATCATGTGTAAATATGTACTTGTGCATGTAAATGTGTGTACATGGATGTGTAAACGCATGTACATGTTTGCAGAGATAACAAAAGACGGTGAGAGTAACAAGTGGTTTATAGTTGCCGAGTGGCCTTGAATTATTTCATTCGTTCGAAATAAACGTTTAGAAAGCGTTGATATTTCGAACTATAAACTCACCACTTTATGCCTCCCTTGGGTGCTTCTTTTCGTGACGCGATAACACGAACCGAATATTTGGATGCCTTTATCACGCGAGTTTATAGAGTTCTTTGACATTTTATACACGATTTTGTCTTTCTATTCTTCAGCCTTTTATATTTAGGAAAAGGTAACTACACTATCACTTTTATGCGTTTATTCGATTGTCTGGGCTGCAATGAACACAAACGCTGTCTACCCCGGTGGCGAAATTATTAAATCTTTCGCCAGGGTCGCCATTCCGTGCGGCCGAAGGACCATTGGTCTTAAATAAACGACTGGTGTTCGTATATTTCTCGAGATAAAAATTCACCACTGCTCATGCATTTTTGTCGAACAGCAAAGTTATATATGTGTTGTCTATGTGAAAATCGAAACGTATCTACCACGTTTATAATGAAAAGAATGAAATAGTGTTTGATAATTTTTAATTTCTTCTTTTTGGGAGGAATTTATTAACATACTTTCATCCTCCCGTGACTGACTTCAGTAGGTTGTGTCAAATGCAATGCGTCATTTTGGCTCCAGCCGGGGAGGAATACATGTCGAAAAATAGCCGCTGGTGCGAGGACTGGCTTGGATTAACCTATTCTGTATCGAGTATAGAAGAACTTGGAATTTCCTTGTAGTTTTTAGATATGTTGTTCATTAAGGCACATCACATTTATGTATCCTTTATATGTTTTTGAAATAAAGATATATATTTGATACAGTTTTTAATTGTGGGAATTGGAGTTCCCTTCAGGTTGAGTGGGATTATTAGTGCGCGGCAGGCAAACAAAAGTTGGAAGAAAATAATAATTTCCCTGCTTTAGAATGTGACAAAGGTCTATAATCCTCTTGTCTCATATATTAAGTAAACTGAACGTTTTTACATCATCACACCAAAAGTGCATACTTTTTAAATGAAAATAGTATCCTTGGAAATCAAGAAATGGAACTTATCTGTAATAATTATGATAGTTGAAAATATAATTTTAGATGTAATTAACACATGTAAACAGAGCAATACATTTGAAATTAAACTAAGTTTGGTACATATCAGTGTAGAAACAGTTTTTCATAGCACCACAGCACAGGTGTTCACCACAGTGGCTGCACTCAGTGATGGGAGGGGGGGGGGGGAAGGTGGATGAAAGAAAGATGAGAAAAAAGAGAGGGATGAAAAGTAGAGGGGTGTTAAAGAGACTAATCTAGAAATGAAAGGTGAGGGGAGAGGAGGGAAAGCGATGGATAGGGGAATATGGTAGGTTTATATGTTGAAAATTATTAACATTTGATAAATTACGATGAAGTATATATTCATTTATTTATTTATTATTTAATACTTGATTGCTTACTGGCGGGCATTCATGGTACCATTCTTTTATCTCCTTAATACTTTCGTGATTTATGGAATTAACACTATGAATAGGGTTTTTATTAATCTGGAAACAATAAAGAATGAAAAAATAATGTGATACTTACCTTCATTTACTCTTTATAAACAATCAAAAACGAATGAAATGTCCA
>NW_020872541.1:17500-20000 GCF_003789085.1 Penaeus vannamei
AGATCGAAGGAAAAAAGGAAAAGAAATAACGGAGAAAAATGTGGGAGATTCTGAATCGCTGATGTTTAGTCAGACAAACACATGCCTAGTTACATACACGCTCACACACGCGTACGCACACAAATAGAAACATACATATTTGCATACACACATGCATATGTACATACACAGAACAAATACATACACAGAACAAATACACATACATAGAACAAATACATACACAGAACAAATACATACTTACACGCGAGGACTGCAACCAGTAGTTTCGGAACCTGTAAACAACAGAAACTACGTGACAGTTCTCTTAATACCGGACTTTTTTTTTTTAAAACAGGAGAAAACACAAAATAAAGAGAACCAAAATAAAAGAGCAAAAGACACGAAAAACAACAACAAAAGCTACGTGTCAGTCCTCTTAATACCGGACTTTTCTAAAACAAGAGAAAACACACAAAATAAAGAGAACAAAAAAAAAAAAAAAAAAAAAAAAAAAAAAAAAAAAAAAAAAAAAAAAAGCAAGTCACGAAAAAACAACAACAACAACAAAAAAAAAAAAAAAAAAAAAAAAAACAAATATCTCTAACCACCTCGTTACAAGGACCGCCACCGCAAAACAAGCGAAGGGAGGCCCCCGATCGAGGACGCGACGCGAAACGCCCCCAACTTTTCGATCCGCATGTCCTGGCGATCAAAAGAAACTTCTTCCGAGGCGGATTCCGGGTGAATGATGCCAGCTGGCACTTCGGGGACTGGCGGCACGGATGAGGGGTTACTATTTGCCAAAAAAAAATTGGGGGTACGTTGTAATGGAGAGAAGAAAATGGAGAAAATGTATAACCACGAGAATCACTCTAACTGGTACTGCCTCGTTTATCCGTTTTGTTGTTCGTGATTCGGTGGTTTCTCGTTCACCTCTTACAGGCATGTCTATAGCAGCGGTGTCACTTAAAGAATATGTTTATTACCTACGACTACTACTACTACTTATACTGCTGCTGCTATTACTATTATTATTATTACTACTGCTACCACTACTACTGCTAAGACCACTCCTCCTCCTTCTCCTCTTCCTACTACTACTGCTACTAATATTCATGCTACTACTATTACAACTCTTCTTCCTACTACTACTACTACTACTACTACTCCTGCTACTACTACTACAACTCCTACTACTACTCTTGCTACTACTACTACAACTCCTACTACTACTGCTACTCCTACAACCCCTTCTACTACTATTGGCACTATAGGTAAAATATATCTTTTACTGATTGAAGTAGTTTATCATAATTGATGATGCAGATGACATATTGGTTTGCAATGATTGTGGTGTATATTCAGCAACAGGTGATATATCAATAAACAATACTGTTACGTATTGTGATATATATGGTAAATGAGGAATTTATTTATCCGTGATAAACTGAAAGATTTTTCACTTACACTTTCAGGGAACTTCACACACACACACACACACAAATATGTTGTAAAATTGATTTCTATCTCAAGACTACAGTATCATTTTTTACATTATACACAAAAAACAAAAAACAACGTTTGATATAGATTCATCCCACTTATCAGTCAGTATCATTTCCATTAATATAAATCTCGATAAGAACACGAATAACAAAATAAAAGCTTAGGAGAAACTGACAAAGAATAACTAGACTCTGTACATTGCGACGTCTAATAAAAGCAAGACGACTGAGGACATCATAC
Organism: Penaeus vannamei; assembly: GCF_003789085.1. Lineage (NCBI taxonomy): Eukaryota > Metazoa > Arthropoda > Malacostraca > Decapoda > Penaeidae > Penaeus > Penaeus vannamei. Next base: position 19,226 of record NW_020872541.1, read on the forward strand.
GGGAATCCTTAGAAACGCGTATCCTTAACCCCAATACCCCTAACATTAGCATAATAACATTGGATATAGTTTCATAAGCATTTTCTTATGTTATTTCCTACATTTTTTTGTTCTTTATTTATCTATTTTTTTGATCGATAAGGTAGATATTGCTAAATAGTTGGAGTGAATCTGCTGTATTTTCTAGTTATAGGGATTTCATACATTTTTTGATAAGTAGCTTTCTTATATTCCTACAAACTTTATTCATTTATTTTTTTGCTGGTACAGGTAGCTAATGCTAAATAATTGGAATGAATCTATTGTAGTTTGTAAAGAGTATATCTTATTTTTGTTTTTCTTTCGTCGATACAGGTGACTGATGTTAAATAATTGGAGTGGAGTGTTGTATTTTCTGGAGGGTAAAGGTCATGCATACGAGAATCCTTAGTAGCCTGTAGTCCTAATCCTAATACTTATTATCATTAGAATAATAGCAGTAAGAGGTAATTTCATAAGTGACTTTGATATATTCCAGCACTTTTATCTTTCACCTCTACAAGCAGGTAGGGCTAAATGTTTGGTGTGAATCTACTGTATTTTCTGGAAAGTATAGGAAGTCCTCGCGAGAATCCTTAGAAGCAGGTATGCTAAACAATAATCCTTCTATTAACATAATGCCAGCAGGAAGCAATTTCATAAGCAACGTTGTTATTTATTTTCATACGAGAAGACAACCTTGACATAATGAAAGTAGGAGGCAATGTCATGAATTACTTTTTTAATTGTATTTCTG
>NW_020872541.1:28415-30915 GCF_003789085.1 Penaeus vannamei
TTGACCTCAAGGCAGGGGTATTCTGAGCATCGAGAGGAGGGGGGGGAGAGAGAGGGGGAGGGGGAGAGAGAGGGGGAGAGGGGAGGTGAAAGAGAGAGGGGGAGGGGAGAGAGAGAGAGAGAGGGGGAGGAGAGAGAGAGAGGGGAGGGAGAGAGAGAGAGGGGGAGGAGAGAGAGGGGGAGGTGGAGAGAGAGAAGAGAGGAGGTGGAGAGAGAGAGAGGGAGGGAGGAAGAGAAGAGAGAGGGGGGGGAGGCGGAGGGAGAAGGAGAGAAGGAGATAAGGTTGAGAGATAGAGAGAGAGGGGAAGGGAGGGAGAGAGAGAGAGAGTGAGAGAGGATGGGAGAAGGAGAGGAGGGAAAGGGAAGGAAGGAGGGAGAGATAGAGAGAGGAAGGAGGAGAAGAGAGAGGAGGAAAGGGTAGAAAGAGGAGGAGAGATAGAGAGAGGAGAGATAGTGAAAGAGACAGAGAAGAAAATCAGAAAAAATGCGCCCACCCTTACTGCACTCTCCCCCCCCCCCTCAAAAAAAACAAAGCGAGAGACAAAAAGGAACAAATAGAAAGAACAATAAAAACAAAAAAAAGAAACAGAAGAAAAAAAAACAGAAAACTCAAAATGTCTACATCCCCGATTCTTCGTGACTTAACTTCACATCTTGAAGTCAGAATCACAAAATGAGTTTTTTTTTCTTTTCTTTTCTCTCTCTCTTCTCTCTCTTCTCTTTTTTTTTTTTTTTTTTTTTTTTTTTTTGTAAAAGAGACTTCCAGGAAATGTCACAAGCCGATGAGTGGTGAATGATGAGTGGTGATGAGTGATGACCTCATTCAACACTCATGAGACAGACAGCAGAGAGAGAGAGAGAGAGAGAGAGAGAGAGAGAGACAGAGACAGAGACAGAGACAGACAGACAGACAGACAGGACAGACAGACAACAGACAGACAGACAGACAGACAGACAGACAGACAGACAGACAGGAGACAGGAGAGAATGGGGAAGGAGAGAGAGAAGAGAGAAGAGAGAGAGAGAATGGGAGAAGGAGAGGGAGGAGAGAGAGAGAGAGTGTGTGTAAATGGGAAGAAATGATGAGGCAGATACTGAGAATGAGAAAGACATGAGAATAGGAAGGAGATCAAGTTGTTAAAGACAATGAGAATAAGGAGATGAGACGAGAGAAATAGTGGAAATAGAGAAGAAATGAAGCGAGAGAGATGAGGAGAAAACGAGACACTGAAAATGGAGAAGACGTGAGGCGAGAGAGACAGTGAAAAGGAAGAAGAGATATAGCGAAAGAAAGATGAGGATAGAGAGAGAGAGGAGATGGAGAAGAGACGAGGAGAGAGAGAAAGTGAAACGGCAAAAAAAAATGAGGAGAGAGAGAGAGAGACAGTGAAAAAAGAGAAAGAAACGAAGCAAAAAAAGAGAAACATTCTTTTTCTAATGTTGGAAAATCAGTAGAAGAGAAAAGCCAAACGAAGTGATGGCATAAGAAAACCAATGAGGAATGGAAAGGAAGGAATTAAACACGTGCTGTTCAAACAAGAAAATTTTCTGATGTAACAAAACAAAACAAAAACAAAATGAAAAAGGAGAGATAAGAAAAAAACACGATTTTTTTCTGATGTAAGACACAAAACAAAAATAAAATGGAAAAGAAGAGATAAGAAAAAACGAACAGACGCGAACCATACAAAAAAAAAAAATCTGGTGAAAGACACAAAACAAGAAGAAAAGGATGATGAAGAGACAAGAAAAAATAAATGAAATAAATGATGAGGTTGATTTTGGAGACAAATTTTGTTAGAAAGAAGGGAAATAAAATAAAAGTAATAAAGTATGACGATGGGGTATGATAGCAAAAAAGAAAAAAAGCTAAAAACGGAATGGGATAAGTAATTAATTAAGGATTTACAAATCTACAACAACAGGGATAGTAAAAAAGTGTAAAAAAAATAAATGGAAAAAAAATAAGAATGAAAATAACAATAATGATGATAATATAATTAATAATGATAATGATAATAATGAATAATAATAATAATGATAATAATAATAATAATAATGATAATAATAGTGATAATTAATAAATAATAATAATAATAAAATAATAATAATAACAATAATAATAATGATAATAATAATGATAATAATAATAATTATTATTATTATAATAATAATAATAATAACAATAATAATAATAATAATAATAATAATAATAATAATAATAATATAATAACACGATATAAAATAAACAAAAATAACTGTAAAAAAACCTACAGGAAAACAGAACAAAGCGACATATCCCTTCTCATCTTAATCCCCCGCCCCCTCGCCCCCCCACCACCCCACACCCCCCATCCCCCTCCCCCACCAAAAAAAAAAGAAAGAAAAAAAAAAAATCCCGGGCCATAGCGACGCCCTAAACCGGAAACCTTAATATTGCGGAATCGTTCACACCCATTCAGGTATCTCGAGAGCGGCGATTAGCCTTCTGGAGATGTGCC
>NW_020872541.1:35915-38415 GCF_003789085.1 Penaeus vannamei
GAGGAGGATATATTCAGTACATAGATAGATAGGTAGATAGATTGATTGATAGATAGATGGATAGATAGGTAGAAAGATAGGTAGGTGGATAGATAGATAGAAAAATAGATAAACTGATGGATAGGTAGATAGAAAGATGGATAGATAGATAGACTGAAAGATAGGTAAATAGATGGATTGATTGATAGATAGGTAGATATATATATAGATAGATAAGTAGATGTATATATAGATAGATAGGCAGATGTATATATAGATAGATAGGTAGATAGATAGGTAGATAAACAGATAGTGATAATGAGAAGAAGAGGGTGAAGAGGATGAAAATAGCATAAAATAAGGACAGAAAAATACACAAAAACTTGCATATACACGCACATAGACACATATAAACACACAAGAGAGAGAGAGAGAGAGAGAGAGGGAGAGAGAGAGAGAGAGAGAGAGAGAGAGAGAGAGAGAGAGAGAGAGAGAGAGAGAGAGAGAGAGAGAGAGGGGGGAGGGATGGATGGAGGGAGAGGGAGAGAGGAGAGAGAGAGGGAGAGAGAGAAAGAGAGAGACGGAGGGAGAGAAAAAAAAATCCACGAAAGAATGAGAGAATCAAAGGAAAGAGAGAGAAAAGCTGAGAAAAAGGAATAAAAAAATTAGAGAAACATACAGAAGAGAGAGTTGTGATAAAATTTGCACGAAAGAAAAAAAAGGAAGGCTCACACCGGAGAAAGAGAAGGGATAAATAAGTAAACGAAAGAAAGAAAAAAAAGAAGGAAAAAGAAGGCACACACCGGAGACAGAGAAGTGATAAAAGTTTTACGAAAGAATAAGAAATATTGCGAGAAGAAGAAAAAGTAAAAAACATATATAGAAAGAGGAGAGGGAGAGAGAGAGAGAGAGAGAGAGAGAGAGAGGAGAGAAGAGAGAGAGAGAGAGAGAGAGAGAGAGAGAGAGAGAGAGAGAGAGAGAGAGAGAGAGAGAGAGAGAGAGAGAGAGAGAGAGAGAGAGAGAGAAAAAGGAACAGAATATCAAACAAAAAAAGAGAAAATATATATATCATTAAAGAACACGGGAATCGCAGAAATAACCCAAGTACCCTCGACGCAAAAACAACACGAACAATTCCTTTGATGCCGAAGCCAAAGCCAAAGCGGGAAGCCCAAACTCTCCCCTTCTCTCCTCTCTCCTCTATCTCTCTCTCTCTCTCGTCTCTCTCTCTCTCGTCTCTCTCGTCTCTCTCTGCCTCGCTCTCTCTCTCTCCTCTCTCTTCTGATTTAAATCTCTCTCTCCCGATTCCTGGACCCGCTGTTCCTGCAAAAGCACTTTCTAATGCGCAAGAACTCAAGCAATATTAGTTTGGCCGACCACGTCGAGAGGCCGCGAGCACCCGCCCTGCGTGCTTAGAACAAGGAGAGGGGGGGAGGGGAGGGGGATGGGGGGGGGAGAAATCCTTTGGCCGAGGGAGACGCAGCACGCACGCAACTGCATCGATACATAGGTGGTGCTATTGTGACTTATTCGGGGGCTATGGACTTTATATAAGTACGTTATTAATTGCTCTGACTTGATGTGTAGTCGTGATGCGCGATTACTACTGTCGTGTAGTGATGGGGGACATCGGCGGCAGCTTCCTGTGTCTTGTTTCTTTAGCCGTGGTATAAGATGTCTGGAGCTATTGTCAGTAGTGAGAGGTGAACTCTGTGTTATCTGAGTTGATGGTAGGTCATATCTTGGGCCGAAGGAGCCACAGCTCATGGGGAGGTGAGCTACTCCGGTACATGGGTTACATGGATGTTCTGGTGTGTTCGTTGTCTATGTGCCCGAAATTATTTTGTATGCGTACATTATTATTTGCAGGTTATTATTGATTATTATTGTTATTATACATATATATTGTAATAATATATAATGAGCTTTATAGTGTGTGATTAGGTATGAATATGTTGTGTGTTGTGTGTGTGAGGTGTGTGATGTGTGTGTGTGTGTGTGTGGTGTGTGTGTGTCGTGTGTGTGTGTGAAGTGCCGTGTGTTTAAAAGATGAGAAATTGAGGAGTAACAGAAAGAGTAATAAGATCCGGTTCAGTACACGGCAGTTGTATATCTCTATACAGCGATGTATGAGGTTATGCTGTGTCAGCATTTATGCTAGTGTGAGTTTTTCGGTGAATTCATCGGCAGCATGTAAAGTGTTGTGAATCCCATGGGCCTAAGGAGTTTTATTCGCATTCATCAGAGTAATATTCGTAATTCATACTCATGTGAATATTGCGTTTTTGTTATAGCTGAAACCCAAGTTCTTAGGAGAATATCGAAGTAGACACATAAGATAATATTTCAATGACACGAGTGTGAATGGTGAAGACTGATTAGGAGACTTCTGGAGATTATCTTAGGTATCAGCTTTTCTCTCCTTTCCTTCTCTCTCTCTCTCTCTCATTTCTCTTCTCTCTCTCATCTCTCTCTCTCGCTCTCTCTCTCTCTTCTCTCTCTCTCTTCTCTCTTCTCTCTC
>NW_020872541.1:40915-55915 GCF_003789085.1 Penaeus vannamei
CCCATGGCACCCGGTGGTGGTCATGATGTTGTCGCGTAGTGATGATGGCGGTGGTGTGATGTTTGGAAGTGACGGGAGGATGGTGAAGAACTGAGGGTGTGGTATACTGGATGTCGGTGATGATGCGTGGGTAGTGATGATGTGGTCGTGATGTTATGGAAGTGAGGAGGGATGGTTGAAGATACTGGCAGGGGTTCCTGTGTGATACTGGTGGTGTGCATGATGTAGTCGGTAGTGATATGTGGTCGTATGTTATGGAAGTGAGGGAGGGATGGTGGAACCGATTACTGAGGGTGTGGATACTGGTCCCGTGGTGATGTGTTGCTGGTAGTTGGATGATGTGGTCGTGATGTTATGGAACGTGAGGGCCAGGGATGGTGAAGATACTGGAGGGTGTGGTGGATACTGGTGGTCTCGGTGATGATGTTGTGTAGTGATGATGCGGTGATGTTATGGAAGTGAGGGAGGGAATGGTGAATAGATAACGGACAGGGGGTGGTGATACTGGTGTGGTGATGATGTTGTTGTAGTGATGATGCTGGTGATGTTTATGAAGTGAGGGAGGGATTGGTGAAGATACTTGAGGGTTTGTGGTGATACTGTGGTGTGGTTGATGATTAGTTTTTGTAGTGATGATGTGGTCGTTGATGTTATTGCGATAGTGAGGGAGGATGGGTGAAGATACTGAGGGTGTGGTGATACTGGTGGTGGTGATGATGTTGTGGTAGTGATGATGCGTGTGATTTATGAAGTGGGGAGGGATGGTGAAGATACTGAGGTGTGGTTTGATACTGGTGGTGCGTGATTGATGTTTTGCGTAGTGATGATGTGGTCGTATGTTATGGAAGTGAGGGAGGGATGGTGAAGATAATACTTGTGGTGGTGATGATGTATGTGGTATGATTGATTGTCTCGTGATGTTATGAGTGAAGGGGATGGTGAAGATACTCAGGGCTGGGATGTTATACTGGTGTGGATGGTGAGTTATGGAAGTGATGCATTGTGGGTCGTGATGTTATGGAAGTGAAGAAGGATGGTTGACGATGCTGAGGGGGTATGGTGATGATAAGGTTGTGTGGGTGATTTTGGCAATGTTGGTGGTGATGCTTGCCTGCGGATTGTGGTGATATTATTGGTAGTGATATTGAAAGTGATGTCTTATATGCGCGTGTGATTATGATGGTGGTGATGCTAAGGGTACGGTGTTTATATGGTGATGTTATGAAAAGCAGATATTGTGGTGATAATGCTGAGGATGTGGTGATGATTATATGGTGAAGATGACGTTGTGAAAGTGATGATGTTGAGGTGTGGTAATAGTATGGTTTGTCACGCGGATTATGTGGCGATGGTGGCCGATAATGTGGTGAAACAAATGATGTGAATGATGTCAAATAGTCCTGATGATGCTGTATGAGAGGCTTAATTTTGTTATTCATGAGGGTGAGGATGACAGTGATTTGATTTTTGTTGATTGAAAAATTTTGAGAAAGGAAAATTAAGCGAATTAGAGAGAGAAAAGAGAAAGAAGAGTGAGGAGGGAGGAGAGACAGAGAAAAGAGAGGAGAGAGAGGAGAAAAAGAGAGGAAGAGACATAAAGAGGGAGAGGACAGAAAGGAGGAGAGAAAGAGAGAAAGATGTGAGAGAGAGAGAAAGATAGATAGAGTGAGAGAAAGATAAGATAGATATTGATAGAGAGAAAGAGAGAGAGAGAGAGAAGCGGAAAAGAAACAGACCGAGAATAATATTTAAGTATATGATATCGAATAAAATGTGACATATAAACCGATAGAGAAAGAGAAGAAATGGTATGAGAAGAGAGACGAGAAGAGAAGAGGAGAAAAACAGAATGAAAAGAGGAGAAAAGAAGAAAACAAAGGAAAAACGAAGGGCGAGAAAAAAAGAAATAAAGCAAAAGGAAAACGTCACGAAAAGGAAGAAAATAGACGAAAAGAGAGACAAGCGAAGATGAGATAGACGCTATTCATAAAAAAAATCCCCAAAGCCGAAACAGGGAAGAGATCAATGAACAGATAAGGTCGACCTTCCCATTAATCCCGGTGACCTTAGCTGCCCTCGCCACCTGCCTTCCGGGAAGTGGGGTGAGAGAGGGGAGGGAGGGGAGGGGAGCGAGGGAGGGAAGGATATGGGTGGTGTAGGTGAGAAGGGTGGGGGTGGGAGGAAGAAGTTGGGTGTTGGGAGAGGAGGATGGGTGAGGCGAAAAGAGAGAGGGGTGTGAGGAGAGGGGTAAAGAGAGGGTTGTGAAGGATGAGGGGAGGTGTAGAGGGCGGAATGAGGGACAGGAGAGGGGAGGGAGAGAAGGTCAGTGTATGTGAGAGGTTAGGGGAAAATGGGGGTGTAGGGGTGTGGGGAAAGGGACACGCCCACCCGCTCGCAGGCCTTACGAGAGTGGGTGTGGCTCCTTCCTGATAGCGGGAAGGAGAGGGAGGAGGGAATGACGTGAGGAGATAAGAGGAGGAGGAAGCGAAAAAGGAAGAGGAAGTAGAAGAGGTGGAGTAGGACAGAGGAGAGGAGGAGAAGGGAGGGAGTAAGTAGGAGGAAGAGATTAGAAGTCAGAGGAGAGAGAGGGAGAGAGAGGAGAGAGAGGGAGAGAGAGTGGAAGAGAGTGAGGGAAAAGAGATGAAGGAGAGAGACCAGCCGACGAGCTGTAAGACGAGAGACGGAGAGAGGAGGTGAGGGAGGGAGGAGGGAGGGAGGGAGTGGAGGGAGGCGATATGAGAGGGAGGGAGGGATGGGAGAGAGGAGAGAGAGACAGACAGCACACACAGACCAGACACGAATATACAGACAGGCACATGACAGACAGCACAGCACGACAGCGCAGACAGAGAGAGAGAGAGAAGAGACGACGAGTTCGATCGAGATGAGAGAGTAGAAAACGAAGGAAGAAAGAGAGAGACGAGAAGATACATGACGAAAGAGTTGAGAGAAAGAAGCTTTACGAAGAAGAAGCACGAGAGATAAGAGGGATTATATACAATATATGACGGGTATATTATTGTAGAAGAACTAGACGTGAATAACATCATGAGAGAGGATGTGTGCACATCAATAATGAACACAGAGAATAAGAATGTAAGAGATCACAAAAGAGTTATACAAATAGAGTGAAGACTCAGGGAGGAGAACATCCGTGAACTAATTAGTGGGTAGTTGTGTGGGGAAGAACCTTAAATGAATGTATATGATGCGGAGATGAGAGAAGAAATCAAGGACATAAAATGATACAAAAGAACTGAGAACTCACGACCACAGATAGACGATATGAACACACGCGTATATGAGACACGACACACCAGACAGACCAAGAGAAGGAGATAGACAGACACAGAACAAAGAAATAATATATATATACCAATTAGTGATATAATAATATTATGTACTATAATTAATATTATCTTGTGAGTATATATAGGTGAGTAAATATTAAAGTACTTTGTGAATAATCTTATATGCCACTCAAATTTTATATGTAATTTTCTCACGTATATACTACACATTTAGTGTAATGCACTCGAGTGATACCCATATTATCATATATATAGTGATAATAGAATAAGTGACTAAATCTCTCACTCACTCTAGGTATTATCTCCGATTACTCATTATACTATCTCTCATCTTCTCTACTTAGACTCACTTAGACTTTAGACTGAGAGGACGAGTGCACTCCGTCTCTTCTCTCCTCTCTCGATCTCTCTCCTCTACTCTCTCTCTCCACACTCCTCTCACGAGGACGACACGTAACTGAGACCTTGTTCTAGCATCTCTCCCCTCGATGGATTAGGCCATCCCTTGAGGATAGAGATTTAGAGCAAGAATAGATAGATGAGACACACGAGAGAGAGTAGAGAAAGAGAGGAAGCGACGCAGATACGAGAGCAGAGAGAAGAGAGAGCAGAAGCAGAGAGAGAAAGATTAAAACGGAGAGAGGATGAGACCGAGATTGAGAGATCGAGCAGCAAGATACGAGATCATCCCGAAATCAAATCACCTATATAACCCAGGAGATAACCCTGTGCACACATCGGTGCACTCCGCACTACAAAGCACCACAATGGAATCACTCAACGATATGAATGAGGGCGAATAGAGGCAAGGTAGGGAAAGGCTCTGAGAGGATAGCATCTTTTGGCACCCGCTACAGAGTTTTGCTTTTACGTCGGGGGTAGGGCTGCTAAGGCCTGGAAGGGGGCGGGTGGTCTTGTGAACGTGCGTCCGGGGTCTGCTACAGTGCCCTTGGACACGTTTGGGCGAAGGATAGGGAGCTCTCATGGTCACAGATATATATAGACCTCACTCATGAGAGAGGCGGCACTCAAAGATGAGTGTGCCAGGACGAGTATGAGCGTCACTGCAGTATTGAGAGTAGGCCCCTCAGTGGAGTAAGGCACGTTAAGAGTTGCACGCGATTGAGTAAATGGAGACCGGTTTACCTCACGACGCTCTAAGGAGTCGAGAGTCGAGAGTAGGAGTATGGCACATTACCACAGTGAGGTCTACTCCAGTAATATTGTATAAAGAACCTCTCGTGCCACAGTTAAAGTTGGAGTAAGCATATAGACCCGGTGCCCTTATACACGTCTGATACACACCATCCTTGGGTAGTGAGAGTGACCACACACACACAGTGAAAATTCTTGAATTAGTGAGTTACCGCTATATCATAGAAGTGACCAACCTCTCTTGAATATGGAGTGAGAGAAAGTATGTGAAAATTAAAGTAAAGAGTTAAGAGTGAGAGAAAGAGTGAAAATTAAGGTAAAGGTGGAGAGTGAGAGAAAGAATGAAAATTAGAGAAAGTGAAAATAGAGTAAGAGTGAGGAGTAAGCGTGAGAATGAGTATTCCAAGGGGAGGAAGAGAGGTTAAGAGTTTATGCTCATGTTTTATTTTTAAATAGTTTATAGTTTGTGTAGTAATATTTTTTTCCTAACGTCACTGTCTTTGCTTTTTGTTTTTGTAATAAAGGAACAGACTATTGTCTAAGAAAGTATGGTAATGCTGAGCCAGGTGTTATATTAAAGTTAATACAAACGACACATTCACTTTAATGAGGATAATAACTCATTTACATAATAGATAGGATGATGCTATACAAAAGTGACAGCGTAAATGTCAGACGAATTTGTCAAGAAACAAACGCGGCAAAACAATGATATAAAATTGGCAGCGAATCTCGAAGGGGCGGGGGGGGGGGGGGGGTCACGTCTATAGGGCTGTTTTCGGTAAACAAAGTGACATGTAAACGACCTCTCTTAACCTTCTGACGACCCCGGTTCTCTTCCCTCCTTCGTCTTCTCTGCCCCTTCGCTTCCCCCTCTTTCATTTCCAGAAGGAGGAGAAGATGAAGGAGATGAAGGAAAGAGGAGGAAAAGGAGGAAAAGGAGAAGGAAAGGGAAATAGGAGGAGGAGAGGAGAAGAAGAGGAAGAAGTTGAAGAGGAGGAATGATAATGATAAAGAGGAGGAGGTGGAGAAGGAAATGCAGTTTCGTTTCCTCATCTCCTTCATTCCTTCATTATTTTCTTTTAACCCTTTGGCGACCTTTCCTCTCCCTCTTCCCTCTCTCCCCTTCTCGTATCTTCATCGTCCTATTTTCTTTATCCCATTACCTCCCCTCTCTCCCCCTTTAACGCCCCTTCCCCCCCCTCCCCCTCCCCTCACACCTTCACCCCCTTCTTTTTATTACCCCTTCCCCCCTCCTTCCTCATTTCTTCTTCTCCTCCTTCCTTTCTTCTTCTTTTCTTCTTCTTCTCTTCTTCTTCTTCTTCTTGTTCTCCTCCTCCTCCTCTCCTCCCCCCCCTTTAACTTCCCTCCCCTCCCCTCCCCTCCTCTCCCTCTCCCCTCCCTCCTTCCCTCCCCTTCCCCCATCCCCTTCCCTTCCCCCCAACACTAGCCACCATCTGGTGTGGAAGTTTAAGAGAAAGAAAGAAAGAACGAAAGAAAGAGAAGAGAAGAGTAATAAAAAGAAGGAGAATATGAGGAAGGATGATAATAAGAAAATTCACAAAGTTCGTTCACTTCCTCTTATTGGCTGGCGCTCGATCAGTGCCGCCCCGACTGATAGGGAGATAGGAGGAGGGCGCCGAGGGGGATAGGAAGAGGAGGAAGAGAAGGACGAGGAGAAGGAGGAGGAGGAAGAGGAGTAGGAGAAGACGGAAGGGGAAGGGAGGAGGAGGAGGGAAGAAGGGAGGAGGAGGAGGAAAGGAGAAGAAGGAGGAGGAGGAGGAGAGAAAGAAGGGAGGAGGAGGAGAGAAAGTAGAAGAAGGAGGAAGGAGAGGAAGTAGAAGGGAGGAGGAGTGAGGGAGAGAGGAAAGAAGAGGAAGAGGAGAGAGAAAATAAAGAAAAGGAGATAAGAAGAGAAGAAGAGAAAGAGAAGGAGAAAAGAAATAGGAAAGAGGAATAGGAGGAGGAGAAGAGATAAGAAAGAGGAGATAAGAAGAGAAGGGAGAAAAAAATAGGAAAGGATAGGAGGAGAAAGAAATGAGGAAAAATGAAGCAAGGAGGAAAAAATAAGCAAAGGGAGAGAGAAGGAGAATAAGGAAAAGATGAGAAAGATTAGGCGAAGGAGTAGAAGAAAAAAGAGAAGGAGAATGGATAGGAAGTAGAAGAAAAAAAGGAAACTGAAGAGAAGAAAAGGAAAAAGAAGAAAAATGGAAGAGGAACAGAGGGGAAAGGAGAAAAAGTAGATTAAGAAAAGCGGAAGAAGGACAAAAGGAAAAGAGGCCGTCATGGAGAGCGGGTGGAGGAGGGGGAGGTGTATTGATGATGTGTTAGAAGGAATTGGGCCATATAAGAAGGGAAAAGAGGGGCCGATAAAGAAGGAAGAAGGGGGAGGGTAATAAGAAGATAGGTTTTGTTTATCTGTGTGTGTGTGTGTGTGTGTGTGTGTGTGTGTGTGTGGTGTGTGTGTGTAGTGTGTATGTGTATGTGTATGTGTGTATGTGTATGTGTATGTGTATGCGTATGTGTATGTGTATGTGTATGTGTGATTGTGTGATATGTGTCATGTGTATGTGTATGTGTATGTGTATGTGTGTGTGTGTGTATGTATGTGTATGTGTGTATGTATGTATGTATGTATGTGTGGTGTGTGTGGTGTTTATGTGGTGTGTGTGAGTACATACCCGCGGGTGCGGGTGCGAGAGCGCGGGTGTGTATGTGTTTGTTTATGTATGTGCATATATTTTTGTTTTCGTGTGTGCCCATGTGAATTTGCACTTGCATGTTCGTAGCAATACCATCCTTTAGCCACAGACATTACCACATGAATCGCTAACATAAAGAGCCTCTGCCTTTTCCCAACACGGACATACTTTGCCCGTAAATAAACAAGCGATATGACGGAGCCCATTCCACTTGCTTCCAAAGATAGACAAATTTTCATGCCTTGAAACTTTGCGGTGAAACTTTCCTCGAGAAACAGCTGAGACGTGGAGAGGTTTGGGAGAGGGGGGGGCGGGGGTGTTGAAAGGAAGGAGGGGTGGGGAGGGTGAATTGGAAAGGGGGGGAGGAGGGTAGAGAAGGGGAGGAAGAGGATGAGGAGGAAGAGGAATTGAAAGAGGAGTGGGGGAGGTGGACAAAGAAGAATGAGGAAGGAGAGGGGAATAAAGGAGAATGAGGAAGGAAGGTGGAGAAAGAGGAATGCGGAAGGAGAGGGTAGGAAGAAGAATTAGGAAGGAGGGACGAGGGAGAATATGAATAGACAAAAAAAAAAAGGATGACGAAAAGAAGAATGAAAAGAAGAAAATTAGAAATAAAGGAAAGAGAAAGACAAGGGTAGAAGGAGAGGCGGAAATGGTCCAGTATCTTCAAGGTCGCCATGAAAAGCAGGAAGAAGGAAGGAACCAATAATGTGATTTAATTGTCCTAAGTCCCCCATTTCTTCGATTATTCTCTTATATGAGTCGCTGACGTCATTGGTTCATTGATAGTGTTTTGATTATGCAAACTCGTTATTCTGTTGATGTTTTGGTTATTATTGTTGTTGTTACGATTATTATTGTTGATGTTGTTCTTGCTAATATTACTGTTGCTGTTATTATCGTCTTTTGTTGTTATTTCATATTTGAATTTCCTCTTAATGATTATCCTTACATTCTAAACCTTGACTTCTTATCAGTACTATACCCTCTATCGGCGTTGATTAATGCTAATACCAGTACTAATACCAGCTCGTTAGAAAATTACTAAATACAAAGAGGAAAAAAGAGAAGAAAAGTATAGAAAGAGGAAAAAAGAGAAGAAAAAGTATATAAAGAGGAAAAAAAGAGAAGAAAAAGTATATAAAGAGGGAAAAAAAGAGAAAAAAAGTATATAAAGAGGAAAAAAGAGAAAGAAGTATATAAAGGAAAAGAAGAAAAAATATATAAAGATAGAAAAAAGAAGAAAGTAGATATAAAAAAAAGAGAAGAAAAAGTATATAAATAGGAAAAAAGAGAAGAAAAAAGTAGACATAGAAAAAGAGAAGAAAAGTATATAATAGGAAAAAAAAGAATAAGTATATAAGAGGAAAAAAAGAAGAAAATATGTAAAAAAAGAGAAGAAAAGTATATAAGAGGAAAAAGAGAAGAAAAGTATATAAAGGAAGAGAAGAAAAAGTATATAAAGAGGAAAGAAGAAAAAACATATAAAAAACTCGAAATTTCTGTCTCCGGCAGTTGCGAATATGGAACCTTCGTCAGTTCGTATATCGCGCTGTCTGTCGTGCTTGCAAGCTCCGGAGGAAGGGAGCTCGAGGCTGCTGCTCCTGTCCTCGAGTTGAAGGATATTGCGACTAAGTTGGTTTGTTGAACTTGGGGGGGATGGGGGGGGGGGGCTTTGTGGGCTTGGCTTTCTTGGATTTGTTTTCATTTCTTTTATTTCTGGTTCGGTTATGGTGTGTGTGTGTGTGTGCCTTATCTATTTTATGTATATATGTGTATATTATATGTTTGTGTATCTATCTATTTTATGTATGTATGTGTATATTATATATGTGTGTGTGTGTGTATGTATGTATATATATATTTTCTCTGTGTGTGTGTAAGTAATTATGCAATGAAAGAAGACAAGGTCAAGAATAAAAAGAGAGAGAGGTTTCAGAAGAAGGAAAATCATCAGAAAAAGATGTTACAGAAGAAATGTCGCGAAAAGGCCCCTGACCTTGCGAAAAACTACAACAGGTAGATAACTAAAGAAAGAAAGAAAGCATAATCACGAAGTTTTTAATGAAAGAAGACGCCATTTCTTCGCCCATTCCGTTCTCTTTGTCATCCGTTCATAATTATTCGTTTTTTGTTATTATTATTCGTTTTTTTGCAATGATGCACATTCTGCGATTCGTTGCTGCGATTGAAGTCTCAGTCCGGCGGAAACGAGCAATTGCATTGTCTTGCCCCGGAGATAGGCTCGTTGGAGCGTAATTAAGCGTCGTAAATATGGATAATGGAGTCTACGTGTGCTGGGGAGGGGAGGGGGGGGAGAGGGGGCTGTGAGGTGGGGTAGGGGGGTTAGTGGGGGGCATTTGTTGGGAGTGTTTTGTAGTATGTGTGAGTGGTTGTGTGTGTGTGTGTGTGTGTGTGTGTGTGTGTGTGTGGTGTGTGTGTGTGTGTGTTGTGTGTGTGTGTGTGTGTGGTGTGTGTGTGTGTGTGTGTGTGTGTGTGTGTGTGTGTGTGTGTGTGGTGTGTGTGTGGTGTGGTGTGATGTGTGTATGTGTGTATGTATGCGTGTGGTGTGGTGTGGTGTGTTGTTTCTGTATGGAAATCTGCCGCGTACGGTTATGGGAAGATGAGGTTGTATATAATATAGGCTTCGTAAGGTTCATCTGTCATGTAGATGGGTGGGGTTGTGTGTGAGGTGGGGGTAGGGGAGGGGGGTGTCGACGTGAATTCAGGAAGTGGCTGGGGTGGGGGGAGGGGGTGGAAGGTGAAGGTGAAGGTGGAGGTTAAGGTTAAGGTGAAGATAAGAGAGATATAGAAGTGGGAGAGGGAGAGATGAGGGAATGGAAAGAGGAAGAAAAGGAAGGGATAGAGAGGAAGTAGAGGGGATGAAAAGGGAGAGAGAAAAGAGATGAAGAGACAGAGAGAAAAGAGAATGAAGAGACAGAGAGAAGAGAATGAAGAGAAGAGAGAGAAAAGAGAATGAAGAGACAGAGAAAAAGAAAATAAAGAGAAGAGAAAAAGAAATGAAGATAGAGAGAGAAAGAGCAAAAATCAAAGAAAAGGTAGAAGTCATAAAGAAAAACAGTAAGGTAGAGAGAGAGAGAGAGAGGAGAAGAGGAGAGAGAGAGAGAAGAGAGAGAGAGAGAGAGAGAGAGAGAGAGAGAGAGGAGAGAGAGAGAGAGAAAGCAAGAGAGAGAGAGAGAGAGAGAGAGGAGAAGAGCAGAGAAGAGGAAGGAGAGAAGCAGAGAGAGAGAGAGAGAGAGAGAGAGAGAGAGAGAGAGAGAGAGAGAGAGAGAGAGAGAGAGAGAGAGAGAGAGAGAGAGAGACGAGAGAGGAAGAGAGGAGAGAGAGGAGAGAGAGAGAAAGCAAGAGAGAAGAGAAACAGAATCGGAGAGAGAGGAGTTAGAAAAAGTCGAGATAGAGAGAGAAAGAAGAAAGAGAAGAAGAGAACAGGAGAATCGGAGAGAGAGGAGTTAGAACAAGTTCAGAGAGAGAGAGAAGAAAGAAAGAGAGAAGAGAAACAGGAGAATCGGAGAGAGAGGAGTTAGAACAAGTCAGAGAGAGAGAGAAAGCTAAGAGAGAAGAGAAACCAGGAGAATCGGAAGAAGAGAGAGTTAGAAAAGTTCAGAGAGAGAGAGAAAGAAAGCAAGAGAGAAGAGAAACAGGAGAATCGGAGAGAGAGGAGTTAGAACAAGTGTAGAGAGAGAGAGAAAGAAAGAGAGAAAGAGAAACAGGAGAATCGGAGAAAAGGAGTTAGAAACAGTCAGAGAGAGAGAGGAGAAAGAAGAGAGAGAGAACCAGAGAATCGGAGAGAGAGGAGTTAGAACAAGTCAGAGAGAGAGAGAAAGAAAGCAGAGAGAAGAGAAACAGGAGAATCGGAGAGAAAGGAGTTAGAACAAGTCAGAGAGAGAGAGAAAGAAAGCAAGAGAGAAACAGATAATCGGAAGAGAAGGAGTTAGAACAATCAGGGATGGCGTTCGCAAATCTCAAAAGCATCGAGGGACTTCTGACGGAGAAAAGGGACGTCTAAATTTAACCTGTTTACCGGTGCTACTGGAGTGAAGCCAGGGTGCGGAAGGATGGAAAGAAGACGGAAAGAAAAGGATAAATGGGCGAAATAGGGGAAGGGAGAGAGAAGAAAGGAGGAGGTAAAGCCAGAATGTGGTAGGGTGGAAGGAAGAGGAGAAAGAAATAGACGGATGGGCGAAATAGCGGAAGGGAGAGAGAAGAAAGACAGATGTAAATGCATGGTGTGGAAGGATGGAGAGAAGACGAAGAAAACTAAGATAAATGGGTGAAATAAGGAAAGGGAGAGAGAAGAAAGGGGGAAGTGAAGCCAGCGTGTGGAAGAGAGAAGAGAGAGAGAGAGAGAGAGAGAGAGAGAGAGAGAGAGAGAGAGAGAGAGAGAGAAGAGAGAGAGAGAGAGAGAAGAGAGAGAGAGAGAGAGAGAAAGAAGAGAGGAGAGAAGAGAGAGAGAGGAAAGGTAAAACTAGAGTGTAGAAAGATGGAAGGAAAAGAAGAAGAAAAAATAAACGGGCGAGATAGCAGAAAGGATAAAGAAGCAAGGGGGAAGTGAGGCTAGAATATGGAAGGATAGGAGGAAGAAGAGAGAGAGAAAAAAAGTTCAGTGAAAGGAAGTAAGGAGGAGAAATATGTTTTTGCTTGAAGACTGGAAGACGGAGAAGAAAGAAAGATGCGTGGGAGAGAGAACGGAAGGGAGAGACGAGAAAGACAAAAATAAGGAAAATATTATTGTTGGATTTTTGAAGAAGGAGAGAAGGAAAGGAGAAAAAGGGAGAAAGGAAGCGCATTGTTTGATATAATTGTATCAAATTTGCTAACGATTACAAATGATTTAATTGGTGTGTTTGTTTTCAACATTTCAGCATTACATTATGTGCTATTATATTTTATGCATTACACTTTTCTTCTGTTTCTTCTGATACGAAAACATCTAATTTAAAGTATTTCTGTGTCGATTTACTTTGGGTATTTGTTAAGATATTTTTTATACATTTGTTGTTATTATTTTGGATTCGCAAAGCCTGATTAAAATTGCTGTATGAATTATTCGGTGTTCATCTTTTCACTGCTATCGACCTGGTTGCGAAGTGATATAACAAAGCACAGGCAGTTTCCATTAAATAAATAAAAAATGACAGTCAATTGCTGGAGATATATATGCGTGTGTATGTGTGTGTGCGAGTGTGCGTGCGTACGCCGTGCGTGTGTATGTGTGTGGTGTGTGTGTGTGTGTGTATGTGTGTGTGTGTGTGTGTGTGGTGTGTGTGTGTGTGTGTGTGTTGTGGTGTGTGTGTGTGTGTGTTTGTATGTGTGTGCGTGCGTGCGTGCGTGTTCACATACAGACTCGCACACATATGTATATATATGTATTTTCAGGTATGTATGTATATATGTATTGTGTTCTTTTTATAGTGACAAATTGAAAAGGTTAAATGAAAGGAAACTGGATCTTTATTCCGACATTTATTCATAACATTTCTAAATTTTACGAATGAAGAGTTCTGGTAAATCTCATACTCAGTTACTGTTAGTGCCAATTAAATAAGCACGGTGTTTGGATTCGGGCAAAAGCTAGACTCAGGGGCGTTTGTTGAGATGTGGATAGGGAGGTGAAGGAGTGGGAGGAGGAGCAAGAGTGGGAGTAAGAGTAAAAGAGAGAGTGTGTTTGGTTAAGGGAGAGAGACACACAGCTGCAGAGACAGACAGTTGCAGAAACAGACACACACACAGACAGACAGAGGCAGTCAGGAAGAGACTGGCAGAAACATATACAGCCAAAGAGAGAAAGACGCACACGAAAAGACGAAAATGGGACATACCTACATATATATATGAATAGAACAGACGGCAAGAAAGACTGGCAGACAAACAGACAAAATGCCAGACAGACAGACAGAAAGCTATACAAAAATTCCGGGCAAATAACAAGACATATAAGTAGACAGACATACAGAAGGCCAGATAAAAAATAAAAACAGACAAACAAACACAAAGAGCCAGACAGACAACAAGACATACGCACAGACAGACAGAAAGCCAGACAAGAGAGGGGTGATCAGGATCCTGAATGGACCCAGGCCCCGAATACACAGAGGAGAAGGATGTGTGTAATTGCTGTTGGCCGGTGTGTGTGGTGCGGGGGGGGGGGGGTGACGGGGACGCTTGGTTCATAACAAGCGCTCTGGGAATGCTGCACCAGACATGCGCTGGGGATGCGTGCAGGGTTGTTCATGCGTATACATACATACATATACACATACATGTACATAGACATACACATACATATACATGTGTGTGTGTGTGTGTGTGTATGTGTGCTGCGCGTGTGCGCGCGCGCATGTATGTCACACACACACATATGTACACATGTAACACACACATGTCACACACACTATACACAGTATCACACACACACACATCACATATCTATGTCTATATCTATATCTATATCTGTATCTATATCAGAGAAAGTAAAAACAAAAACAAAAATCTTTTTAAAACAAACAATCTTTTGCCTTTTAATGGCAGGGGATGCGAGAAGAATGATCAAAGACATTGTAAAAGTAAACGTTTTTCTCTCTCTTTTCAGGTGAGTTTCGTCCGGGCTGCTTCAAGGGAATGTGATATGCAGGTAATTAAATGTTTAAGAAACCTAACTCCGGCAATTACAGAGGTAGAAGGGCGAATAGAATATAGCCATTAATTGAAAAGAAAAAAAATATGGAAAGGGTAAAAAAAAATAATTTTGTTTTATTAAAAAACGGAAATTAAGGGAAAAAATCGTGGATAGGGAAAAGTCGACTAGAACCATTTAAATCTTTACCTCAAGAGCTCTTCCTGCGTCTGTTTGCTGAGGTGCTGACACCCTGACAGTGACACGACTGACCGCNTATAGATAGATAGAGATACGAGATATGAATAGATAAATAGATAGAGAGACAGAAAATTGATGAGTAGGATAGAGAAGAATAGATAGATAAATAGAGATAGAGAGAATATATAGATAATAGAGATAGACGACGCCATATCTCAATAATAGATAGAGAGAGTGAGTGAGAGAGAGAGAAAAGAACTTTCTCCTTGTAGATTTTGGCTTCGGCAATACGCTCCCAATGTCGCTTCAAACTTAAAATTGAGTTTACCGTTTACGAGTCTGCAAAGATTTTCGTGTTTTGTCATGTCAGAAAGCCAGACTGCAAAATTGTACACAAGATTTTCGTCTAAAAAAAAAAAAAAAAAAAAAAAAAAAAAAAAAAAGAGGGAAAGAGATAAAGAAGAAGAACAGGAAGAAGAAAGAAAGTAGCGACGAGAAAACATGTCAGATTTTCATATTTATTATTCGTATATTTTCTTTCTTTCTTTTCACGTGGAAGTTCTTTACACTTGAGCTTAGAGATATCGTGGGCGTCAATAGAGGTTGCTTTTATTCAACTAAGCTTATGATTTTAATTCTTTGTTGTTACAGTTGATGTTTATGTTTTTATTCAGTCCACAGCGTTTAAGGAGTATTGGAAAAACTAGTACTATTATTACATTATTATTATCATCATCATCATTATGATTATTTTCATTATTGTTATCACTATTATCGTTAATACTTTTATTTCATTATTATCATTACTATTGTTTTTTTTTATCATCAACCTTTTTAGTACTATTATCATCATCGTTATTAATATGACTATAATAATCATTGTTAGTATTATTGTTATTATCGTTATAATCATTTTTTTATCGTTGCTGATAATATCATTATCATCATCATTATCATCAGTATTATTAATATTGTATTCATCATAATCATTATTATCATT
>NW_020872541.1:60915-63415 GCF_003789085.1 Penaeus vannamei
GGTACGGTTTCCCGGAATATGCGTCCAACCAACGGTTACGCCATGAAACCGGACCTGTTACCTGCACAATCCGTGATCGCCAACTCAGTCTGTCCGGCCGCCTGGTCTGTTTCCCATAGGGTGATCCTGCTCACCAGCTTGACTCTGTTCGAGGCAATCCTGGTGGAGGAAGCCTGCGGGGAGACCCAAGAAGTCGTGGCTTGAGAAGACTGATCAGAACGGTCATGAAAAGTCAGAGGTGGGCCGAGTCCCTGCCTGGCGACTCGCCATGAGGGCCCTCCGTAGGTCGAAACGAAAGGTGGATGCAGCTATGCGCCCCTGTCGGCGTTAGTTCCCCAATGGGGATGGTGATATACATATTATGTCTGCCTGTCTGTCTCCTCTCTTTTCTCTCTCTCTTCTCACTCTTTTTCTCTCCCTCTCCTCTCTCTCTCTCTCTCTCTTCTCCTCTCTCTCTCTCTCCTCTCTCTCTCTCTCTATCTCTCTCTCCTCTCTCTCTCTCTCTCTCCAAAAGAAGCACATATTTACACTTTATCACTGATAGAAAAAGCAAAGTCTCAAGATAGAATTCAAAGGTAAGGGAAGAGAGTAAATCTTGGAAAGGTTTGGAAACGATGTTTTAATTTTCTTTTTTACTCGGAACACAAATATTACACTCGAATAGTCACAATAAAGAAATCTCGTCTTTTAAATTTGGTCTTTGCTAAATCATTGTTTCTCTCTCCCTCTAGCTTTCTTTCGCTCCCTGGAAAAGAAATCAGCTTTTTTTTTCGTTATCACACACCCGGTCGCTTCTCGTTTTCTTTAGAATGAAAAGATTCGAGCAACAGAAAATGGGCTTAAGAAAGAAAGCGGGAAGGGAAAAGAACAAGGGGAATATAAAGAAAGATTAAAAGAACAGAAACATGCGTAGAATTCGAGTGGGAAGGGAAGATGGGAGAAAGGATAAGAGGTTTAAGAGATAAGATAAGAGCTACAGAATGAGTGAAAATAATCGGATTTCTGATATTGTTTAAATGGAGACGTCAAGATATGAAGATAACATATCTGGACATACAATAATTTATCCATATATATATCATCGTTGTAGTCATCATAACGATTATCATCATTGTGGAATCGAGCAATATCATGTGCAACAAAAGAAAAAGAAAATCACCCCATCACTCAAAATCCATAAGTAAAACAAAAACAGTAATAATAATAATAATAATAATAATAATAATAATAATAATAATAATAATAATAAATAATAATAATGATAATAATATAATATAATAATAATAATAATAATAAACAACTGTATATCAGGATTCAACCATGAATCCTAAAAAAAAAAAACATTAAAATAATTTCTACATCCTTTTTTTTCCTCCCTCAGGATGTGTCGTTCGCGGCGTTCACAGTATCCGTTTTCTTCCGGACAAGTACTAGGGATAACTATTATATTTTTGGCTCGAAAGTAGACTGTTATGACGCAAGGAAAATTACAACATCCGGTTGAGTTCGCTTGGTGATGTGGTTACGCTCGTGGAAGGTCTTTAAGGAGGAGACAATACCGTATTCATATGTATATATATATATGTGTGTGTGTGTGTGTGTGTGTGTGTGTGTGTGTGTGTGTGTGTGTGGTGTGTGTGCGTGTGTCTCCCTTATATAAGGACGCTCATAAGTTAAAAAAAAATCTAAATGAAATGCTGAAATTGACAGAAAATCAATGCCTTAAGTAAAGAGAAATGGAAAAAGAAAAACCACGCTATCCATTTATTTATTCATCAATTTATTCACTTTGTGCTTGAATGCGCATTGCTCGTGTGTTTTGTCTAGCGAGGAATCGTCCATGCGGGAAAATGAAATTAAAAGTGTATTCTTACTATTCTTCAATAGATCTTTTTTCTTGTTACTCTTCTCTCCTTCTCTTTCTGTCACTTTCTCGGTCTCTCTCTCTCTTTCGTTCTCCCTCTCTCTCTCTCTCTCTTTCCCTTTCAGTCACCCTTCATTTCTAGGTCTATCTCTTTTTCCCTACCCCTTATACTCCTCTCCCTCCTTATCTCTCTCTCTCTCTCTCCCCTCACTCTGTCTGTTTGTCTGTCTGTCTTTCTGTCTCTCTCTCTCTCTCTCCCTCCCCCATTTCTCTCTCTCTCTCTCTCCCCCTCCCTCCCCCCCTCTCTCTCTCCCTTTCTCTCCCTCCCTTCCTCCGCCCCCCCCCCCTCTCTCTCTCTCTCTCTCTCCCCCTCCGTCATCATTCTCTATTCTATTCCCTCAAGCGCATTCCTCCCTCTCATAAGGCAGGGCGAGGAGAGCGCTGAGTGACGAAGTTCTCGATTCCTTCTATGAGTTTTCGGCTGCCACGTCCAGGGAATTTGACGGGAGGAAGAGGAGAGGAGGAGGAGGAAGGAGGAGGAGAAGGAGGAGGAGGAGGGGGAGGAGGAGGAAGGGAGAGGAGGAGGGGAGGAGGAAGGGGAGGAGGGGGAGGAAGGAGGGAGGAGGGGAGGAGGAG
>NW_020872541.1:68415-73415 GCF_003789085.1 Penaeus vannamei
CTATCTATACAAACACACATACACACAAACGCACATACACACACACACACACACACACAAACATACTGTTATTACTTTAAATATTATCATCATCATTGTTATCATATTATTATTAAAGGAGGTTAAGTTTTTTGGCAGTGTGGTTAGGTTTAGTTGTTTGTTGGTTAGAGACACTTTAAAAAGTTACAAAGTGATTTTCTATTTTTATCTTACTTTTTTATGTGTCTTACCGAATTTAGTTGCAATTATCCTGCGCAGGATAACTAAAAAAGTTATAAACATATTTTATGATTTTTTTTTTTCCAGAGTCGTGTCTAAGCGCAGCTAGAAGCCTTGGATTTTGGTGGTGATCCGGATCATGATGCGATCCAGGAGGTTATTAAAAAGAAATTCCGTCACCATAGTTTTGTTCTACGAATTAATGTTTACCATTTCTTTTATCTCTCTCTCTCTCTTCTCTTTCTCTCTCTCTCTCTCTCTCTCTCTCTCTCTCTCTCTCTCTCTTCTCTCTCTCTCTCTCTCTCTCTCTCTCTCTCTCTCTCTTCTTCTCTCTCTCTCCCTCTTCACATCCATCTTCACCCTTTTCCTCTTTCATATTTTCTACTTTTCTTCAATTTTCTTCTCACTTTTTTCTTCGACCTTCCATTCATTCCCTTCCAATTCCTTTTCCTTCTCTTCCAATTACCTCCCGTCTCTTCTAATTCTTAATCTTCTTTTCCATCTCCCTCTCCTTCAGTTCTTCTGCCTCTCCCTTCTTTTCCTCCACTTCCCTTTTCCTTCTTCGTCTTCAACCTCTCTCTTTCTCTTCCTTCTCTTTCACTCCCCTTCCGTCCCCACACCACCTCCGCCCCCTCTTCCTTCTACCTCCATCCTCCCCCCCCCCCCCATCCCTACTCCATCCGCTCCATCACCCTAACCCCCTCCTCCTTTCCCCTCCAATCCCCCTCCACCACCCGCAACCCTCCATCCCCTCACCCTTTTCTCCTTCCGTCCACTTCCACCCCTCCTCTCCCCTTTCCCCCAACCTCCCTCCCTCCCACCCCTCTTCCTCCCCCTTCCCCACCTTCCCCTCCCACCTCTCCACCCTCCCCCCTCCCCCAACCTTCCCCTCTTTCCACCCTCCCACTTCCCCCACCTTCCCCCCACCACTCCACCTCCCCCCCCAACCTTCCCCCTCCCACCCTTCCTCCCTCCCCTTCCCCCAACCTTCCCCTCCCACCCCTCCTCCCTCCCCCTTCCCCCCCTTCCCCTCCCACCCTCTCCCTCCCCCTTCCCCCAACCTTCCCTCCACCTCCTTTCCCTTCCCTTCCCCCAACCTTCCCCTCCCACCCCTCCACCCTCCCCCTCCCCCAACCTCCCCTCCCACCCCTCCTCCCTCCCCTTCCCGCCCTCCACCCCTCCTCCCTCCCCCTCCTCCCCCTTTCCCCAACCTTCCCCTCCCATCCCTCCTCCCTAACCTTTCCCTAACCTTTTCCCTCCCTTTCCCCAACCTTCCCCTCCCAACCCTCCTCCTCCCCCTCCCCAACTCCTCCCCCCCCCCCCTCCCCCTCCCCCCCCCCTCCTCCCCCCCACCACCACCCCCGTCGCGAATACTGCCGTTCTTAAACCTCATCCAACTTGGCTCGTTCTTTCGCGTCAGCTTGCAAACTCGAATGCTGCAATTGCTGTGGCCGAGTTCGCACTTGCATGAATTCAGCCTTGCACTTCTCGCATCACGTCGGGGGATTGTAGCTCTACGTGAGATCGAGGGGGGGGGGGATAGATCTCTCCCAGTTGAACTTTTTTTTTTATTTATTTGTATATCTGCCTTTATTTCTTTCTTATCATCAGAGAGAGAGAGGAGAGAGAGAGAGAGAGAGAGAGAGAGAGAGAGAGGAGAGAGAGAGAGAGAGAGAGAGAGAGAGAGAGAGAGAGAGAGCTGTATGTATATATTCATATATATATATATATGTATATGTATATATATATATATATATATATAATATATATATATATATATATATATATATATATATATATATATATATACAATTGCACACACACAAGTATGTATGTATACATACATATATATACATACATATACATATATATATATATATATATATATATATATATATATATATATATATATATATATATATATATATATTATATATATATATATAATATATATATATATATATATATATATTATATATATATATATATGATATATATATAATATATATATATGGATGGATGGATGGATGATGGATACATATATCTATCTATCCATTTTCATATATTTTTTGTGTAGGTATATTCATTGATTTCCTTGTCATTATCATCACAAATATCAGGGAAACCATTTAGTTCTATCTGTAGATAATAACAAAATCTACGGAGATTACACACCGTATTTCACTTACAATTTCTACGCAGTGTATAAAATCAAAACTGAT
Organism: Penaeus vannamei; assembly: GCF_003789085.1. Lineage (NCBI taxonomy): Eukaryota > Metazoa > Arthropoda > Malacostraca > Decapoda > Penaeidae > Penaeus > Penaeus vannamei. The sequence continues at coordinate 70,857 of NW_020872541.1, forward strand.
ATGAAACCCAAATAAATTATGCAAATAAATCAAAACTCAGCCTGTGCATAGAGACAACAGCCTTATCAGTATGCATATTGTCTCCAACTCATAAGGTTTCATTAGATCCATTATTCTAGACAAATATTAGTCTCGGCAACTTAGGCGCGGGCGTGGGCGTAGCGTGCTAATTAAACATTCCTGAGTTGTGGTTATGGCGAGAAAGAGGGGAAAGGATTGGATGTGTTACAATTTTTTTCTTTTTTATGTGTGTGAGTGTACGTGTGTGATCGAACACAAACGCATGCATATAGATACACACACACGAGCGCATATAAGAACATACACATAGACACAAACAGACTGACATACAGACACACATATACACATACACATACACACACACACACACACACACACACACACACACACACACACACACACACACACACACACACACACACACACACACACACACACACACACACACACACACACACACACACACGCACACACGTATACTGTACTTAAGTAAATATATAAATCCTACTTTGATTTTTTATTTTATTTCCTATTTCTTTAAGGAAAGCAGCGACAGAAATTTACAAGATATCTTCAGTTTCCATGTCTCCTTATTTCTATCTTTAATTATTTTCTCCCTTACTTTTTTCGGCGATAATTGGGTGGATACAACGAGTCAGAATAAGTCACAGCATTTACTTGATTAACTCCGCCTGATGATTATCAGTTAATTATCCTCACCAATCTGTTGACTGTTAATTAGCCATCGTTAATAGCCTGTCATTTATTACTTAACTGTCATCAAAAGCCTAACAATTACCGCTTAATTAACGTTATCAATTTGTCAATTATTGATTCATCTTCATCACCGACCTGTCAGTTATCAAAACATCCTCACTTACTTGGCATTTATCCCTTCTTCATCAATAAGAGTCTTTAAATCATCATAAGTTTCATCATTAACCTTTGATTACTACCATTATCATTAACATCATAAACACTATGTTTTCAATTAGTAATCGTCATATCATTTCAGTCGATCATTATCTCCACTTTGTCTCTTATCAAATAATCGCCGTTCCTCATCAATTAATTATCATCACTAATTAACATCAAGTGACTGTGAATCATCAGTTTATCATCATCATCATCATCATCATCATCAATTAATTCGTCATCACCAGAGTAGAGAGAGAAAGAGGTATATAGATACAAAGATAAATGGATAGACAGATAATAAGAGAGAAAGACAAAAGAGGGAACATAGCCAATGAGACAAAAGAAAGAAAGAAAAAATAGAGGAAGAGAGAGAAGGGGAGAAAGATTGAAAGAAAAAGAGAAAGGAGACAGAGCCAGATAAACAGAGAAAAAAACAGAAAGAGGATTATAGAGAAAGAAAGAAAGAACAAAAGGAAAAGAGAAAGGTCACAGAAATAGAGAGAAAGAAAAAAAGGAAAAACAGAGAGAGAAAAGACACAGAGACAAAGACAAAGAAAAACAGAGAGAGAACAGAGAAAAGATAGAAAGACCGAAATAAAAATAAAAAAAAACCAGAGAGACAGACAAAAAAGAAGAAGAAGAAAAAAAAAAACAGAGAGAGGAAGGGAGAAAAAGAGGGAAAGAAAAAGAGAAAGAAAACAGAACCAGAGAGACAAAAAACAAAAAACACACACCCACAAAAAAAAACACAACAAAACTAGGAAGAGATAGAAAGAGAGAAAGAGCGAAAGAAAAAGAGAAAGGTGAGCATGCGCGAGATGAACCCAACGCCCCCAAATAAGGCTCATCGTCACGACCCAAATTAACCGTGGCATCTCCATTACCTTGAGAGATTTCCCTTTGCTCCCTCTCGACCTCCTTGGATTTCAGCCTCGATCAGCAAGGCAGCTAGGAATAAGCAGGTCAGGTCAAGTTACGGGGGAAACGAGGTCATATCTCCCCTTCCTCGTCTTCCGTGCCTGCGTCAGATAACACGGGGGGGGGGTGTCGTCGCTTCGAGTCGAATGGGGTTAAGTTTCTGTCGATGTCTGTGTTATGGTATGTGTTATGTGAGGTGCGCTTGTTACCTCGGTATTGGAGGCTTCTGTGGCGTGTTCTCTAAAGTGGTATCGTTTGTGGGGAGGGGGGAGGGGGTCTGTTGTAGTTCCGTTGCGCTGTGTTCTCTAGAGGGGTATCTGTGGGGGGGGGGGTTAAAGTAGATTCGTTGCGGTGTGTTCTCTAGAGAGGTATCTTTGGGGGGGGGGGGGGTTAAAGTAGATTCGTTGTGGGGTGTTTTCTGAAGTGGTATCTTGGGGGTGGGGTTCGTTGTGGTATGTTTTCTACAGTGGGTATTCTAAAGATAGTTCGTTGCAGATGCGTTATCTACAGTAGCTTCTCTACAGTAAATTGGCTACCATTGTGTTCTCGGTTTTATGGTCTCTCTACAATATGTGTTTTACTGATATATGTTCTCTGTAATTGGTTCTCTGCAACAAGTTTTACATTTATATTGTCTTGCGGTAGTTTCCCTATGAACATTTCTTTACAGTAGATTATTCAATGTATTTCCGAGTAGCTTAG
>NW_020872541.1:83415-91565 GCF_003789085.1 Penaeus vannamei
ATTGATAATAATTTGATATGAATGATATTCGTGATAATGATAATAATAATACTGATAACAACAATAAGATAGATAAACAGGAATAACGACAACGTAAAGACAAAAGAAAGAAAGAAAAGAAAAGAAAAGAAAAAAAACTAGTCAATCTAACTTATAAACGACAATGATGATAAAAAAAAGATAAACCAGAGAAAAGGACAAAACACAGAGAAGAGAAAAACCTTCCAAAAATGAGAACAATTTCCTCCGAGAAAAAGAACCAGTTAACCCACGCCCCTAACCCCCCCCCCCTCCCCTACCCACCCACCCAGATCCATAACACCCCCCCTCCTACCACCTCCCTCTCTCCCATCACTCCCTCGTCCCCTCTCCCCAACCCCTCTCCTTGCTTCCCCACCTCTCCCCTCTCCCCTCTCCCTCCTCATCTCCTCTCCCAACCCCACTCCTTGTTTCCCCACCTCTCCCCCCTCACCTCCATCCCCCTCTCCCCACCCCCACCACTCCCTCATCCTCCTCTTCACCCCCCCTCTCAACCCCTTCCACCTTCTCCCCACCCCTCTCCCCTCCCCCACCACTCCTTCAACCCCTTCCACCTTCTTCCCTCCCTCTTACCCCCCCAACATCCGCTCTCCTCACCCACCCCCCTCTCCCCTCCCCACCACTCCTTCAACCCCTTCCCTCTTCTTCTCTCCCCTCTCCCCACCTCCCCAACACCCCAGCATCCTCTCCCCCCTCTCCCCTCCTCCACCACTCCCTCAACCCCTTCCCTCTTCTTCCCTCCCTCTCCCTACCCCCCACCACTCCCTCAACCCCATCCACCTTCTCCCCTTCCTCTTTCCACCCCCCCCAACACACCAGCATCCCCTCCCCCCCCTCTTTGCTAAGGAGGCTGAAGGGATAGCCCAAATAAATCCAGGTCAGCTCTTAAATTGCGCTCAGGATGGGTGTTCCAGTGAGGTCAGGAAGGTCATCTGTTAATTCACTTACGGAGGAGGAGGGAAGAGGAGAGAGAGGAGGAGGAGGGTAGAGAGAGATTTAGAGGGAGGGGAAGAGAGAGATAGAGGAGGAGGAGGGAAGAGAGAGGAGGAGAGGAGGGGAGGAGAGGAGGGAGAGAGGAGAGGAGGGAGGAGGGAAGAGAGAGATAGAGGAGGGAGGAGGAAGGAGAGAGAGATAGAGGGGGAGGAGGGAAGAGAGAGATAGAGGAGGAGGGAGGAGGTAGAGGAGGAGGAGGGAAGGAGAGAGGAGGAGGAGGAGGAAGGAGAGAGAGGAGGAGGAGGGAGGAGGAAGGAGAAGAGGAGGGAGAGGGAAGAAAGAAGAGAGAGGAGGAGGAAGGAGAGAGAGATAGAGGAGGGTGGAAGGAAGGAAAGAGAGAGATAGAGAAAGGAGGAGGGAAGATTAGAGGAGAGGGAAGGAGAGAGAGATAGAGGAGGGAAGGGAGAGAGGAGGAGGAGGAGGAAGAGAGAGATAGAGGAGAGGAGGGAGGAAGAGAGCAGGCGGAGGGAAGGAGAGATAGATAGAGAAGGGAAGAAGGAGGGAGGGAGAGAGAGGGAGGAGGGAAGGAGAGAGAATAGAGGAGGGAAGGAAGGAGGGAGGAGAGAGGAGGAGAAGGAGAGAGGAGAGAGGAGGGCGGAGGGAAGGAGAGAGAGATAGAGGAGGGAGGAGGGAAGGAAAGAGGAGGAGGAGGAGGAGGGAAGAGAGGAGGAAGAAAGAGGAGGAGGAGGGGGGGAAGGAGAGAGGAGGAGGAGGAGGAAGGAGAGAGGAGGAGGAGGAGGAAAGAGAGAGGAGGAGGAGAGGAAAAGGGAGGAGGAGAGAGGGAGGAAGGAGGAGGAGGAGGGAGAGAGGAGGAGGAGGAGGAGGAAGGAGAGAGGAGGAGGAGGAGGAGGAGAGAGGAGGAGGAGGAGAGGAGGAGGAGGAGAGGAGGGAAAGAGAGGGAGGAGGAGGAGAGGGAAGGAGAGAGGAGGAGGAGGAGAGAGGAGGAGAGAGGAGGAGAGAGGAGAGAGAGGAGGAGAGGAGGAGGAGGAGGAGGGAAGGAGAGAGGAGGAGGAGGAGGAGGAGGAAGGAGAGAGAGGAGGTGGAGAGAGGAGGAGGAGGAGGGAAGAGAGAGAGGAGGAGGAGGAGGGAAGGAGAGAGAGGAGGAGGAGGAAGGAGAGAGGAGGAGGAGGAGGGAAGGAGAGAGGAGGAGGAGGAGGGAAGGAGAGAGGAGGAGGAGGAGGAAGGAGAGGAGGAGGAGGAGGAGGGAAGGAAGAGGAGGAGGAGGAGGAGAGAGGAGGAGGAGGCGAGAGGAGGAGGAGGAGGAGGGAAGGAGGAGGAGGGGAGGGAGGGAAGGAGAGAGGGAGGAGGAGGGAAGAGAGAGATAGGGGGAGGGAGGAAGAAGAGATAGAGGAGAGAGGAAGAGAGAGATAGAGGAGGGAGAGAAGGAGAGAGGAGGAGGGAGGGAAGGAGAGAAGAGGAGGAGGGAGGAGGGAAGAGGAGAAGAGGAGGAGGGAGGAGGGAAGAGAAGAGAAGAGGGGGGAGGAGGAGAGGATAGAGGAGGGAGGAGGGAAGAGAGAGATAGAGGAGGAGGAGGGAAGGAGAGAGGAGGAGGAGGAGGGAAGGAGAGAGAGATAGAGGAGGGAGGAGGAGGGAAGGAGAGAGGAGGAGGGAGGAGGGAAGGAAAGAAGAGGAGGAGGAGGAGGGGAAGGAAGAGAGATAGAGGAGGGGGAAGGAAGGAAGAGAGAGATAGAGGAGGAGAGAGGGAAAGGAGAGATAGAGGAGGAGGAGGGAAGGAAAGAGAGATAAGGAGGGAAGGAGAGAGGAGGAGGAGGAGGGAAGAGAGAGATAGAGGAGAGGAGGAGAAGAGAGCAGGGCGGAGGAAGGAGAGATAGATAGAGAAGGGAAGGAAGGAGGAGGAGAGAGGAGGGAGGAGGGAAGGAGAGAGAGATAGAGGAGGGAAGGAAGGAGGGAGGGAGAGAGGAGGGAGAAGGGAGAGAGGGAGAGAGGAGGGCGGAGGGAAGACGAGAGAGATAGAGGGGGGGGGGAGGGAAGGAAAGAGGAGGAGGAGGAGGAGGAAGGAAGAAGGAGGAGGAGGAAAGGAAGGGGAGGAGCAGGGGGAAGGAGAGAGGAGGAGGAGGAGGAGGAGAGAGGAGGAGAGAGGAAAGAGAGGAGGAGGAGAGGAGGAAAGGAGAAGGAGGAGGAGGAAGGGAAGGAAGGAGAGAGAGGGAAGAGGAGGAGGAGGAGGAAGGAGAGAGGAGAGGAGGAGGGAAGGAAAGAGGAGGAGGAGGAGAGGAAAGGAGAGAGGAGGACGAGAGGGAAAGGAGAGAGGAGGAGGAGAGGGAAGGAGAGAGGAGAGGAGGAGGAAGAGGAGAGGAGGGAGGAGGAGTAATGAGAGAGGAGGAGGAGAGAGGAAGGAGAGAGGAGGAGGGAGGGAAGGAGAGAGGAGGAGGAGAGGAGGAGGGAAGGAGAGATGAGGAGGTGGAGGAAGGAGAGGAGGAGGAGGAGGAGGAAGGAGAAGGAGGGGAGAGGAGAGAGGAGGAGGAGGAGGGAAGGAGAGAGGAGAGGAGGAGGGAGGGAGAGGAGGAGGAGGAGGAGGGAGGAGAGAAGGAGGAGGAGGAGGAAGGAGAGAGGAGGAGGAGGAGAGGGAAGGAGAGAGGAGGAGGAGGAGGAGGGAAGGAGAGAGGAGGAGGAGAGAGGAGAGAGGAGGAAGGAGAGAGGAGGAGGAGGAGGAGGAGGACGAGAGGAGGAGGAGGAGGAGGAGGGAAGAAGAGGGAGGAGGAGGAAGAGAGAGATAGCGGGGGAGGAGGGAAGAGAGAGATAGAGCGAGAGAGAGAGATAGAGGAGGAGAGAAGGAGAGAGAGGAGGAGGAGGGAAGGAGAGAGGAGGTGGAGGAGAGGAAAGAGAGAGAAGAGGAGGGAGGAGAGGAGGAGGAAGAGAGAGAGATAGAGGGGGAGGAGGAAGAGAGAGATAGAGAGAAGGAGGGAAGAGAGAGATAGAGGAGGAGGAGGGAAGGAGAGAGGAGGAGGAGGGAGGGAAGGAGAGAGAGATAGAGGAGGAGGAGGAGGGAAGGAGAGAGGAGGAGAGACGAGGGAAGGAAAGAAGAGGAGGAGGAGGAGGGAAGGAGAGAGAGATAGAGAGATAGAAAGAGAGAGATAGAGAAAGGAGGAGGAAGGAGAGAGAGATAGAGAGGGAAGAGAGAGGAGGAGGGAGGAAGAGAGAGATAGAGGAGAGGAGGGAGGAGAGAGGCAGGGCGGAGGGAAGGAGAGATAGATAGAGAAGGGAAGGAGGAGGGAGGAGAGAGAGGGAGGAGGAAGAGAGAGAGAATAGAGGAGAAGGAAGGGAGGCGAGAGAGGAGGGAGAAGGAGAGAGGGAGAAGGAGGCGAAGGGAAGGAGAGAGAGATAGAGGAGAGGAGGGAGAGGGAGGAAGGAGGAGGAAGAGGAGGGAGAAAGAGAAGGAGCAGAGGGGAGGGAGGGAGGAGGAGGAAGGAGAGAGGAGGGAGAGGAAAGGAGAGAGGAGGGTAGGAGGAGGAAAGGAGAGAGGAGGAGGAGAAGGGAAGGAAAGGAGGAGGAGGAGACAGAGGGAAGGAGAGAAGAGGAGGAGGAGGAGGAGGAGGAGAGGAGGAGGAAGAGGAGGGGAAGGAGGAGGAGGAGGAAAGGAGAGAGACGGGTCGAGGAGGGAAAGAGAGAGGAGGAGGAGGAGGAGGGAAGGAGGAGAGGAGGAGGAGGAGGGAAGGAGAGAGGAGGACGAGGAGGTAATGAGAGAGGAGGAGGAGAAGGAGGGAAGAAAAGGAGGCAGGAGGAGGGAAGAGAGAGGAAGGAGGAGGAGGAGAAAGGAGAGATGAGGAGGGGAGGGAAGGAGAGAGGAGAGGAGGAGGGAAGGAGAGAGGAGAGGATGAGGAGAGGAGAAGAGGAGGAGAGAGGAGGGAAGGAGAGAGGAGGAGCGAGGAGGAGAGAGGAGGAGGAGAGAGGAAGGAGGAGAGGAGGAGGAGGGAAGGAGAGAGGAGGAGGAGGAGGAGGGAAGGAGAGAGAGGAGGCAGAGGAGGAAGGAGAGAGAGAGGAGGAGGAGGAGAAGAGGAGAGAGGAGGAGGAGGAGGGAAGGAAGAGAGGAGGAGGAGGAGGAGTGAGGGAAGGAGAGAGGAGGAGGGGAGGAAAGGAGAGAGGGGAGGAGGAGGAGGAGGAAGGAGAGAGGAGGAGGAGGAGGAGGAAGGAGGAGAGAGGAGGAGAGGAGGAGGGAAGGAAGAGGAGGAGGAGGAGGAGGGAAGGAGAAGGAGGAGGAGAGGAGGGAAGAGAGGAAGGAGAAGAGGAGGAGGAGGAGGGAGGGAGAGGAGAGGAGGGAGGGAGGAGGAGGAGGGAAGGAGAGAGGAGGAGGAGGAGGAGCGGCGAAGGAGAGAGGAGGAGGAGGAGGAGGAAGGAGAGAGAGGAGGAGGAGGAGGAGGGAAGGAGAGAGGAGGAAGGAGGAGGAGGAAGAGAGAGGAGGAGGAGGAGGAGGAAGAGGAGGAGGAAGGAGGAGGAGAGAGGAGGAGGAGGAGGAGAAGAGAGAGGAGAGAGGAGAGAGGAGGAAGGAGAGAGGAGGAGGAGGAGGAGGAAGGGAGAGGAGGAGGAGGAGAGGGAAGGAGAGAGGAGGAGGAGGAGGAGGGGAAGGAGAGAGGAGGAGGAGGGAGAGGGAAGGAAGAGGAGGAGGAGGAGGAGGGAAGGAGGGAGAGGAGGAGGAGAGAGGAAGGAGAGAGGAGGAGGGAGGAGGAGGGAAGGAGAGAGGAGGAGGAGGAAGGAGGAAGGAGGAGAAGGAGGAGGAGGAGGAGGAGGAGAGAGAGGAGGAGGAGGAGGAAGGAGAGAGAGGAGGAGGAGGAGGGAAGGAGAGAGGAGGAGGAGGAGGAGGGAAGGAGAGAGGAGGAGGAGGAGGGAGGGGGGAGGAGGAGAGAGGAGGAGGAGGAGGAGGAGGAGGAAGGAGAGAGGAGAGGAGGAGGAGGGAAGGAGAGAGGAGGAGGAGGAGGAGGGAAGGAGAGAGGAGGAGAGGAGGAGGAGGAAGGAGAGAGGAGGAGGAGGAGGAGGAGGGAAGGAGAGAGGAGGAGGAGGAGGGAAGGAGAGAGGAGGAGGAGGAGGGAAAGAAAGAGGAGGAGGCGGAGGGAAGGAAGGAGGGAGAGAGGGAGAGAGGAGGGAAGGAAAGAGGAAGAGGAGGAGGAAAAAGAGAGAGAGGTAAGAAACGAGGGAGAAATATTACTATTATTATTATCATCATCATCATCATCGTCATCATCATCATCATTATTATTATTATTGTTATCATTATTATTATCATCATTATCATTATTATCATCATTATATTTTTCAGAATGATTAATAGTATTAGTAGGGATAATAGCATAAATATTAGTATTAGTATCATCATCATTATCATCATTACTTTTATTATCTTGATCATTAACATTTACTGTTATCATTATTATCATGTTTCTTCTTGTTGTTCTTCTTATTATTCTTGCTGTCATTATCATTATCATCATCATTATTATTGTTTTTACTATTATCATTATCATCATTAACATTAATATCATTATCATTATTATCATCATTTTTATTACTATTACCATTTTCATCATCATCATCATTATTGCTTTTATCACTATTATCAGTATCATTACTATCATCACTATTATTTTTTTGTTATCATAACTATTATTACTACAATAACTATCATTATCATCACCATATCATTATCATTATTATCATCATTACTATTATCATTATTATCATCATCATTTTTATCATTATCATTATCCTTATCATTATTAATGTTACGATCATTAACTTCATAATCATTATCATCATTTTCATTATTATTGTCATCATGTTTATTATCATTATTGTCGTTCTTACCTTCTTTGTTTTACGTTCATAGTGTTGAACATGAATCCTACACAGATACACAAATGTTTGCCCATCCATACACGAATATACATATACATCCATACATTATTATCATTATTATCATTATTATTATTATTATTATTATTATTATTTGTACTAAAGCATATGGATGAGTTTGTGTGTAGAATATCTCCTAAAATGTCTTATCCCATTTCCCCTTTTCAACTCCAGTTCATTTTAGGAGGTTTCTCAGCCAGCTAAGTCTCTCTGGAAACCTCGAGGGTAAGGGTTTCTTCTCGTTAACATGGAGAGAGAGGAGAGAGACAATCTCCAGAGGGTGAAGTGTCATTTTAACTTTCCATTTTAATTCGGGATTCATTAACATGAGGTGTTGAGATTTGGAAGTGTTTTATTTTTTTTTTTTTTTTTTTTTTTTTTTTTTTTTTTTTTACGTAAGTTGAGGATGTTAATGGTGTTTAGATGTTGAAGAGAAGGTCTGATATGAATATTACGTAAGCTGGGGTTTCTAGACATGAGCTTAACATAAGGAAGAAAGAAAGAAGGAAAGAAAAATGTCATGTTAAGTTAATGAAAAATGATATTAACGTTACATTGAAGGAAAAAAAAATATCAACATGAAGAGGTTAACGATAAGATTTTAATGTTATGATAGTCATAAAGGCCAAGAGCTTGTCATGAGATAAGGATAAACGTCAGATAGATATCAACTCGAATTCACAAAGAGATTTATAGGCAGTTTCTGGAACACCTGCTCGCTATCTCTCCCTCTATCGCGTTATAGTGAAAAATTACAAAGGCTTGTTTTACTCAGGTTGTTTTTGGAATTTTCTTTTTTTCTGTGGTGAATTTGACTATGGTAGTACATAAGATAATGATCACAATAATCATGATGATAATAATACTGATAATGATAATGATAATAATAATAATAACAATATATAATATTATATATATATATATATATATATATTATATATATATATATATAATATATATATATATATTATATATATATGTATATATATATATATATATATTATATATAATATATAATATATATATATATATATATATACATATATGTATAATATATATATAATATATATATATATATATATATATATATGTATATATATAATATACATATATATATATATATATATATATATATATATATATATATATATATATATAATATCACAATAATCATATTGATAATAATATAATGATATGATAACAATAATAATACAATTATTATAATAATTATATATATATATATATATTATATATAT
>NW_020872541.1:106533-124033 GCF_003789085.1 Penaeus vannamei
TCGCTAAGGAGGAGTTGTAATGGTACAGCTGTTTTTTTTTCATTATTATTGTTGCTAACGTGGTCTGTAAATCGTTGCTATAATTTAGTTTTTACCATGTGATCTCTGTGTAGTTATTGGAAAACCCTTCTGTATTTTCTGTATTTCCTCACCTATCTCTTCACCTTTCTTTTTCTTTTTCTATTTCTCACATATCTCTTCACCTTTCTTTTTATTTTCTATTTCTCACATATCTCTTCACCTTCTTTTTTATTTTTTATTTTCTTTTATTTTTAGATTTGTGAGATAGATTTTTTTTTCTTCTGCACCAACCTCGTTTTGTTTGCCCGTTCTGTGCCGAAAATACGACCAAGAACGCAAAGCGAGGCTATTTTTTTTTCTCTCTCTCTCTCGTCGTTTTTCGGGCCAAGAGAAGGAGAGGGAAGGGGGGAGGGGGAGGGACCACGTGGGCAGATTTTAATACCCTTTCTCTCTCTCCCTCGGCTCTCTCTCTCTCTCTCTCCCTCTCCCTCTCCTATACCCCCGTTGTGAGTAGATGCCAAAAACCTAAATATTCCTTCGCTGTTGTTGTTTTTCGTTCTTATCTTTCTTTCTCTATTTTATGAAGTAGTTTTTTTATTTATAATTTGTCTTTGGTTATTTTACATAGTATATATTATCGTTTCAATTATGTAGGAAAGAACAAAAGGTAAAAGTAAATAAGGAATTCGAAAAATAAAAACGTAACAACATGAATGCTTCACATGAGTTTGTGATCCTCTTACTGACCAAAAGAGAGATACCAAAAAAAAAAAAAAAAAAAAAAGAGAAACCGAATACAAAATAATAATAATGATACTAAGACGGCAACACCCTCGGCCGCGTCCTGCCTCGGCGTTTCGGAGGAGAGCGCAGCGGCGACCAGGAATGCCCAATGTTGAAAGGCGTTGCAGGTGTTGCAGGTGTTGGGATAGGACCAAGAAGTGGGACTTGGGGAGAGAGGGGAGAAGGTGGGAGGGAAGGGGGAGAAGGTGGGGAGGGAAGAGGGGAGAAAGGTGGGGAGGGAGAGGGAGAAGGTGGGAGGGAGAGGGGAGGGAGGTGGGGAGGGAGAGGGGAGAAGGGGGAAGGGAGAGGGGAAGGGAGGTGGGGAGATGGGGTTGGAGGGTAGATGGGATCAAGGTGGAGGAAGGGGTGGAGGAGAAGAGGGAGGAGGAGGTGGGGAAGGAAGGGGAGAAGGTGGGAAGGGAGAGGGGAGAAGGTGGGGAGGGAGAGGGGAAGGGAGGTGGGGAGAAGATGGGGTTGGAGGAGGGAAGAGGGGAGAAGGTGGGGAGGGAGAGGGAAAGGGAGGTGGGGAGATGGGGTTGGAGGGTAGGTGGAGGAGAAAGAGGAGGAGGAGGTGGGGAAGGAAGGGGAGAAGGTGGGAAGGGAGGGGAGAAGGGGGGAGGGAGAGGGGAAGGGAGGTGGGGAGATGGGGTTGGAGGGGGGAGAGGGAGAAGGTGGGGAGGGAGACGGAAAGGGAGGTGGGGAGATGGGGTTGGAGGGTAGGGGGATCAAGGTGGAGGAGAAAGGGGAGGACGAGGTGTGGAAGGAAGGGAGAAAGGAGGGATAGGGGGGCGGGGAAAGGGAGAAGATGCAGGTGGGGAGAAAAGGGGAAATGGATGGAAAAGGGAGGAGGGAAGAATGGGGAGCGTTTGTGAATTTGGATCGGGAAAGGAATGACTGGAAAGGAATAGGAGCCATAGGGCAGGAGAAATAGGGTGAGCGGGAATGGGCTGGGAAGAGAGAGAGAGAGAGAGAGAGAGAGAGAGAGAGAGGGGCGAGTAGGGGAGGGAGGGCGGGGGGCCTTGGGGGTATGGAGGGGGCTTGATGGAAAGGGAGAATGAAGCGATGACCTGGTTTAACCTTTGGAGAACCGGTACTTGTGTTATGAGGCTCTCCCGCGCGTGTACGTACGTGTGTCCGTCTGTCTGTGTGTGTGTAAGGGCTCGCTTGTGTGCGCATATGTCTCGGGAGGGATGATTGTGTGCATGTAAGTCTGCACATTCGCGCGTGCATGCATGGGATCTAAAAACAAGTCTGCATTGCCCTTGCATCAAAAATCCCGGCGCCCCTCGCCCCCAGAGGCAGCAGCCTCCTCGCCTTTCGCCGGGCGAGAGAAACTCGTGCGCGGCCCTTCCTCCTTCCCTCCCTTCCTCCCTTCCTCCCTTCCTCCTTCCCGGGCGCGGGGCGTTTTTGTGGGAAACTGCCCTCTCGTTCGGCGGCGCCTCCTAAGGTCACAAAGTTGCCGGGCTCACCTGCGGCCGCAACCCTTTCCCTTTTGTGTCCGGGACCCGTCCTCCCGCGGCAACAGCAGGCCGCCGCCGCCGCCGCCGCCCGCCGCTGCTCTCCCTCGGCTGCGGCTGCGGTTCAAGGGACAGGGCTCCCGGGGGCTCGCTCCCGATGCGGTCCCGTCGCACGGGGGCGCCGCGGGAGACCTCCGGGCGGGATTGGGCGGGATTTTGCCTTTGGTGGGATTCTCTCTGTCTGTCTGTCTGTCTCTCTCTCCTCTCTCTCTCCTCTCTCTCTCTCTCTCTCTCTCTCTCTCTCTCTCTCTCTCTCTCTCTCTCTCTCTCTCTCTCTCTCTCTCTCTCTCTCTCTCTCTCTCTCTCTCTCTCTCTCCTCTCTCTCTCCTCTCTCTCCCTCCTCTCTCTCTCTCTCTCTCTCTCGGTGCCTCTGCTCTTCTCTCTCTCCCAACAACCTCTCTCTCTCTCTCCCTCTCAACTCTCTCTCCCTCCCTCTTTCCTCCCTCCCTCTTTCCCTCTCCCTCTCTCTCCTCTCTCCTTTCTCCTTCTCTCTCCCTCTCGCCCTCCTTCGTTCCCTTCCTTCCTCCCTCCCTTCGTCTCATATCAGCGAATTCACACATGTTACCTCCGACGTTGTGTTTGTCCTCTCTCTCTCTCTCTCTCTCTCTCTCTCTCTCTCTCTCTCTCTCTCTCTCCTCTCCTCTCTCTTCTCTCTCTCCTCTCTCTCTCTCTCCTCTCTCTCTCCTCCCCTCCTCTCTCTCTCTCTCCTCCCTCTCCTCTCTCCTCCCTCCCTCTCCCCCTCTCTCCTCCTCTCTCCAACCCCTCTCTCTCTCTCCCTCTCTCTCTTTCTCCTTCCTCTCCCTCTCGCCCTCCTTCGTTCCCTTCCTTCCTTCCTCCCTCCGTCTCATATCATCAATTCACACATATTACCGTCGACGTTGTGGTTGCTCTCTCTCTCTCCCTCTCTCCTCTCTCTCCTCTCTCTCTCACTCTCTCTCTCCTCTCTCTCCTCTCTCTCTCTCTCTCTCGCTCTCTCCTCTCTCTCTCTCTCTCGATCTCTCTTCTCTCTTCTCTCTCTCTCTCTTCGCCCTCTCTCTCTCTCTCCTCTTCTCCTCGCTCTTCTCATATTCAATCGCAGTTTTTCACACATATTACCCCGTCGACGTGTTGTGTTGGGACTGCCAGCTCCGGGAGGTCGACTATTTACAATCATTACGGAGAGGAAACTTTCTCATCGTCTCTCTCTCTCATCTCTCTCTCTCTCTCTCGTCTCTCTCTCGTCTTCTCTCTCTCTCCTCTCTCATCCTCTCCTCTCCTCTCTCCTCCTCTCTTTCTCTCTCTCTCTCTTCTCTTCTCTCTCCTCTCTCTCTCTTCTCCTCTCTCTCTCTCTCTCTTCCTCCCTCCTCTCTCTCTCTCTCTCCTCTCTCTCTCTTTCTCTCCTCCCTCCCTCCCTCTAACCTCTCTCTTCTCTCTCCCTCTCAAACTCTCTCCTCTCTCTCCCTCTCTCTCCTCTCTTTCCTTTCTCTCTCTCTCCCTCTCGCTCTCTCCTTCGTTCCCCTTCCTTCCTTTCCCTCCATCCGTCTCCCATATTCCAGCAGTTTTCACACCATATAACCGCGACGTTGTGTTGTCTCCTCTCTCTTCTCTACTCCTCTCTCTCTCTCTCGTCCTCTCTCTCTCTCTCTCTCTCCTCTCTTCTCTCTCTCTCTCTCTCCCTCTCTCTTCTCTCTCTCTCTTCTCGTCCCTTCCCTCTCAACCCTCTCCTCCCTCTCCCTCTCAACCTCTTATCTCCTCTCCTCCCTCTCAACTCTCTCTCTCCCTCGCCTCTTTCTCTCTCCCTCCCCTCTCAACCCCTCTCGCCTCTCTCTCCTCTCTTTTCCCCTTCTCTCTCCTCTCGCCTCCTTCCGTTCCCGTTCCTTCCTCCCCCCTCCGCTCAATATCAGCGAAATTCAACTACATATTACCGTCCGTTGTGTTGTTCTCTCTCTCTCTCCTCTTCTCTCTCTCTCTTCTTCCTCTCTCTCTCTCTCTCTCTCTCTCTCTCTCTCTCTCCTCTCTCTCTCCTCTCTCTTCTCCTCCTCCCTCCCCTCCCTCCCTCTTCTCTCCTCCTTCAAAACCCCTCTCCCTCCCTCTCTCTCTCCCCTCCTCTCAAAGCGCCCCTCTCCCTCCCTCTCTCCCTCTCTTTTTTTTCTCCTTCTCTCTCCCTCATCGCGGACCGTCAACTATTTACATCATCTACGAGAGGGAAAACTTTACATCTGAAGGACTCTGCGCATTTGCCGGTTGCTAACCGGCCGTCGGTTTTATTCGTGGACATACGCCTCACATTCACGTTCACTTCGTTTTTTTCCGAAAACTCCCAGCATGAGTGTCATGGCAAGTCGGGTTTTTTTTTTCCTATAGTTGGTTCTGTGTTTTTTGCTTAGTTGGTTTTATTTTTTTTTTTTTTTCCTAGTTTGTTTTTATTTTGTTTTTTTCCTAGTTGTTTTATTTTATTTTTTTCCTAGTTGTTTTTATTTTAATAGTTTTCTCTTGTTTCTTTCTCTTTAATTCTTCTTGGCTTTTTCCTATAGTTGTCTGTATTTTTTTTCCTAGTTGTTTCATTTTTTTTTTCCTAGTGGTTCTATTTTGTTTTTTTCCTAGTTGTTTTTATTTTTTGTTTCTCCTCCTGTTCTTCATTCCCCTTCTTGGCTTTTTCCTAATAGTTGTTCTGTATTTTTCCCGGCGTAGTGTTTCCTATTATTTATTTTTTTCCTAGTTGTTTTTATTTTTATATTTTCTCTGTTTCTTCATTCTCCTTCTTGGCATATGCATCCGATTTTTTTTTTTTTTTTTTTTTTTTTTTTTTGAGTGGCTAGCGCTACCTGCTACTTTGATGACGTCATCGTGCATTCCGAAGACGGCCTGGTTTTTGTCTTTCGTTTTTTTTTTTTTTTACTTCTTGAATTATAAATTTAATTTATTTAATTAAATAAATTTTATTAATAATTTAATTAAATTATTTATTGCGTCATCCTTATATTTTTTTTAGCCTTTGTTTCATCTTGCTTTGTTGTATGTTTTTTGTTGTTTTATTCTATATTTTTTCTTCTCTCTCACCTCCTTCCCAATTCTTCTTCTTCCTTCTTCTTCTTCTTCTTATTATTAAATTATTAATTATTATTAATTATTATTATTAATTCTCCCCCCTCCTCCCAATCCTCTCTCCTCCTCTCTCTTTCTTCTTCTTCTTCTTCTTTTCTCCTACTACCTCCTCTTCCTCTTCCTCTTCCACCTCCCTCCCTCCCATTCCCCTCTCCTCCTCCCCTCCCCTTCCCCCCTCCTCCCTCCTCCTCCTCCTCCTCCTCCCCTCTCCTCCCTCCCCCCCCATCCCCTTCCCCTTCCTCCTCCTCCTCCTCCCTACTCCTCTCCCTCCTCCTCCTCCTCCTCCTCCTCCTCCCTTCCTCCTCCTCCCCTTCCTCCTCCTCCTCCTCCTCCTCCTCCCCTTCCCCCTCCCCTTCCTCCTCCTCGCTCCTCCTCCTGCCTCCTCCTCCTCCTCACCTTCCTCCTCCTCCTCCTCCTCCTCCTCCTCCTTCCCTCCCCCTTCCTCCTCCCCTCCTCCTCCTCTTCCTCCTCCTCCTCCTCCTCCTCCTCCTCCTCCCCCCCCTCTCTCCCCTCTTCCTCCTCCCCTTCAATTCCTCCTCCTTCTCCTCCCCTCCATTCCCCTTCCTCCTCCCCTCCTCCTCCTCCTCCCCTTCCCCCTCACCTCCTCCTCCCCCTCCCCATCCCCTTCCTCCTCCTCCTCCCTCTTCTTCCTCCTCCTCCTCTCCTCCTCCTCCCCCCCTTCCCTCCTCCTCCTCCTCCCCCCCTTCTCCCTCCACCATTCTCCTCCACTTCCCCCCCTTCCCCTCCACCTTCCCCTTCCCCTCCCTTCCCTCTCGCTCCTCCTCCTCCTCCTCCTCCTCCACCTCCCATCCCCTTCCTCCTCCCTCCTCCTCCCCTCCCTTCCCCCTTTTCTTCCTTCTTCTTCTTCTTCTTCTTCTTTCTTCTTCCTCCTCCTCCTCCTCCTCACTCCTCCTCCTCCTCCTCCTCCTCCTCCTCCTCCTCCTCCCTTTTCCCAAGACAAGAAAATCTGGACGTCCTTGCCAGAAGAGCTCTGCTGCGCGCCCGCCCTCCCGTCCTGCTTTTTTATCCGGACTCTGAAGAAAAACAGATGAAAACAGAACGAATGAAAGATAACACGTAGATTATAATTTAAGATAAGACGTAGATTAATAATTAAGAAAAAGACGTAGATAAATAAATGATTAAGAAAAGACGTAGAGTAATGATTAAGCTAACAGGTAGATTAATAATTAAGATGTAGATTGATTAGATAACATAGATTAATATAAAGATAAGACGTAGATTGAATGAGATAGGTAAATAGATGGAGGATAGAAAAATGGATATATGATAGATATAGATAATTATTATTATGATAGATTATTTATTATTATTATATTTAATGATGAATAAAAGATGGCTGTTGCATGCAATGTTGAATGAACTATGATATTGTTATTAATTATATCACATTATTATATATTGCTGTTATTGTTGTTATTATCCATTATTATTATGATATTGTTATCATTATTATTATTATTGTTATATTGTTTTGTTACTATTATGATTATTGTTATTTATATTATTATTGTTATTGTTATTGTTACTATTATTATTGTTGTTGTTGCTGTTATCGTTATGTTGATCTTGATATTCTTTTACCAGTAATAGTGATTATTATTATATTATTTATCAGTCGGTATTCTTCTATTTTTTTACATTATATTTCTTATCAATATTTCTATTATCTATCATTAAAAATTGAAGCTGTGGTTTAGCAGCACTTCCCCGACTGATATTATTTTCATCAATGGTGTCACTGATCGGAAATACCTTTCAATTTTTTATTCTTTTATTTTAATCTCGCTTCTCCTGAAAGCCCTTTCTTCTTCTTGTTCTCCTTGTTTTTGTTCTTGTTCTGCTTTTTTCTTCTTCTTCTTCTTCTTCTTCTTCTTCTTCTTGTTTTTGTCCTTCTTTCTTCTTCTTCTTTCTTCTGCCTCTGTCTTTCCTTCTCCTTCTTCTTCTTCTTTATATTATTATTATTATTATTCTTTCTTCTGCCTCTATCTTTCCTTCTTCTTCTTCTTCTTGTCTTTCTTCTTCTTTCTTGTTCTTTTTCTTTCTTCTGCCTCTATCATTCTTTCTTCTTCTCTTCTCCTCCTCCTTTTTTTTTCTTCTTGCCACGTCCAGGAAACCAAAACGGGTTGACAGCCAAAGGGTTACGTTCCTTCTTGGATTAGCCTCCAACTCCTCCCTGCGGTTTCTCGGCCACGCCCCCTCGTCGCCGCTGGTGTGGGGGGGGAAGGGGGTGCTGGGGGGAGGAGGGGGAGGAGGGGTGTATGGGTGGAGGGGAGGGTAGGGTAAGGGGTGGAAGGAGGGAGGGGAGGAGAGGGGGTGGATGGAGGGGGAGAAGGGGGAGAGATGGGTGGAAGGGAAGGGGAGGGGAGATCGACACTCCCCTCGAGGAGAGGAGGGGTGGATGGGAGGGGAGGGGGGGGGAGGAGGGTGGAGGGAGGGGAGACGACACACCCGCGTCGCTGCCTGGTGTGGGGTGGGTGTGCTGGGGAAGGAGGGGGTGGAGGGTGTGTTATGGCTGGGAGGTAGGGGTAAGGGGATGGAAAGGAGGGGAGGGGCGGGAGGGGGTGGATGGAGGGGAAGGGTGGATGGGTGGAAGGGAGGGGGGGAGATAGACACACCCCCGCGTCGCTGCTGGTGTGGGTGGGGGAGCGGGGAGGGAGGGGTGGAGGGAAAGGAGGGGTGGGGTATGGGTGGGATGTAGGGTGGTAGGGGTAAGGGGTGGAAAGGAGGGGAAGGGAGATCGACACCACCCTCCGACGCCGCTGGTGTGGGGTGGGGGGAGCGGGAAGGAGGGGTGAAGGGAGGGAGGGCAGGGGTATGGGTGGGAGGTAGGGGCAAGGGGGTGGAAGGGAGGGGAGAGGAGATGGGGGTAATGGTGGGGGGAGGTGTATAGATGTGGGGTAAGGATGAGAGGTAAGGGTTAATGGAGAAATAGAGGTATGGGTATGGGAAGAGGGATGTGGATAAGGGATAAGGAAGGGGTAAGACGAGGAGAAGAGGTATGGGCGAGAGATATGGGCGAGAGGGAGAGGAGGAGGGAGATTTAGGGAGGGGTGCAGGTGAGGAGAGGTATGGGTATGGGCGAGGAAGGTAGGTAGGTAGGGTAGGGCGGCGTGAAGGAATGGTGTGAAGACGGAATTGGGAAGGGAAAGGACGGGAGGAAGGAGGGAAAGAGGGGTAGGGGGGTGGGTGGGTGAAAGGTGTAGTGAGGGGGGGAACAAGTTAAAGAACTCCGTTTTTGTTGTGGTGGAGTTGATGGCCGTCCCGCTCTCTCTCTCTCTCTCTCTCTCTTCTCTCTCTCTCCTCTCTCTCTCTCTCTCTCTCTCTCTCTCTCCTCTCTCATCTCTTTCACTCCCTCTGTCACTCTCTCGTCTCTGTCTCACTCCCTGTCACTCTCTCTCTCTCTCTCTCTCCTCCCCCCCCCCTCTCTCTCTCTCTCTCTCTCTTCTCTCTCTCTCTCTCTCTCTCTCTCTCTCTCTCTCTCTCTCTCTCTCTCTCTCTCTCTCTCTCTCCTCTCTCTCTTCTCTCTCTCTCTCTTTCTCTCTCTCTCTCTCTCTCTCTCTCTCTCTCCTCTCTCTCTCTCTCGCTCTATCGCTTTCTGTATAGTCTATTAAAATATGTGTACAGTACACACAACACCACACACACACACACACACACACACACACACACACACACACACACACACACACACACACACACACACACACACACACACACACACACACACATCCATATAAAAGCCCACACCGCGCTTCCCCTTTTCGGCTTTTTTTTTTTGAGTCCCTTAAACACTAAGCACAGCCGAGAGCCGGACCTTGTATACGTCATGTCAGCTGATAGAGCAAGGGGGTGGACGGACACAGGCCTCGAAGTGGAATGGAAAGTGGAAGAAAGTGGAAGACCGGGTGTGTGTTGGAATTCAGGTGAGGTGTGGAGAATGTGGATTTTTTTTTTTTTTTTTTTTTTTTTTTTTTTTTTTATCTCTCTGGGAAAGTTGATGTATTCTTGGTGTCTGATCTTCTTGTGTGTGTACCTGGGTGTTTTTTTTTTTTGTTCGTGTGTGGTGTGTGTGTGTGTGTGTTGATTTGTGTGTGCGTGTGTGTGTTTGTGTGTTTGTATTGTGTGTGTGTGTGTGTATTATTTATGTCTGCATATATGTATGTGTAGATTTATGTATATATGCATGTGTATGCATATGTATATGTACGTAAATGCAAGTAGATAAAAGTAAAACACACAGCATCCTCTCACACACACACGACAAAGACACAATACACACACACATAAACCCGAGCACCCACACAACCCCCCCCTCCCCCGCTCCCCCGGCGCAACACAACTCACCCCACTGACCACCTGGACGGGGCGAGGGCGCGGGCGCGGGCGGGCGCGGGCGTGTCACGGAACTCTCACTCGAACCGCCTCGAATCCCGGCTTTGAAGCGCCTTGAAGGTCTTACGTAATCCTTTCTGACGAAGATCCGGAGTCGTGGGGGTGTGTGAGGGGGGTGGGGCTGGGGGGAGGAAGGGGAGGGGGTGAGAAGGGGAGGGGCTCGGGGGAGGGAGGGGGAGGGGTGGTGCTTGCTGTTGCTCCCTTCGCGGGCGTTCAGGAAGGTCGTGGGAGGGATGGGTCGGTGCTTGCGCGTCGGGAGGGCAGGACTCACGTGTGTGTGTGGAGAGTAGAGAGAGAGAGAGAGAGAGAGAGTGTGTGTGTGTGTGTGTTGTGTGAGTAAGTATGTGTCTGGGAGAGAGAGAGAGAAGAGAGAGGATGTGTGAGTAAGTATGTGTGGAGAGAGAGACTCGGAGTGAGTTGTGTGTGAGCGTTACGAGCGAGAGGAGGAGCAAGAGAGGAGAGAGAGAGAGAGTAGAGAGAGAGGAGTGGAGAGAGAGAGAGAGAGAGAGAGAGAAAGAGAAGAGAAAGAAAGAAAGAGATAAATATACATAGAGAATGGTTCAAAGACAGAGAACAGAGAACCAGAAACAGAGGCAGAGAGAACAGTGATAGCGAAAGAGAGAGAGAGAGAGAGAGAGAAAAAGCGGAGAGAGGAGCGAGAGATTCTCCTCAAC
The DNA here is from genome assembly GCF_003789085.1 of Penaeus vannamei. Lineage (NCBI taxonomy): Eukaryota > Metazoa > Arthropoda > Malacostraca > Decapoda > Penaeidae > Penaeus > Penaeus vannamei. The sequence continues at coordinate 117,029 of NW_020872541.1, forward strand.
AGCCCGCGGGACATCAGACAGGTTTTCACCCGTCTCACCTTTCCACCGCGTGTGAGTGTTTGAGTTTTATTTTCCTTTTTTTTTTTTTTTTCACGTTACGTAAACCCTTCGGCGAGAGGTTGTTGGGAAGGCAGACACTCCGGGTCATTGGGGAAAAGGAGGCTTGGTTTGATTTTGTTGTTTTATTCCTTTGTTTACGTTGATTTTTTTTTTTTTTTTTTTTTTTTTTTTTTTTTTTTTTTTTTTTTTTTTTACAAAGGTGTGATGTGCCGTTCTCATATTTTTGTTGTAAATGATGATTTTGATGGTGATGATTCTCTCCATGATTGTTGTTATCTATGTTATCATTGTCAGTATAGTTAGTGCAAGTCGAAGTAATTGTGACAGGTGTTCAGTCTAATAGTAATGGTTGTTTCGCCACTGGCTTTAGTAATGGTAGCAGCAGTATTGATAGTATCATTAACAGTATTGATAGTATATGTAACAGTATTATTAGTAAGATTGATATTAAAGAATTGATAGATATGTAACAGTATTACTAGTATTGATATTAAAGCAGTATTGATAGTATATGTAACAGTATTATTAGTAAGATTGATATTAAAGCAGTATTGATAGTATATGTAACAGTATTATTAGTAAGATTGATATTAAAGCAGTATTGATAGTATATGTAACAGTATTATTAGTAAGACTGAGAACAACTTTCGTAGTCAGTCATTCAACTATCCCTCTAGTCATTGTACCGTTGCTATTATTAGCAGGTTACCGCGGGAGGCGCTGCCGTGACCTAATGCTTAATAGGTCACTGGCGACGGATGCCTGAACCTGCCTCGCCGGCCGAGTGCAGAAAGGGCAAAGGGGGAGGGGGTGTGATGGCCCCCGCCCCCTCCACGCCTTCTTCTTCTTTCCTTCTTCTTCTGTCATTCTTCTTTCTTCTTGTTTCTTTTTCTTTCTTTGTCTCTATTTTCTTTCTTTTCTTCTTCTTCTTCTTCTTCGTCTTCTTCTTCTTCTCCTTCTCCTCCTCCTCCTCCTCCTCCTCCTCCTCCTCCTCCTCCTCCTCCTCCTCCTCCTCTCCTCCTCCTCCTCCCTTCTTCTCCTCCTCCTCCTCCTCCTCCTCCTCTCCCTCCTTCTCCTTCTCCTTCTTCTTCTTCTTCTTACCCTCTGACCTCGCTAGAATCGGAGTCGCCCAGGCCGGTTTTGCACAGTTCGGCCGCTGATGGCGCTGCGGCCGGAGGGGGGGGGGGGGGGTGGCACCTGCGCAGCCCCGTCCCTCTCCCTCTCTCTGTGCGCGGAGAGGGAGTGCGCCGCCCTTCTTCTCTTTTTTTGCGCAAGGACTTTGTTGTTGAGTGTGTGTGTGTGTGTGTGTGTTTTTACGAGTGTGTGTGTGTGTGTTTGTGGGCGTGTGGTGTGTGTATGTGTGTTGTATGTGTGTGTGTGTGTGTTTGTACGTGTGTGTGTGTGTGTGTGTGTGTGTGTGTACGTTGTGTTTGTACGAGCGAGTGTGCGTGTGCGCGTGTGTATGTGTATGTATGCATGCAAGTATGTATATAAATCTCCATAGGTCGTCCCTCTTGAATATGCATGTATACCCGCACTCATACCACCGATTCTCTCTGCTCACGTAATTCGAGATATACACCAGATGCGAACCGGAAAGTCTCATTAATTAAGAGGGAGTGAGTGGCGCGCATGTGTGAGTGTGTGGCCTCTCTGCGCCCGTACACAATGAGTTGAGTGAGTTGGTATTCCAGCGGCTCCTTCCAGCGGCTCCTTCCAGCGCTCCTTTTTACACGCGGAGAAAAAGGAAAGTCGGGGAGGTATGAGGGGAAGGGGGTGGGGTGGGGGGACAGGGGGGTAAAGGGGAAGGAGGGAGGGGCGGGGGAGTGGAAGGGGACGAGAGAGACGGATAGGAAAAGGGGAAGGGAGATTATCATAACAATTTAGGACGAGGATAGAGGACATAGATAGATAAAGAGAGAGGGAGAGAGAGAGAGAGAGAGAGAGAGAGAGCGAGAGCGAGAGCGAGAGAGCGAGAGCATATCGCAGAGTATGTTTAGCATATTCCCGGCGCAGGTCTTCGAAGGAGGAATAGAAACATGGAAGATAAAGGAGAGAGACATCAATGAAAGCAGAAAGAGTTGGAAACGCCAAAAAAAAAATGTAGGAAAATAAGAGAAGAATCTACACAAGAGAATAAGCTACAGTGTTGCCGAATAAGAGACAGATCAAGACAGCTTCACTTTTATCATTTGAATTAACTAGCATAAAAATGATAAACAGTAAATAGATACTACATAGATAGATTCGTGAATAAGTAAATATATGTATAGATGGATTAATAGATTAGTGAATAAGTGAATAAATGCATAGATAGATTAGATTAAGGAATAGATACATAGAGTAATAGATAGAAACATACATACTGACATGTGAATAGATAATGAATAGATGCACAAATAGTCGAAATAATGAAAAAAAAATAGATAATGAATAGGCATATAATTAGTTGAAGGAATTAATAAAAGCAAAAAATAGACAAATTGATAGAAAAATACATCATTAGATGAATAAGTTAATCAAATTGATAAATAAAAGAATACAGGAATAGAGAGACAATAATAAATACATACGTAATTAGATGAGAAGACCAAATTATTAGATTTTCTTCTTAATCTTATTCTTGGTGCTGCTGTTATTGTTTTATGATTGTTATTATTATTATTATCATCATCGTCCTCATTATGATTATTATGAACTGCAAAATGAATAAACGAGGAAGAGAATAAATTTATTGAACCCACCGACATCCACAGAACAAGAAACGGAATAAAAAATGCATAATCTGGACCCCGACGAGAGGATAAAAAACAAAAAAAAATAACAAGAAAAAAACGACTAAGATGAAAACGAACGTACAGGACCCGCCGAAAACGGAATGAAAAATGCACATTCTGGACCCCGTCAAGACAAAAAAAAAAAAAAAAAAAAAAAAAAAAAAAAAAAAAATAATAATAATAATAATAATAATAATAATAAAAATAAAAACATAAAAGATAAATAAAAGAAGAAGAAGAAACAGAAAAAAAACGAACAATATGAAAAGTGAACGCACTGGACCCACCGACACAGAACAAGAAACGGAATAAAAAATTGCATAATCTGGACCCCGACGAGAGATAAAGAAAACACAAACAAAAAAAAAAAAAACAAGAAAAAACGACTAAGATGAAAAAACGAACGTACAGGACCCGCCGAAAACGGAATGAAAAATGCACATTCTGGACCCGTCAAGACAAAAAAAAAAAAAAAAAAAAAAAAAAAATAATAATAATAATAATAATAAAAAATAAAAAATAAAAAATAAATAAAAGAAGAAGAAGAAGCAGAAGAAAAAAACGATCAAGAAAAAAGTGAACGTACTGGACCCACCGGCACAAAACAAGAAACGGAATAAAAAATGCATAATCTGGACCCCGACGAGAGAATAAAGAAACAAACAAAAAAAAAAAAAACAAGAAAAAACGACTAAGATGAAAAAACGAACGTACAGGACCCGCCGAAAACGGAATGAAAAATGCACATTCTGGACCCGTCAAGACAAAAAAAAAAAAAAAAAAAAAAAAAAAAAAAAAAAAAAAATAATAATAATAATAATAATAAAAAAATAAAAACATAAAAAATAAATAAAAGAAGAAGAAGAAGCAGAAGAAAAAAAACGATCAAGATGAAAAGTGAACGTACTGGACCCACCGGCACAGAACAAGAAAATTGAGTGAAAAATGCATAATCTGGACCCCGACGAAAAAAAAAAATCAAACAAAAAACAAGAAAAAACGAATGAGATGAAAAATAAAGGTACCGAATCCACCGCCATCCACAAAACAAAAAACAAAAACAAAAAAAAACGAGTGAAAAAGGCATTATTTGGACCCCGACAAAAAAAAAAAAAAAAAAAAAAAAAAACGTACAAACTAAAAACAAGTAAATAAAACAAAACGAGTAAGATGAGAAATGACCGCACTGGACCCACCGAAAACGGAATGAAAAATGCACATTCTGGACCCCGTCAAGACAAAAAAAAAATAAAAGAAAGATAATAATAATAAATAATATAAGAAGAAGAAGAAGCAGAAGAAAAAAAAAAAACGAATAAGATGAAAAGTGAACGTACTGGACCCACCGGCACAGAACAAGAAAATTGAGTGAAAAAGGCATAATCTGGACCCCAACGAAAAATAGAAAGAAAATCAAACAAAAAAACAAAAAAAAACGAATGAGATGAAAAATAAAGGGACCGAATCCACCGACATCCACAAACAAAAACAAAACCAAAAAAAAACGAGTGAAAAAGGCATTATTTGGACCCCGACGAAAAAACAAAAACAAAAACAAACAAAAAAGAAGTAAATAAGAAAACAAAACGAGTAAGATGAGAAATAAAAGTACAGAATCCACCTCCATCCACAAAACAAGAAAGTTAAATAAAAAAAAGGCATTATTTGGACCCCGACGAAAAAAAAAAAAAAAAAAAAAATAAAGAAAAAAAATGAACAAACTAAAAACAAGTAAATAAGAAAACAAAACGAATAAGATGAGAAATAAAAGTACCGAATCCACCGCCATCCACAAAACAAGAAAATTGAATAAAAAAGGCATTATTTGGACCCCGACGAAAAAAAAAAAAAAAAAAAAATACCGTACAAACTTAAAACTAGTAAATAAAACAAAACGAGTAAGATGAGAAATGGCCGTACTGGACCCACGAAACGAAAACGAAATAAAAAAAAACGCAAATTTTGAAACCCGGCGACAAACGAGCAGCAGGCAGTCGCCATTTCCGGGGTCGCTGCATGAAAATAAAAAATAAATAAATAAAAAAGTAAATAAGAAAACAAAACGAGTAAGATGAGAAATAAAAGTACCGAATCCACCGCCATCCACAAAAAAAAAAAAAAAAAAAAAAAAAAAAAAAAAAAAAAAACAGTGAAAAAGGCATTATTTGGACCCCGACGAAAAAAAAAAAATAATAAAAATAAAGAAGAAAAGTAAATAAGAAAACAAAACGAGTAAGATGAGAAATAAAGGTACCGAATCCACCGACATCCACAAAACAAGAAAAATGAATGAAAAAGGCATTATTTGGACCCCGACGAAAAAATAAAAAATAAAGAAAAAAAACGTACAAACTTAAAACAAGTAAATAAAACAAAACGAGTAAGATGAGAAATGACCGCACTGGACCCACCGAAAACGAAAACAATAAAAAACGAAAAATGTGAAACCCGGCGACAAACGAGCAGCAGGCAGTCGCCATTTCCGGGGTCGCTGGATGAAATGGAAAAAAAAAAAGTAAATAAGAAAACAAAACGAGTAAGATGAGAAATAAAAGTACCGAATCCACCGACATCCACAAAACAAGAAAATTAAATGAAAAAGGCATTATTTGGACCCCGACGAGAAAATAAAAAAATAAAAAAAATAAAGAAAAAAAACGTACAAACTAAAAAGTAAATAAAACAAAACGAGTAAGAGAAAATGACCGCACTGGACCCACCCGAAAACGAAAACAGAATAAAAAACGAAAAATTTTGAAACCCGGCGACAAACGAGCAGCAGGCAGTCGCCATTTCCGGAGTCGCTGCATGAAATGAAAAAAAAAAAAAAGTAAATAAGAAAACAAAACGAGTAAGATGAGAAATAAAAGTACCGAATCCACCGACATCCACAAAACAAGAAAAATGAATGAACAAGAAAAACGAGTGAAAAATGCATTATTTGGACCCCGACGAAATAAAAAAAGCAAAAAAAAAAACGTACAAACTAAAAACAAGTAATAAAACAAAACGAGTAAGATGAGAAATGACCGCACTGGACCACGAAACGAAAAAGAAATAAAAAAAAAACGCAAATTTTGAAACCCGGCGACAAACGAGCAGCAGGCAGTCGCCATTTCGGAGTCGCTGCATGAAATGAAAAAAAAAAAAAAAAAAAAAAAAATGGGGATTGTCAGCCATTAGGGTGTCAGCGTCTGCGTTCCCGCGGTGCTGGCGCTGCGCTGACGGCGGCCAGGGAGGGAGGGGGGTGGGGTGGGGACTTTTGCTCTCATCTTTTCTCTCTTTATTTCTTCTTCGTCTTCTTATCTTCGTTGTTTTCTCTTCTGCTTCTTTTCTTAATTTCTTTTTTTCTTCTTTATCATATTCTTGGTGTTGCTGTTGTTATTGTTTTATGATTATTATTACTATTATTATCGTCATCGTCATCATTATTATCATTAATAATAATATTATTATTAATATTATTATCATACACTATCATTACTATCATTATTATCATCATATTACTGCTATTACTAGCATTATGATCATTATTATCAACATTATGATTATTATTATCATCATCATCAACCTTAATAACTGCTATTACTATCATTATTATCATCATTATTATGATTATCATCATCCACTACTACATCATCATCAATCATCACCACCACAATCATCATCATCACCACAATCATCATCACCACCACCACCATCACTACCATCTCACCACCACTACCACTACCCACCACCACCACGCACATCATTACATCACCATCACCACCACCATCATCACACCATCAATCACCACCACCCCACACTACCATCATCACCACCACTACCACTACCATCACCACCACCACGCACATCATTACCATCACCCACACATCATCATCACCACACCACCACCATCACCACCCCACCACCACCACCATCACTACTATACTACTACACAATACCATCATCATCACCACCACTACCATCTCCACCACTGCTACTACAATCATCATCACCACCACCACACATCACCACCACACTACCTACATCATCACCATACCACACATCACCACCACCACATCATCTCACCACCATCACCACCATTCACCACCACCCATCACTACACACACTACTACATCATCATCATCACCACCACTACCATCACCACTCCACCACTACTATACTA
>NW_020872541.1:134033-144033 GCF_003789085.1 Penaeus vannamei
TGGTTGGAATGAAGTAAAAAGTTCTTTGGTCAAGAATGGGAATGGTTGGAATGAAGTAACGTTCTCTGGTCAGGAATGGGAATGGTTGGAATGAAGTAAAAAGTTCTTTGGTCAGGAATGGTTTTTGGAAGAAAAAATGGGAATAAAACAGTTCTTTGGTCAGAATGGGAATGGTTGAATGGATAAAGTTCTATTGGAATGAAAAAAAGGAATGGATTGGTTGGAATGGATTATCCTGATAAAGAATGGGAATGATAAAATATTTGGTCAGGAATGGGAATGGTTGGAATAAATAAAGAAAATATCTAGTGATGAAAGGGAATGATTGGAATGAATAAAGTTTTTTATATGGTCATGAACATAAAAATGAATAAAAAAAAGTTCTTTATCTGGTCAAGAATTGGGAATGATTGGAATGAATAATGATAAAAAAAAAATATCTGGTGATATATGGGAATAATTGTAATGAATAAAAAGTCTTTATCTGGTCAAAACTGGGACTAATTGGAATGAATAAAAAAAACTATATCTGATCACGAATGGGACTGACTGGAATGAATAAAAAGTTCTTTGTCTGGTTATGAACAGGATTGATTGGAATGAATAAAAGAAAGTTCTTTATCTGGCCAAGAATGGGACTGATTGGAATGAATAAAAGAAAAAAATATCTGGTGATGAATGGTATTTCTCAACGCTGTATATATAGGCCTATATAAGAATGTATAAATCGTTTCCTGTGGAAAATCAAGAAAGTGTTAAGGATAAGAAATCTGATTCATAATATAAAAAAAAAAAATCTCATTTACCTTTTCTTTCGAAATTTCCTGTCATAGTGACTCTATCGTTAAGGATAAGAAATCTGATTCATAAAATAAAATAAAAAATCTCATTTACCTTTTCTTTCGAAATTTCCTGTCATAGTGACTTTATCGAAAATTGCAGCCCTTTGTTTTTGATTCATTTGGACCAGAAAAAAAGCGTGACTGTCATTGTAACGCTTCATTACACGCACACACAAAGCACGCGGTTGTAAATAGGATGTATGTATTAGTGTGTGCGTGTGTGTGTGTGTGTGTGTGTGTGTGTGTGTGTGTGTGTGTGTGTGTGTGTGTGTGTGTGTGTGTGTGTGTGTGTGTGTGTGTGTGTGTGTGTGTGTGTGTGTGTGTGTGTGTGTGGTGTGTGTGTGTGTGTGTGTGTGTGCGTGTGGTGTGTGTGTGTGTGTGTGTGTGTGTGTGGGTGGGTATGTATGTATGTGTGCTGTGTATGTGTGCATGCCATGCTGTGCGTGCATATACGCACACGCGCGCACATATTGACAGCCTCTCCAAGGGCGAGTGATGATAACACGAAGGAAACAAGGTCGACCTTGGGAATCAGACACTTTTCGGCGTGTTTATCAGCGCAGTCAGTGCTTGCTTGCGTTTCAGGCCCTGAGCTGATAAAGAGCACGATAACCGGGTAGATGCGCGTTAATAAGGGCGAGCTAATTAGTGGAGGATGATCGATGGTGGGTAATTAAGTGCACGGATGGCGAGAACTTCCATTGGGTAAGTGGTTATGATAATGATGATGATGATGATAATGATTATAAAGATAATGATAATGATGATAATGATAATGACTATAAAGATTAATGATAATGAGGGTTGATGAACTGGGACAATAATGATGAATGAATATTGATGTGATAAAACTTTTTTTTGATGTCTGTTTTAATTATTTGAGATGAAGATAAGGCTGATTTTTGGTTGGATTAGGCTACGTGCACGTGTCCTAATGTGCTTGCTTGCTTGCTTGGTTCCATCTACATTCGCAAGTGTAGGAGGAGGTGCTTTAATTACTTGGGCTTACTTTTTTTCTTTTTTCTTTTTTCTTAATGGTTGGGTTTGTTTATTCTTAAATTTGATTAAGGTTATAGGCCTATCGAGATATTTCCTTGATTTGCTTGATTGCTTGTTTGGCTTAATGGAGATTTTAGGGTTGGATTATTTTCTCTTTTTAAAAAATGATTCTGTTTTATTATTATTATTATTTTTTTTTTTTTTTTTTTTTTTTTTTTTTTTTTTTTTTTTTTTTTTTTTTTTTTTTTTTTTTTGCTTTTGCTTTGTTACGTTTTTACTCAAGGAAAAATAATGTAGAGATGGAAATATAACGTAAACATAAAAACGAAAATGTTCACCATGAAGAAAGTGTTATTTTGCTCTGTGTGTTTATGTTTGTGTGCGTGTAAATGTGTGTTTACATGAGTTAATGCGTACGTAACTGTGCATTTGCATGTGTGTATGTGTGTGTGCGTGCATGTGCATGAGTTGAGATGACATTTCAATGGTTTTGCGGCGCAGGATGTTGTTGATTAGAGATAAGCAGCGTAATGATCGTGATAATTACTTGTTGCACGTGAGGAGAATACATTTTGTAGATTATTTTTTTGTTTCGTTGTTGTTTTTTTACTTCTCTTTACACTTCTTTGTGTGTTCTTGTTTTTCGTTGTTGATACTTTTTCGTATTTGTCGTTTTATTTTTTTTTGCGTTTTTTTATTTATTTATCATATGTGTATGGTTTTTGTTTGTTTTTTAGTTCTTGGTCCAGGTTTTTATTTTATTAATTATTATTATTATTTTTTTTAGCGGGGTATGACGGTGGTAGGTCAGGGTAGAAGGAAGTGGGCGGGGGGGGGGGGTATGTTGATGATGTACTCCTGGATAGTGGTGGTGTGTGTGTGTTGTGTGTGTGTGTGTGTGTGGTGTGTGTGTGTGTCTGTGTGTCTGTGTGTGTGGTGTGTGTGTGTGTGTGTGTGTGTGTGTGTGTGTGTGCGTGTGTGTGTGTGCGTTGTGTGTGTGTGTGTGTGTGTGCGTTTTGTGTGTGCGTGTGTGTGTGTGTGCTGTGTGTGTGTGCGGTGTATGTGTGTGCGTGTTGTGTGCGTGTGTGTGAATAAATAACGTTTGTTTGTGGACACACACACGCACACACAGACGGAATATGTTTTTTTTTCAGGTATTTCACGTGGCCTAATTCTTTTGTGCCTCTTATCTCTCCTGACTTGCCACGTGTCCCAGTAGTCCCAAGTAATGGCACTCTCTGGCACTGTCGAGCCTTTGGTGCCGCCGACTTGCCACTAATCTGATAGTGATTGGGTGACAAACTTTGGCTTTGTGATTTTTTTATTTACTTGTCATATTGTCCGTTGTGTCAAGGGTGACGGCGGTAAAAAATGTGAAATGAAAAAGCGAAAAGGAAAATGTATATATCAATCGTTTTACCTTTGTGAAATGATGATGATGGTGAGGGTGATGATAATGGTAATGATGATGATGATAATGATAAAGATAATGATGATAAGGATATCTATAATGATGATGATTGTAATAGTAGTGACAATAATGCTAATGATGTTATTGATAATAATGATAATAATGGCAATAATAGTCGAATGTTATTACTAATAGTAATAATAGGGACAATACAAATAATATTAATAGTGACAATGATAATGATATTGATAATAATAATGATGATGATGATGATGATAATAATAATGATAATGATTAAAGTAACGATAATAATGATGGTGTTAATGATATTAATACACGAAGACACAAAAGCACTAAAGAACCGGGAACGCTCACACCAGTACTTACCACAGAAGTGAACCTCGTACCTTTACAACCCATGAAGTAAGTACAAGAACCCCCCCCCAACCCACCCTACTCAAAAAAAAAAAAAAAAAAAAAAAAAAAAAAAAAAAAAAAAAAAAAAAAAACACGGTGTGTAGTTTCGTAAGTTCCCATTCGTGAGTGACGGAGCTGCGGTCGGTGCGTGCGGTTTGTGACTTGGAAGGGAGGCAGCAGAGGGAACGGATGGCTGTGAACGTGTGTGTTTGTTGATGTGACTGTGTTTGTTGGTGTTGCTCTGTCGGTGCGTTTTGGTTTTTATTTTGGTTGTTGTCGTTATGTTTGTTTTTATTATTGCTAGTATTATTATAGTTGTTTTTGTTATTATCATCATCATCACATTCATTTCATCATCATTCATCAAAATCATCATATCGTCATCATCATCGTCTTCGTCATCATCATCGTTTTCGTCATCATCGCCATCATCATCATCATCATCTCAGTCATCATTCATCATCATCAATCATCATCAATCATCCTCATCATCATCATCATCATCATCATCATCATCATATCATTCATATCATCATCATCATCATCATCATCATCATCGTCATCGTCATCATCATCATCGTCACCAGCATTCTTACGAAATTTAGGCCTAAAGTTGAAGCAGCATTCCTCTCTCATCCTCAGGTATTCGTTGCAATCTATGGTTTCAACGAATCCCATAGGCTGTTGCGTCATCGTGTGAACCTAGTAGGGCTTCGGAATTGGCTGCCCCCTCCCCCTCCCTTCTCCTTCCCTTTCCTTCTCTCTCCCTCTCCTCTCTCTCTCTCCCCTTCTACCCTCTCTCCCCTCTCTCCTCTTTCTCTTTTCCTCTTTCTCCTCTCCCTTCTACCCCTCTCCTCCTCTCCTCCTCTCTCCTTTCCTCTTTCCTTTCTCTCCCTCTTTCTCCCTCTCTCTCCTCTCTCCTCTTTTCTACCCCTCTCCTCTCTCTCCTCTCTCCCTCTCCTCCCTCTCTTTCCTCTCTCCCCTCTCTCCTCTCTCCTCTTTCCTCTTTCCCCCTCTCTCCTCTTTCTCCCTCTCTCCCCCTCTCTCCCCTCCCTGTAAACCTCACGAGTGTTTCTACTCTTTCTGGTCTCCTTCCTTCCTTCCTCTCGATTTTTACTCGTTTTTTATTTCTTTTCTTGTTCCGTCCCCCTCGCTATATTTTTGTGTATGTGATAGGGCTCTCTCTCTCTCTCTCTCTCTCTCTCTCTCTCTCTCTCTCTCTCTCTCTCTCTCTCTCTCTCTCTCTCTCTCTCTCTCTCTCTCTCTCTCTCTATGTGTCTCTCTCTCTCTCTCTCTCTCTCTTCTCTCTCTCTCTCTCTCTCTCTCTCTCTCTCTCTCTCTCTTCTCTCTCTCTCTCTCTCTCTCTCTCTCTCTCTCCTCTCTCCTCTCTCTCTCTCTCTCCCTCTCTCTCTCTCTCTCTCTCTCTCTCTCTCCTCTCCTCCCCTCCCTCCCTCCTTTTCCTACCGTTCCTTTCTGTTTCTACCCCTCTTTTTCACTTTCCCATTCTTAATCTTCACCATGTTTCTCCCTTTCCTTTCCTGCTCCTCATTTTTATTCCTTACTCTTACTCTATACTATCCCATTTTCCCTCCCTTCTCCTCCTTTCCATTCTATCCCCTAGTTACCCCCCCTCCCCTTCATAGGACCCTCCCCCCAACCGTTCTTACTCTTTCCTGTTCTTCCTACCCATCACTACCCTACTCCTCCCTCCATTCCTGCTATCCCTCCCCAGCTCTCCTCTCCCTTCGTTTCCTCTCCCCCTCCCTCTGTCATCCTCCCCTCCCCTCGTATCTCCTCATCTCCCCTCTTCTCACCTCCCCTCCCCTCCACCTCCTCCCTCCCATCCTTTCATCTACCTGTTCATATTCCACGCTGTTGCCTCCCTCTCTTCCCCCTCCCCTCCCATCCCCATCATCTCCCTCCCCCCTCTCCCCCCCCACCCCAACACTTTCACTTCCATCCGGATTTTCGGGTGAGAGGGGAGTGGGGGAGGGGGAGGGCAGGGGGGCTAAGGAACGAAGGAAGTAAGACAGAGAGAAGGAAAGAATGAAAGAAAGAAAGAAAGAAAGAGGCAGAGAAAAACAAGGAAGAAGTGGACGAAGGCAGGGAGAGAAATAGAGTGAGAGAGGTAGGGAATGGGAAGAGAGAGAGAGAGACAGACAGACAGATTGACAGACTGACAGGCAGACAGAGAAAGAGAGAGAGGGGAGAGAGAAAGAAGAAAGAGGAAAAAAAGTCGAATAGAAGAAAGAAAAAAAATCGGAAATCAATAATCATACTAGAGAGGAAGAAAAGAGAAGAAAGATAAAAGAAGCGAAAGAAAGAAAAGAAAGAAAAGAAAGAAAAGAGAAAAGAGAGAAAGAAAGAGAACGAAAGAAAGAGAACAACGAAAGAAAAGAAAGGAGTAAGAAGAAAGAGAGAAAGAAAGAGAAAACGAAAGAAAAGAGAAAGGAGTAGAGAAAGAAAGAAAGAGAACGAAAGAAAGAGAAAACGAAAGAAAAGAAAAAAGGAGAAAGAAAGAGAGAACGACAGCAAGCCAGCAGCGAAGGGAGAGAGAGAGAGAGAGAGAGAGAGAGAGAGAGAGAGAGAGAGAGAGAGAGAGAGGAGAGAGAGAGAGAGAGAGAGAGAGAGAGAGAGAGAGAGAGAAAGGAGAGAACAACAACAGCAGCCAACCAAAAACGTTTCCACTCTCTGACCCCCCCCACCCCACCCGCCCACGCCTCGCCCGTCCGCTACCCGGGCCGCCGCCCTCCGTTGCTAATTGATCCTGTTAACGCGTCGCTTAGCCGTTGTCGCGCTGTTGTGCTGTTCACGGCGTCGCTTGGTCTTGAGGAGAGGGAGGAGAGGGGGGGGAAGGGGAGGGGAGGGGGGGAGTTCGGTGTTTCTTTATTTGAGAGGGTTGTTTCTCTCTTTATTTTTTTGGGGGTGTCTCTTTTGATTTGTCCTTTTCTCTCTCCTTTTCTTCCTTTTCCTATCTCTATTCTGTCTCCCTCCCTCCCTCCCTCACCCTCTCACTCCCTCCCTCCTTCCCTCCCCCTCCCTCTCTCACTCCCTCCCTCACTCCTCACCTCACCTCACCATCTCTCTTATTCATCTTATCGTACTTGAAGATATGATTCGCGTTGGTTTATATCTCGGCTCCTTGCACGCGCACGTAAACACTTTTTTTTTTAACATATTCTCGCCACCTTTCCTTTCCTTTCCTCCGAGCAGCCCCGCGCCTCGCATGACCTTCGTCTCTTTAATAATTCATAGAGCATAATAAATCTAAGTAATCAGCGTGTGGGAGGATTGCATCGCCAACGCTCTTGGGAGAAGGCGCGGCGGCTGACTGACTGACTGACTGACTGACTGACTGACTGACACAGACAACAGATTGATAAACTGACAGACAGACGGCGTTTGTGTGTTCATGAGAGAGAGAGCGAGAGCGATATCTGAAGCGAGAGAGAGAGGAGAGAAGTGAGAGCAAGAGAGAGAGGAGAGAGCCGAGCGAAGAGAAGAGAGAGAGAGAGGAGAGAGAGAGAGAGAGAGAGAAGAGAGAGAGAAGAGAGAAAACACCACACACACACACACGCACACACAACCACACACACACACACACACCACACACACAAACACACACACCACACACACACACACAGAAAGACAGAGAGAGAAAAAAAAGAGAGAGAAAAGACAGAAAGAGAAAGAGAGCAAGATCAGGAGAGAGATTCGCGTGCGCGCAGGCTCTCCCAACGAGCCGCCCCGACCCCAAGATGCCGCCGCCAGCAGGAGCGTCGTTACATAAAGGTCTTCCCGGAGTTACGTCAGCTGATCCATTCCGTAACGCAGAGCCAGCGGTCGGAATTTCGTTACTCCGGAGGTGTGACTGGAGGAAGGATATGGGGGGAGGGGAGGGAGGGGGAAGAAGAGAAGAAGGGGGAGGGGGAGGGGAGGAGGGAGAGAGAAGGGGGAAGGGAAGGGAGGGGGAGGGGAGGATATGGAGGAGGGGAGGGAGGGGGAGGAGGATGGGAGAGAGCGGGAAGGGAGGAGAAGAAGGGGAAGGGGAGGAGGGGGTAGAGGGGGGGAAGGAGAGAGAAGGGGAGGGGAGGAAGGGACGAGGAGGAGGGGGAAGAGAGAAGGGGAGGGGGAGGAGGATGGGAGAGAGAAGGGGAGGGGAAGATAGAGGAAGAGGGAGGAGGGACGGAGAGAAAAGGGGGAAAAATAACACAGAAAGATAGTGGGAGGGGGAGAGAGAAGAGAGAAAGAAGTAACACAGAAAGATAGAGGGAGAGGGAGAAGGGAGAGAGGAGAGAGGAAGAAGTAGCACAGAAAGATAGGGGAGACGAAGAAGATAACACAGAAAGATAGAGATAAGGAAGCGGGAGGGAGAAGAAAGGAGAAAGAAGTAAAACAGAAAGATTAGAGGGAGAGAGAAGGGAGAAAGAAGAGTAACACAAAGATAAGATAACGAGGAGAGAGAGGAGAAGACGTAACACAGAAAGATAGAGATAGAGGGAGGGGGAGAGAGAAGAGAGAAAGAAGTAGCACAGAAAGATAGAGGGAGAGAGAAGTAACACAGAAAGATAGAGGGAGAGAGAAGGGAGAAAGAAGTAACACAGAAAGATAGAGGTAGAGGGAGGGGGAGAGAGAAGAGAGAAAGAAAGTAAACACAGAATAATAGAGGGAAGGGAGGGTAGAGAGAAGGGAGAAAGGAAGTAGCACAGAAAGATAGAGGGAGAGAGAGAGAAGAAGACACGTAACATAGAAAGAAAAGAGGGAGAGGGAGAGGGGGAAGAGAAGAGACCAAAGGACGAAAGACCAGACAAGAGATAGAGGGAAAGGGAGGAGGAGAGAAAAGGGAGAAAGAAGTAACACAGAAAGATAGAGGGAGAGAGAAGGGAGAAAGACGTAACACAGAAAGAGAGAGATAGAGGGAGGGGGAGAGAGAAGAGAGAAAGACGTAGCACAGAAAGATAGAGATAGAGGGAGGGGGAGAGAGAAGGGAGAAAGACGTAATACAGAAAGATAGAGGGAGAGAGAAGAGAGAAAGAAGTAGCACAGAAAGATAGACATAGAGGGAGGGGGGAGAGAAGAGAGAAGAAGTTAGCACAGAAAGATAGAGGAGAGAGAAGGGAGAAAGAATAACACAGAAAGATAGAGATAGAGGGAGGGGGGAGAGAGAAGGAGAGAAAGAAGTAGGCACAGAAAGATAGAGGGAGAGGGAGGAGGAGAGAGAAGGGAGAAAGACGTAACACAGAAAGATAGAGGGAGAGGGAGGGAGAGGGGGAGAGAAGAGAGAAAGAAGTAGCACAGAAAGAAAGATAGAGGGAGAGAGAGGGGGGGAGAGGCGATTGGGGAGCGAAGAGCAAGGCTGGAGACAAGATGGCCAACGGAACTGCTTCCAAACGAATTAATAATATATTAAGTATTAATTAATTAATAATTTATTAATTAATTAATAATAATATTAAGTAGCACAAAGAAGAGGGGAGGGGGGGGGAGAGAAGAAAGAAGAAAACAGAAAGAAAGAGGAGAGGGAAGGAGAAAAGAAGTAGCACAGAGGAAAGAAGGTAGAGGGAGGGGAAGAGAAGGGAGAAAGAAGCAGCACAGAAAGAGAGAGGGAGGGGAGAGGGGAGAGGGGGAGAGAGGCGATTGGGGAGAGAAGAGCAAGGCTGGAGACAAGATGGCCAGCGGAACTGCTTCCAAACGAATTAATAATATATTAAGTATTAATTAATAATATATTAATTAATTTATTTATTTATTTATTAATTAATAATATATTAAGTAGCACAGAAAGACAGAGGGAAAGGGCGGAGAGAAGGGAGAAAGACGTAGCACAGAAAGAAAGAGGGAGGGGGAGAGAGGCGATTGGGGAGCGAAGCAAGGCTGGAGACAAGATGGCCCAACGGAACTGCTCCAAACGAATTAAATAATATATTAAGTATTAATTAATAATATATTAATTAATTAATTAATTAATTAATAATATATTAAGTAGCACAGAAAGACAGAGGGAGAGGGGGGAGAGAAGGGAGAAAGACGTAGCACAGAAAGAAAGAGGGAGAGGGAAGGAAGAAAGAAGTAGCACAGAAAGAAAGAGGGAGGTAGAGGGAGGGGGAGAAGAGAAGGAGAAAGAAGCAGCACAGAAAGAGAGAGGGAGAGGGGAGAGGCGATTGGGAGCGAGAGCAAGGCTGGAGACAAGATGGCCAACGGAACTGCTTCCAAACGAATTAATAATATATTAAGTATTAATTAATAATATATTAATTTTTTAATTAATAATATATTAAGTAGCACAGAAAGACAGAGGGAGAGGGGGGAGAGAAGGGAGAAAGAAGTAGCA
>NW_020872541.1:156533-159033 GCF_003789085.1 Penaeus vannamei
TCCGAGTGCGACGTACCCCCCCCCCCCACCCCCCTCCTTCCCGAGACGTGGGCGGCGGGCGTGTGTGAAGAGGTGATTAGACGGGCGTGCTTGGGGCGTGAAATCCATCCTCCTTCAGAACCAACTTTGGAAGTCCGTTTTGTATTTTGGTTTTCGTTTTTTTTTTCGCTTTTTGCTTTCTTATTTCTTTTCGTTTTTTTTTTATCGTTTTCTTTCTTTGCATTTTATTTTTTTTCTTTTCGTTTTCTCTTTTCTTTTCGTTTTTTTCTTTCGTTTTCTCTTTTCTTTTCGTTTTTTTCTTTCGTTTTCTCTTCTTTGCAATTGCTTTTTTTCTTTTCGTTTTCTCTTTTCTTTTCCTTTCGTTTTTTTTTTCTATTTTTTTTTCTTTTTCTTGTTTCTTTTTTCTTTTCGCTTTCTTATTTCTTTTCGTTTCCTTTTTTCCTTTTCGTTCTTTTTTCTACTTTTTTCTTTTCGTTTTCTTGTTTCTTTTTTTCTTTTCGCTTTCTTGTTTCTTTTCGTTTTCTTGTTTCTTTTCGTTTTTTTTTTCTTTCGTTTTCTCTTCTTTGCATTTTCTTTTTTTTTTTTCGTTTTCTCTTTTTTTTCGTTTTTTTTTTTTTTTTTCTTGTTTATTTTTTCAGTTTTTCTTGTTTTTTTTCCTTTTCTTTTTTTCTTTTCGTTTTCTCTTCTTTCCTTTTTTCATTTTCTTTTTTTTTTCTTTTCGTTTTCTTTTTTATTATTTTTCTTTTCGTTTTTTGTCATTGTCTTAATATAAGATAATTCTATTGTTATGATTTAGTAATAATGGTAATGATGATGATAATAATAGTAATAAGTAATAGGAGTAATGATAAAGCTAACAAAGATAATAATCTTGAGGGTAATGACAATGGTGATAATAATTATGATTATGAAAAAAACCGCGATGATAAAGATAATGATGTTAATGATATTATTGATAATGATGATAATATTAACGATATTAGTAGTAATGATGATAATAACAATGTTAGTGATAACAGGGATAGTAACAATGATGATAATAGTAATGATGAGGTCAGTAATGATATTGATGGTAGTAATGATAATAATGATCTTGAGTATCATAATTATTATCGTCATTATTATTATTATTATTATTATTATTTATTTTATTTTATTATTATTATTATTATTATTATTATTATTATTTATTATTATATTTATTATTAATTATTATTATTATTATTGTTATTATTATTATTATTATTATTATTATTATTATTATTATTATTATTATATTATTAAAATTAAAACAATGACCAGACAGAGAAGAGCCTTGGCATTGGTGATAATAACACTTAACAGTAAAAAAAAGTAATGGTCATAATAACGATCACAATGAAAATTATTATCCTCAACAGAAACGCCAAAGTAAAAACATTAACAAAATACACCAGATAAACGACCCCCAAAATACACAGGCCACTTAATTGAACAAGTGCCAGAGGCGAGTGTAAGCTGATATGAACAAGAAGAGAACATTTATCACTGGAGAATCGCTGGCTGAGTGTTGTTTTTGAACACAAATCGCCGGTCTGCTTGTTGGGTCTTCACTTGTTTGGCTTGTTTGGTGGGTCGGTTGTTGTTGTTTTTGTTTTGTTTTTGTTACTACTGGTATTGTTGTTATTTTTGGTTGCTGTTTATTTTTAGCAGTAGTGGTAGTATCGTTATAACTTATGTTTGTTGTTGTTTTTGTTATTATGTTTTCATTATCATTGACACTGTTATCATTAATGTTTAAGGTTGTTTTTGTGATTTTTTTTTATCATTATGACCTTGCTTTATTATTTTTTTTTTATAACCGTGCTTTAATTTTTTTTTCATTATAACTATCAACAATTATCATTGTTGTTATTCTTCATGTTATTATTACATTTGTTTTGTTATTTTTGTAAAGTTCTCCGAAATATCAAGCTCTCAGACCCCCCCTTCTCCCTACCATGTCCCCCCTTCCCCCCCCCTTCCTGCCAGCGAGATAGCGTATCTAATGTAAGAGAACATTTTTGCTCTGTGTAAGTAAGAATGTGCGAGATATACGTTCTAGCTTGGCGATCTTATTTTTAATATTTTGTTATTGATATAGATAACAATGTGAAGGCTATTGTCATTATTATTGTTATTGTTATTACTATTATTAATGGTAGTAGTAGTTGTTGTTGTAGTAAGAGTAGCAGTAGTAGATGTAGTAGTTTTAGTGATAGGAGTAGTAGTACTAGTAATAGTAGCAGCCATAGAAGTAGTCTTTGTATGTAAAGAATTAGTAGTATGAGCAGCAGCAATGGTAGCAGTGGTGGCGGTGACAGCGGCAGCAATGGTCTGCCTTCCCGAGACGTCTCCCAAGCCGCAGTCTCCGCAGGCGGTTGAAGTCTCTGCTCGTGTCTCGCCCTCTTTCTGTGCCTTCGCTGTGGCTCTTGCTTGTGCTCTTTTTTTTTCCTTTTTCTCTTGTTGATCATTTTCTTGT
>NW_020872541.1:166533-167720 GCF_003789085.1 Penaeus vannamei
TGATAGACAAGGAAATGCACACGGGCGGGAGGGGGGGGGGTGCGAGTGCGGGTAAATGGAAGGGGGGGGGGAGTTGGTGTATGCAGGAGGGGGGCGGTGTCTGGTTGCTCTCTCTCTCTCTCTCTCTCTCTCTCTCTCTCTCTCTCTCTCTCTCTATATATATATATATATATATATATATATATATATATATATATATATATATATATATATACATATATATACATATATAATATATATATATATATATATATATATATATATATATATGTGTGTGTGTGTGTGTGGTGTGTGTGTGTGTGTGTGTGTGTTGTGTGTGTGTGTGTGTGTGTGTGTGCGTGCGTGCGTGTGTGTGCGCACATATCAGTGACCACATCTATATACAGATTTATATCAATCTATTTATAAGCGCAAGCCTTTGTGTGCTGTTGCGCCATAGACTTCCCGCCTTCCGAGAATCGTTTCCATTTTCCCTGTTAACCAGTTTTGTCCCTTTTCTTTTTCTTGTTTTTCGGAACCTTTTCCAATGCCGGATTAAGTCAGTATTATCCGCATTCATCGTTGATCGTTGCCATACAAGGAGCGTTGGCGTTATCGCACTTCCCCTTTGGGTTAAATCTGATATTGATGATAAAGCGCGTAATGATTATCAGTATTGTTGTTGTTATGGTTGTTGTTACAATAAGGATATAAATAGTAGTATTATTGATAGTTATAATGATGATGATACTGATAATATTGATTGGTATGATTATGATTATTTATTATTATCAATGTTATTATAATCATAATCATAATGATACTAATACTAACGGCAGTACTAATAATCCTAATTATAATGATAATAGAATTTATCGACATTATTATTGTTGTTGTGGTATTAGGCCTATATTGGCGATAACAACAACAGTAATTTTGATAACATTCAGTGGAGTTGATAAAACTAGCAATTTTTGATAATCGTTTCTTCTTCTCCCTTCTTCTTCTTCTTCTTCTTCTCGGACAGAGCCGCGAGCAATAACAATAACAAATTAAAACTTGCAAACACAACATCCCGGAATCGATTTTCCTCTTCCAGGATCTTCGTTTGTGTGTTTTCCCCTCTTTATCATTTTCTTTCTTTCTCTGGTATGAGTCTGGTCTGCGGTATCTTCCCCGATTCCCCTTTTTCCCTCTTATCAGTTTCT
>NW_020872541.1:170632-173132 GCF_003789085.1 Penaeus vannamei
CTTTATCCTTCTCTCCTCCCTCTTCTTCCTCTTTTCCTTCCATTTTCTTTTTCATGCTCTTCTTTTTTTTCTCCCTTCTCCCTTTTTTCATTTTCTTTTCCTCCCTAATCCTTTCTCTCTCCACATCTTTCCTCCTCCTCTCCCATCTTTCTTGCTCGCTCCTCCTCCTCCTCTTCCTTACCTCCTTCTCCTCTCCTCCCTCACCCTTCCCAACTCCTTCTAATCCTCCTCCTGCCTCTCCTTCTTCTCCTCTTCCCCATCCAATCCCATCTCTCTCCTCCTCCCCTCCTAATTCCACCACTCTAACTTTCCTCCTCCCCTCCCTAATCCTTTCTCAATCCTCCCCACCTTCCTCTTCCTCTCCTCCCCCCTCACTACTTCCTCTTCTCCTCCCCCCCTCCTACTTCCTCGTCGTACTCATCCTCCTTCCTCCTCCCCATCCTCCTCTTCCTCCTCCTCCCCCCTCCTACTTCCTCTTCCTCCTCCTCCCCTCCTACTTCCTCGTCGTCCTCACCTCGCTCCTCTCCCCCATCCTTCCCTTCCTCCTCCTCCCCTCCTACTTCCTCTTGCCTGCCTCCTCATTACTTCCTCGTCGTCCTCATCCCTTCCTCCCTCCCCCATTCCTATCCTACTTCTCCTCTCCCCCTCCTACTTCCTCTTCCTCCTCCTCCCCTCTACTTCCTCGTCGTCCTCCATCCTCCTTCCTCTCCCTCCCCAATCCTTCCTCTTCCTCCTCCTCCCCCTCTACTTGCCTCTTCTCCTCCATCCCCAACTCCTTATTCCCTCGTCGTCCTCAATGCCTCCTTCCTCCCTCCCCCATCCTTCCTCTTCTCCTCCTCCCCCTCCTACTCCTCTTCCTCCTCTCCCACCCCTACTTCCTCTTCCCTCCTCCTCCCCCTCCTACTTCCTCGTGTCCTCTACCTCCTTCCCTCCTCACCCATCCTCCTCTTCCTCTCCTCCCCCCTCCCTACTTCCTCGTTCTCCTCCTCCCCCTCCACTTCCTCGTCGTCCTCATCCTCCTTCTCCTCCCCCATCCTTCCTCTTCCTCCTCCTCCCCCCTCCTACGTCTCTTCCTCCTCCCCCTCCTACTTCCTCGTCGTCCTCATCCTCCTTCCTCCTCCCCCATCCTTCCTCTTCCTCCTCCTCCCCCCCTCTCTGACTCCTTTCTCCTCCTCCCCCTCCTACTTCCTCGTCGTCCTCATCCTCCTTCCTCCTCCCCCATCCTTCCTCTCCCCCTCCTTCCCCCCTCGCTACTTCCTCTTCTCCTCCTCCCCCTCCTACTTCCTCGTCGTCTCATTCCTCCTTCTCTCCCCCATCCTTCCTCTTCCTCCCCTCCCCCTCTACTTCCTCTTCCTCCTCTCCCCCTCCTACTCCCCTCCTCTCCTCCTCCTCCTCCCCTCCTTCCTCCTCCTCCTCCTCCCCTCCTCCCTCCTCCTCCTACTTCCTCTTCCTCCTCCTCCCCTTCTCCTCGTCGTCCTCATCCTCCTTCCCCCCATCCTTCCTCTTCCTCCTCCTCCCCCCCCCTCCTACTTCCTCTTCCTCCTCCCCCCCTCCTACTTCCTCGTCGTCCTCATCTCCTTCCTCCCCCATCCTTCCCTTCCCCTCCTCCCCCCTCCTACTTCCTCTTCCTCCTCCTCCCCCCCTACTTCCTCTTCTCCTCCTTCCCTCCTACTTCTATCCTCCTTCCTTCTTCCTCCTCCTCCCCCCCTCCTACTTCCTCCTTCCTCCTCATCCCCCTCCTACTTCCCGTCGTCCTCATCCTCCTTCTCCTCCCCCATCCTTCCTCTTCCTCCTTCTCTCCCCCACCCTTCCCCTTCCTCCTCCTCCTCCTCCTCCGTCGCCAGGTCACACAGAACACAGACAAGGTCGAGGTAACAGGGGAGGGAGGAGGGGGGGGAGGGGAGGGGGGGGTAGCTGTCAAGAAATCGGCAGGTTAACATGACTCAATATCAGTAATTTCACTCTTATTGTTATTTATTGTCGTTATTTGCTGTTCTTGTTCTTGTTGGGGTGTTATTGTTGTTATTTGCTGGTCTTGTCCTTGCTGGTAGGGTGTTATTTTTGTCGTTATTTGCTGGGTTTTGTTCTTGTTATTTGTTGTCTTTGTTGCTGTTAAGGTGTTATCTTGTTGTTATTTGCTGTCCTTTGGTAATTAGAAAGAAATTAACAACGTAAAAGAGAGAAAAAGAGATATAGTAAATAGATAGATAGAGAGTTGGGGGAGAGAAAAGAGAGAGAGAGAAGAGAGGAGAGAGAGAGAGAGAGAGAGAGGAGAGAGAGGAGAGAGAGAGAAGAGAGAGAGAGAGAGAGAGAGGAGAGAATAGAGAGAAGAGAGACAGAGAGAGAGAGAGAGAGAGAGAGAGAGAGGAGAGAGAGAGAGAGAGAGAGAAGAGAGAGAAGAGAGAGAGAGAGAGAGAGAGAGAGAGAGAGAGAGAGAGAAAGAGAGGGGGAGGAAGAGAGAAGAGAGAAAGAAAGAGAGAGAAGAGAGAGAGAGGGAGAG
>NW_020872541.1:178132-218132 GCF_003789085.1 Penaeus vannamei
TCTCCAGCAATATCTATTTATTCAAGATATCCGCACAATATCCGCTTTCAGAGATGCGGATATACAGAACAATGCGGACATCCGGATAAGCAGTCTCGGATATCCACATCGCTTTTTACCGAGAACTGTTTTCATTCTGTTGTATATGCATCTTTCATTCATAAAGTCATTCGGTCATCTAAAATGGTCATAAAATGGTATTTTTTCTTCATTCATAAAATGATTTTTTCTTTCATGCATGGTCATTTTCTTTCATTCATAAAATTGTTCATTCTTCTTTCATTTCATAAAATTGTATTCTTCGGTCATTCATAAAATGGTCATTTTTCTTTCATTCATAAAATGGTCATTTTTCTTTCATTCATAAAATGCTCATTCTTTCATCATAAAGTTCATTCTTCTTTCATCATAAGAAATGATAATTTTTTTTTCATTCATAAAATGGTAATTTTTCTTTCATTCATAAAATTGCCATTCTTCTTTCATTCATAAAATGGTTATTTTTCTTTCAATTCATAAATGGTCATTTTTCTTCTTCATAAAGATTGTAATTTTTTCTTTCATTCATAAAATGTATTTTTTCTTTCATTCATAAAATTGTTCATTTTTCTTCATCATAAAATGGTCATTTTTTTTTCATTCATAAAATGCCATCTTCTTTCATTCATAAAATGATCATTCTTTCATTCATACAATGCTCATTCTTCTTTCATTCATAAAATGCTTCTTTTTTCTTTTCATTCCATTTTCTTCATTCATTAAAATTGTTCATTCCTATTTCTTTCATAAAATGCTCATTCTTCTTTCATTCATAAAATGATAACTTCTCTTTCATTCATAAAATGCTAATTCTTTCATTCATAAAACCGTCATTCTTTTTTCATTCATAAAATGCTCATTCTTTCATTCATAAACGGTCATTCTTCGTTCATCATAGATGCTCAATCTTCGTTCATTCATAGATTGTTAATTTTTCTTTCATTCATAAAATGCTCATTCTTTGTTCATTCATAGATTGTTCATGTTTCGTTCTTGTTTGTTTGTCTGGTGCGAAATGGGAGAGAGTCGAATGTGTACTACTAAGTGGTTTGTGGGAGATTGCTTTGCTGGGAATGTGTGGGGGTTGGTGGCTGTCTGCCTGTCTGTTTCTCTCTCGCCTCTCTCTCCTTTTCTCCTTCCCCACTTTTTCTCTCTCTCTCCTCATTTTTTCTTTCTTTCTCTTTTTCTCTGTCTGTCTGTCTGTCTGCTCTCTTCTCTCTTCTCTCTCTCTCTCTCTTCTCTTCTCTCTCTCTCTCTCTCTCTCTCTCTCTCTCTCTCTCTCTCTTCTTCTCTCTCTCTCTCTCTCTCTCTCTCTCTCTGCTCTCTCTCTCTCCTCTCTCTCTCTCTCTCTCTCTCTCTCTCTCTCTCTCTCTCTCTCTCTCTCCTCTCTCTCTCTCTCTCTCTCTCTCTTCTCTCTCTCTCCCTTCCTTCCTCCCTCTCCCCCCCCCTCTCTCTCTCTGCCAAAGCACTTCCTGTTCTGTCTGAATGTTCATCCTTCTTTACCTTTGTGTATGTTTTAGGATTTTTTAAATTTCTCTTCTTTCAGACAAAATGGATGATGTTTTTTTTTCATGAAAGGGGAGTGGGGGGGGGGGGGGTTATATTATCTACGCGACTAAGAATTTGGAGAAGAAGTATATCGACACACACACACACACACACACACACACACACACACACACACACCACACACAACATACACACACACACACACACACACACATATACATATATATACACTCACACCACACCACATCCACACATTTACTACCTATCTATCTATCTACACACACACACATACATACACCCATGACACCCACACACACAACATAAATACTCTACACCACACACACACATAATACTCTACACACACAACACACATACCACACCCCTAAACATTTCACACACACATAAAAGTGCGTTTTTATCCGAAAAAGGTTTCACAGAATATGCTTTTTTTCCCGGACTCTCCACACGGGAAGTCCGGACTCCGGGGTTGCACAAATCATTTTCGCAACATTTCCGAGTATTTACTGTTGCGTCATGTTTTATATATATATATATATACTCACACATACACGTACATGAGCATGAGGATACTTGTGTATGAATGAATGTGTGGTGTGAATGTATATATGAATAAATGTGTGGTGTGAATGTTATGGAAATGATGATGATGATGTTGGTAATGATAAAGATAGTAATGATGATAATGATAATGATGGATGTAAATATAATATAATGATGATAATGATTATGATTATAACGATATAAGATAGTAGTAATTATGACATTAATGATAATAGTAAAAGTAATAATGATGATAATGATAATAATAAAGATAATAATAACAATAATGATAATATCTATAATAATACATGATAACGATAATGAACAGTAATAATGGAACAACACAACAAAAATAATTGTTGATATTGATAATAACTATAATGATAATAATGATAAATGATAATAATAATGAAAATATATAATGATATAATGAATAATGATTGATAATAATACATAAATAATAATGATAATAATAAGGATAATGATGTATGATAATATAATAACAATAATTAATAATTAATATAATAATGATAATAATAATGATGAATTGATGATAACATTTAATGATATGAATGATGATGTAATAATGATTAATGATAATGATGATAATAATGTATGATGATGATGATAATGATAATATGTAACAAAAATAATGAGGTTACTTGATAATATGATAATGCTAATTGGTAACATAAGGATAAATGGCATAGTTATGATAAAATATATCGGTATAGTCTAATAATGTAATTGTATGATGATAATGGGAAAATAATGATAATGATAATGATACTAATAATGATAACAATAATGTAATTTGATAAATAATAATAAATGATGGTGATATAACAACATTGATAAAATGATAATGGTAGTTAATGATAATAATAATGAATATTAGAAAAATGATGATAACGATAAGAGCATAATAATGATGATGATAATAACAATAAAATAATGATGATATAACAATAAAATAAAATAAAATGAAAAAACATAATATTTATCATCATTATCAATTTACTTTTTTATATTTCATCATCATCATTATCATTATCATTGTTTCATTATCATTATCATTATCATCTTCATCGTTATCATCGCCATTATCAATATTGCTGTTTTTTACTTAATATCATTATCATCATCATCTTACTCGTCATTATCCAGGGAACTGTATTTAAGTCCAAATCCAAGTACCTGGATATTTTTCAAGTCCAACATCCGTCACGTTGGTATATACTTAAGTCCAAGTACAAGTACACGTCACTGTCCTTACGTACAAGTAACTTATGCAACTCCATGTGATAAAAAACACCTGGTGCAAATTCGTACATCCATTGAGAAAGTACAACATAATTAATCTTATATAACATGACAATATAATAACTCTGTACGTATGTACCCAATAGTACCATTACAAATGTTCGGTAGACTATATATATATAACTTTTGATTAAGTGCAATGTACTTGTTTGTACTTGGATGTACTTTAGTATTTTTCCAAGTACTTTCGGTCTTAGAACAAGTAATATTATTTTTTAAAACTCCAAGTACAAGGACAATACATATCTGTACTAGTCAAATCCACGTACATGTCCTTGACCCAATCTATTAGTATCATCATATATCCACGTACACGTCCTTTGACCCAATCCTGTTATTATCATATTATATCCACGTACACGTCTTGGACATCCTTTTTTCCATTATCATCACGTACACGTCCGTTAAACATAATCTGTTATTACATATCATTATCATCCACGTACATGTCCTTAACCACCTATATTTCATATCATTATCATCACGTACACGTCCTTATCCAATCCTATTATTTATCATTATCTTATATCCACGTACACGTCTTAGATCCAATCCATTATTATCAATTATCATCCACGATAACGTCTTAAGACCAATCCTATTATTATATTATCATCCACGTACACGTCCTTAGATCCAATCCTTTATTTATCATTATCACCACGTAACGTTTCTTAGATCCAATCCTCATTTATCATTTATCATCCACGTACACGTCCTTAGATCCAATCCTATTATCTCATTATCATCCACGTACACGTCCTTACAACCCAAATCCTATTTATATTATCTTATCATCGTACAGTCTTAGATCAATCTGTTTATCATATATCACTAACGTCCTTAGATCAAAATCTCGTTATTTATCATATCATCGTACACGTCTTAATCAATCCTGTTCTTATCATCATATCACGTCCATCGCCTACATCATCCACTTAGTACCACCGTCTTAGACAATCCTGTTATTATCACCATTATCATCCACGTACACGTCCTTACATCCCTATTATATCTATTATCCAATCCTATTATCATTATCATCCACGTACACGTCCTTAGATTCCAATCCATTATTATCATTATCATCCGTACACGTCCTTAGATCCAATCCTGTTATTATCATATTATCATCCACGGTAAGTCTTAGACCAATCCTGTTTATTATCAATTATCTCCACGTACACGTCCTTAATCCTCTATTATCATCATTATCATCCCGTCACGTCCTTAGATCCAATTTCCATTATATCATTATTCATCAGTACACGTCTTAATCCAATCCTGTTATTATATCATTATCATCCACGTACACGTCCTTACCCAATCCTGTTATTATTCATTATCATCCACGTACACGTCCTTAGATCATCAATTATTATCATTATCATTATCATCCACGTACACGTCCTTAGACCCAATCCTGTTATTATCATTATAGTCCACGTAAGTCTTAGATCCAATCTGTTATTAATTACTCATCCAGTACACGTCCTTAGATCATCTGGTTTATTATATAATTATCATCACGTAACGTCCTAGATCCAATTCCTCTTATTATCATTATATCCCGTAACGTCCTTCGATCCATCCTATTCCTTATCATTATTCCCGCGCGCCCTATATTTTTTTTTTTTTTTTTTTTTTTTTTTTTTTTTTTTTTTTTTTTTTTTTTTTTTTTTTTTTTTTTTTTTTTTTTTTTTTTTTTTTTGTTTTTTTTTTTTTTTTAAATTTTTTGGGGTGTTTTTATTATTTGTTTAAAAAAACTAAAAAAAAAAAAAAAGCACCTGGAAAAACGCGTTGGATCAACAAAAAAAAACAACCCATAGCGCCCGCAAATACACGTCCTTAGATCCAATCCTTGTTATTAATCTCATTATCATTCACGTACGCGTCCGTAATCAGTCATTTATATTATCATCCACGTACCTCCTTGATCAATAATAATATATTATCATCATAATAAAAATCACGTACCTAACACAAGTTAAGGACCCCTCTATTGATCATATATTCATCACGTACACGTCCTGTAGATCCATCCTGTTATTATCATATTATCATCACGACACGTCCTTAGATCCAATCTGTTTTTATCATATATAAGTCTCACGTACAGCGTCTTAATCAATCCTATTATTATTATCAGTAAGTCAGTCCTTAGAATCAATCCTTAAATTATATCAATTCATCCACGTACCGTCAATTAGATTCCAATCCTTATTAAATCAATCATTATGCAAGTCCATACATCCTTAGATCCCAACCTGAATTATATCATTATATCACGTACACGTCCTTAGCCATCTATTATTATCAATTATATCCACGTCACGTCCTATAGAATCATATGTAAATTATCCAATTAATCATCACGTACAAGTCCTACTAGCATCACCACTCTGTTAATTATCGATACTAATCACGTAAGTCCATAATCCAAATCTAAAATAATTTATCTTAACATTAATCAATCCACGGTAACTCTAATAGATCAATACCTTTAATTATCATATCAAATTACGTAACGTCACATAAAATAGACTCCAAATACGCTGATAAATTAAATAATCATCTATCAAAAAAAAAAAAACTCCACAGTACACATCCTTAGATCATCCATATCTCATATAAAATCAACTCAAATCCTCTTGACCAATTGGTTGATTTCATCATTATATCAGTACACGTCCTTGAAAACAACCCAAAAATCTAAGTAAAATTTCAATCTTATCTTCCCGTACGTCCTTAGATCCAATCCTGTAAAAATATACTATACAATATTCATCGTCGTCGCTTAGATCCAATCCTTTATATCATTATCGATCAGGTACAGTCCTTAGATCCAACTCCTATATTATTATTTCATCGACGTAACGTGCTCTTAGATCATCCTGTTTATTATCATCATTTCAATCCCGATACAACGTCTCTAGAACCAATCCCTGTTTTCTTATATCCAGTACACGTCTTAATCCAATCTGTTGTTTATATCTATATCACGTTACAGTCTTAGATCAATCTTATTCATTCTCCATACACGTCCTGACCATCTTTTATCTCATTCATCCACGTACAGATATATGACCATCCTTGTTACTGTATATCATTATCATCCAAGTAACTCTTTAGATCCATCCTATTATCATCAATTATCNTCATACTTTGCTCTACCTAGCTTCCTATTTACATGCCTATCTGTTCTATTCTCATCTCTTCGTATGTCTACTAACTCGACATCTTATACACTTCTTTTGTTTTTGTTTCTCCTTTCCAATAACCTATCTTTGTCTTTTTTCTTTCTTATTATACAACAATCAGTTTCTTTCCATCATTTTTCTAGACATTTTTCGATCTATTTGTCTATCATTCAATCTATATTTCTGTCTATCTATCTATTTGTTTATCTGTCCAACTGTCTATCTATCGTTTTACTTATTTTCTCCGTATCAATATTTCCTTCTCTTTCCCTATATTCTCTATATCTCTCCTCTTCTTATCTCTGTTTTGTTGCTGTTGTTGTTTGTGTTCCATCCCTTCTCTCAATTTTATCGTAACCCCGTAATCTATCGCATCTTTTATCGTGTCTAGCATCCAACCATTCCATCCATCCATCTACTCTATCTATCTATCGTATCTAATCGTATCTATCTATCTATCTATTCTAATCTATTTCGTATCTATTCTATCTGATCTATCTATCTACTCATCTATCTATCTATCGTATCTATCTATCTATCTTCTCTCTCTCTCTCTCTCTCTCTCTCTCTTCTCTGCTCTCTCTCTCCTCTCTCTCCTCTCTCCTCTCTCTCCTCTCCTCTCTCTCTCTCTCTTTCTCTCCTCTCTCTCATTATATATATCTCTTTAAATCTTTTCCCTCTCTCTCTCTCTCTCTCTCTCTCTCTCTCTCTCTCTCTCTCTCTCTCTCTCTCTCTCTCTCTCTCTCTCTCCTCTCTCTCTCTCTCTCCTCTCTCTCTCTCTCCCTCACCTCCCTCCCCTCCCTCCCTCCCTCCTGGCCCCTCTCCCTCCCCTCCCTCCCTCCACCCCTCCCTCCTCGCCTCCCTCCCTCCCTCCCTCCCCTCCCCCCCCCTCTCTCCTCTCTCTGCTCTCTCGTATCCTCCTCTCTCCATCTCTCTCTCTCTCCTCTCTCTCTCTCTCTCTCTCTCTCTCTCCTCTCTCTCTCTCGTCTCTCCTCTCTCTCTCTCTCTCTCTCTCTCTTAATGTCTCCTCTTTCTCTAACTCTTCATCTCTCTCGTTCTCTCTCTCTCTCTCTCCTCTCTCTCTCCTCTCTCTCTCTCTCTCTCTCTCTCTCTCTCTCTCTCTCTCTCTCTTTCTCCCTCTCCCTCTCCCTCTCTCTAATCTCTATTCCTATCTCTATCTCTATCTCGCTATCTCTATCTCTATTCCTCTCTCTCTCCCCCTCTCTCTCCTCTCTCTCTCTCTCTCTCTCTCTCTCTCTCTCTCTCTCTCTCTCTCTCTCTCTCTCCCCTCTCCACCCTCACCCCTTTATGTCTCCTCTTTCTCTCCCCATCACCCTATCTTTATATATCTCAACCCCTCATCTATCCCCTCTTCCCACCTTCGAAATAACCTATCCAACAGGCATAAAAAATAGATAAAAACGCTTAAAAAACGAGTTAAAAAAAAAAGAAGAAAAATGCGCGTAAGGAAGGTGCGTTCGACTGGAATGGCAGGTACAGAGATGCGAGGAAGGGGGGGAGAATGGGGAGAGGGCGGGGGAGGGAGAGGAAGAAGAGGGGAGGGGGGGGGAAGAGGGGAGGGGAGAAGGTGAAGGGAGGGAGTGCAAGAAGGTGGGGAAGGGGAGGTGGGAGGGAAGGGGAGAGATTGAGATGGTTCGGGGGGGTAGGGAGGGGGGAGTGGGGGTTAGGGCCGGCTCTGAGACCAGGTTAGCGCGTTCTGGTGGCGCCAGGTCGGCTCCTCGACGTACTAGCCAGAGGCACTGACATGCTCGCTTCTCTGTCTCTCTCTCTCTCTCTTTCTTTCGCTTATCTCTCTCTCTCGCCTATCTCTCTCTCTCTATCTATTCTATCTATCTATCTATCTATCTCTTCTCCTCTCTCTCTCTCTTCTCTCTCTCTCTCTCTCTCTCTCCTCTCTCTCTCTCTCTCTCTCTCTCTCTCTCGCTCTCTCTCTCCCTCTCTCCATCCTTAATCCCTAACTCTCTCTCTGTCTCCCTTATACCCCCCTCTCTCTCTCTCTCTCTCTTCTCTCTCTCTCTCTCTCTCCTCTCTCTATCCCTAATATTACTATTTATATATTATATATTATAATATATATATATATTTAATCTATCTATCTCTCTCTACCTCCCTCTATCTCCTTCTCTCCCTCTCCTGCTCCTCCTCCCTCCCTCCCTCCCTCCCTCTCTCTCTCTCTCTGTTCGTTCATTTTGTGTTTGCCTCTTCACTTTTCTGCTTAATCAGTTCCGGTGTTTTTCGAAAGTGAACAATCTTTCTCTTTTATTTTCTCTGTTGGCTTCCTGTCTCTGTGTTTGTCCTGTCGGCAAGCGGTATGTGTATGTATGTGGTATGTGTATGTATATTTATGATATATGGTTGATATTTTTTATGTTTGTATAGCAATTTATGGATGTATATATGTATGCTGAGTTTGTATGCCTTTTCTGTTCTTTGTGTCTGTATAGATGCATGTCTGTCTATTGTTTGTCCTACTCCCCCTTGTCTATCTTCCTCCCCTTCCTCCTCCCACTCCACCCACACCTCCCTCCTTCTCTCCATCCACCCTCCCTCCTTCCCATCCACCCTTCCCCTTCCCCTCCCTCTATCCCTCCCACCCCACCCTCCTTTCATCCACCCTCCTTCCCTCCCTCCCCTTCCCACCCTCCCCCTTTCCTCCTTTTCCTTCCCCCCCTCCCTCTTCTATATCCACACCCCACCCACCCTTCCCCTCCTTCCCTCCTTCCCTCCCTCTCCTATCAACCCACCCACCCTCCCTCCCCTCTCCTACCTCTCCCCTCCCTCCCTCCCTCCTTTCCTTCCCTCCCTCCTCCCTTTCCCTCCCTCTCCTATCCACCCACCCTCCTATCCACCCTCCCATCCTCCCTCCATCCTTCTTCCCCCCTCCCCCCCCCACCCCACCCTCACAACCCCCACAACCCCCCTTTTTCACGGCCTCTCGAACCCCTCATTATCACACATGCTACAACCTCACCTCGCCTGATCTGTCTCATTCTCGCTATTCAGTCAGAAGTTGCTGTCTCATTTCTTCTTCCTGTGAAATGGCTGTTGAAAAGGATTGCTGTCGAGGTGGCGGTGTTGACGATGGCGATGCCTCGGGTGTTGTTGTTGTCGTTGTGTTGTTTTGGTGGTGGTGGTGGTGGGGTGTTGCTCGATGACTTGGGTATTGTTGGGATTATTGTTGTTGCTGTTGTTGTTGTGATTGTTGTTGTTATTGTGATTGTTGTTGTTGTTATTGTTGTTATCATTGTTGTTGTGATTGTTGTTGAGTTGCTCGATGATTTGGGTATTGCTGGGATTATTGTTCTTGATGTTTGTTGTTGCTGGTTGTCGTTGTTACATTGTTGTTGTGCTTGTTGTTGAGTTGATCGATGAGTTGGGTATTGTTGGTTTTGTTGTTGTTGCTGTTGATGTAATTGCTGGTGATGTGTTGCTGGATATGTTGTTGGCAGTGGTGGTGTTATTGTCTTTGTTTTAGTTGTTGATTTTGTTATTTTTTGGTTTTGTGTTGTTTTCACTGTTGTTGTTGTTAAATTGTTGTAATGAGGAATGATGATTTTTTTCATTGTCATTTTGGCTGTGACTATAATTTTTGTTAATGTCTCTGATGTTGTTTTTCTTGTTGTTATTACTTTCATTATTTTCTTTCTTCTTCTTAACTCTCTTTTGTTGCAATTACTGTTCTTATTTGTTATTCTTTCTGTTCCTACTCCTGCTAATATCACTTTGTTTCTATTCTTTCTGTTGTTATCCTGTTGTCTTTGTTATCATCCCAGTTATTCTTATCATCCTTTCTCCCATCTGCTGTTGTCTCTGAATCTATATCTTGATGATCGATTATATTATGAAAGTTTTTTTTTTTTTTTTTTTTTTTTTTTTTTTTTTTTTTTTTTTTTTACTGCATGAGAAAAAATATATCTTGGAAGATTGGCCACATATAGAACCAAGAAAAATATCAAAATGTATCTATTTGTATCATGTATCAAGATTTATATATATGTACAAGATAAAAAAAAAAGATAAAACGTATATATATATATATATATAATATATATATATATATATATATATATATATATATATATATATATATATATATATATATATTGTTGTTGACTTTGTTGTTACCCTGGCCGGTGTCCTTGTTGTCGCCGCAAGTGTTCGTATCCCTTGTTGTTGCTTGTTTGTTCTCGTCTTCTTCCTCTCTCCTGAATCTCAAGGGCAGCCGCTACTCCTTTTAATTTTCGTTTTCTTCTAGATTCTGGAAGTGTGCGTTGTGTTTCTTCCAGATTCTCGTTTTCCTCCGTCTGGATTTTCGTTTTTTTTCCGATTTCTTCCATTTAATTCTCATTTCCTTCCGTCTGGGGTTTCGTTTTCCCCAAGTTCTCGCTTTCTTCCAGATTCGTTTCGTTTTCTTTCAGGTTCTTCAGATTCTCGTTTTCTTTCAGGTTCTCATTTTCTTCCAGATTCTCGTTTTCTTTCAGGTCCTCATTTTCTTCCAGATTCTCGTTTTCTTTCAGGTTCTCATTTTCTTCCAGATTCTCGTTTTCTTTCAGGTCCTCATTTTCTTCCAGATTTTCGTTTTCTTCCATCAATTCCAGTCCCTTTCTTCCTTTTCTTCTATAATCATCCGAGTTTATTTCCTTTCTTTTTTCCTTTCCCTCTTCTCTCTCCAACCCCCTTTCCTTCTTTTTTCTCTGTTTTCCCTCTGCTTCTTCTCTTTCTCCTTTTCTTCTCTTCCTCCTTCTTCCTCACTTATTCCTCCTCTTTCTCCCTCTTTGTCTTCTTTCTCCTTCTCTCTCTCTTTTCCTTTCTCACCACTTTTCCAACCTCCTTCTCTCCCTCTTCTTTTTCTCTCGCTTCTCCTTTCCTCTTCCCTTCTTCACTCCTCTACCCCTTCCTTCACTCTCTCCCCTTCGGTTCTTCCTTCTTCCTCCCTTCTCCCTTCCTTCGCAACACGTGGCGATATAGCGTTAAACGACAAACTATGTGTGTGTGTGTGTGTGTGTGTGTGTGTGTGTGTGTGTGTGTGTGTGTGTGTGTGTGTGTGTGTGTGTGTGTGTGTGTGTGTGTGTGTGTGTGTGTGTGTGTGTGTGTGTGTGTGAATCAATAAACACAATTAGACGTACATACACATATACATAAATACAAACTTAATAGATATACAGCTATAAACATAGGCCTATATGTATGGATGTCGTAAGGTTGCTTTTGGAACACGGTGCTTTGGCTAGCGTGCCGTGTGCAGTGCGGCAGTGCCTCTCCCTCAATCACTCCCTTCCTCCATCACATTCCTCTATCACTCATCCTTCCTTCTCTCCCTTCTCCCTCCCCCTCCTCACTTTCCCTTTTCCTTCTCCTTCACCCTTCTCCCTTCTTCCTCCCTCCCTCCTATCACTTTCCTCTTCCCTACTCCCCCTCCTCCCCTCTTCTATCTTTCACCTATCTCCCTCTTCCCTCCCTTGTTCCACCAACCCTTCTACTCTTCTCTCCTTTCTCTTCCTCCCTCCTCTTCCCGCTTGCTTTCCTTTCTCTTCCCCCCTGTCCCTCTTTCCCTCCTCTTTCTCTCACTCCTCTCTCTCCTTACCTCCATCCCTAACACCTCTCCATCTCTCCCACCTTCCTCACCACTTCCCTTCCTCTCTCCTCCCTCCTCCCTCTCTCCCTCCTCCACACCTCCCTCCCCTCCCTCCTCCCTCCCCCTCCTCTCTTTCCTCCCCTCTCTCCCTCTCCCTCATCCCTCCCTCCCTCCTCCCTCCCTCACCACCTCCTCCCCACCACCCCACCTCCCTTCCCCCCCCCCCAGATCCCCGCCCAGAACAGAGAAGCGAGGAAGCAGCGAACTTGTTGAGAGAACTTCCCCATGGGCGCCACCCAAGCGTGTCCCGGTTCCCTGTGGTAAATGCGGTGGCTTGCTGTGGTTGCGGTGGAGGAAGGGAGGGAGGGAGAGGAGAAAGGGAAGGAGAGAGAGAGAGGGAGGAGAGAGGGAGAGGGAGAGGGAGGGAGGGAGAGAGGAGAGGGAGGGAGAGAGAGGAGGGAGGAGAGAGGAGGGAGGGAGGGAGGGAGAGGAGAGAGAGGGGAGGGAGGAGGGAGGAGAGGGAGAGAGAGAGAGAGAGAGAGAGAGAGAGAGAGAAGAGACGAGAGAGAGAGACAGAGACAGAGACAGAAGAAGAACAGAGACAGAGACAGAGACAGAGACAGAGACAGAGAGACAGACAGACAGAGACAGAGACAGAGAAGAGAAGAGAAAGAGGGGGGGGGGGCGCGCACGTAAATAAGGGTAAATGGTTGTTACCCTCAACTTACTAATGGTTGTTATTTCGTCTTGTTTTAACACCGGGTTATTTGGTTTGGAATGGGGAGTTTAATCTCTTTTAATGTTTTGCTTTGTTTGTGTTTGGTTCTGGGTGGGCTGCTTTTTTTTTTTTTTTTTTTTTTTTTTTGGGGGGGGGGTCTTTTTTGTTCTTTTCTCCTTTCTAAGAGAGAGAGACAGGACAGACAGACAGACATCCAGAACAAACAAAACACAATAACAAACAAAACATCAAAAAGACACTCACACAACAACCCCAACAGGACAAACAAAGACCCAAAGGAGTAGGGAGAGAGGAGAGAGAGGAGGAGAGAAAGAGAGAGAGAGAAAGACGAGACAGAGAGAGATGAGAGAGAGAGAGAGGAGACGGAGAGGAGAGAGAGAGAGAGAGAAGAGAGAGAGAGAGAACACAGCAGCCAGAGGGGAAGAAAAGAGATCAGACCCGATTTCATATTATGCCATCNAAAAAAAAAAAAAAAAAAAAAAAATAAAAAAAAAAAAAAACTTTAGACTAATGCAAAAAAAAAAAAAAAAAAAAAAAAAAAAACGAAATATTGCAAAAGAAAAAAAAAATCTTTAAAACTAGGACTATGCAAAAAAAAAAAAAAAAAAAAAAAAAAAAAAAAAACTGTTAGGGACGTACTCCTGCAATGTTCGAAGGGGAGTGAGGAGCTACACTTTGCACAGCGGGGCAAAGGAAATAAAAAGAGGACGGGAGGAGGAGGGAGGGAGGAGGGAGAGGGGAGGGAGGGGAAGGGGGGGGAGAGGGAGAGGGGAAGGGGGAGGGGAAGGTGGAGGAGAGTTAAAAAGAGGAGGGCGAGAGATGGGAAGGGGGGAGGGGGAAGGGAGGGGGACGTGAGGGGAGGGGGTTCCACTTTCTGGTCTGGAGCGACAGTTGCAATTATGCATAAGGGGGTGAGGGGTGGAGGGGAGGGCGGGGGAGGGGGAGGGATTTCACTTATCAAAGAAATTTTTCTTGATCGTGAGTTCTGTGAGTTGTTGTTGTACTGTTGTTTTTTTTTTTGTGTGTTATATATATTTTTTTTCGGGATATGTGGGTATATCATTATGCTATAGAACAAATTGCATACGCGATGTACACACACACACACACACACACACAGCACACACAACACACACACACCACACACACAACGCACCACACACGACACACACACACACGCCACACAACACACAACACACACACACACACACCACACACCACGGCGACACACACAACACACACACACACCACACACAACAAGAAAAACACACACACATTACAACACACACACTAAGAACAGTAATAACGTGATAAATACGCAAAAAAAAAAAAAAAAAAAAAAAAAAAAAAAACGAAACGAACAGAAGAAAAAAATATATATATATTATACATAACATTTATAAAAACCAAGGAAACGGAAAACCGAAACCCCCCGCCGCGAACGAACACGACCAATCTACACCAAATTAAAATCATACTTGCTTCCAAAAATTTTGCCCATTTTCCTTTTTTTTCACAAGAGGAAATATTTTTGATACCGTAAAAGTATTTGGTGTAAAGTATTTGACGAGCTTTTAAAAAAGCCAACGAATATGCTATTCCCCATTCTGGATTTTGCCTCGGGAACCAAGACTATTTTACCATTGAGACTCGTTTTCGATAATTTTTTTTTTTTCAAGTCGTTAATTTAAAGGTGCATTGCAAGCCAATTGCAATACCGCAAAAAAAATTGATAAAGAGTACACCACAAAAAACAGACACAAACACACTCATAGAGGCCGTCCTCCTACACACACACGACAACACACACAAAGAAGATGTGAGAGAGAGGAGAGATGAGAGAAGAGGAGTGAGAGGGAGAAGGAGAAGAGAGAGAGGGAGGAGAGAGAAGAGGAGAGAGAGAGGAGAGAGATGAGAGGAGAGAGAAGGATGAGGACTAGTGGAGAGGAGAGGAGAGAAAAATGAGGAGAGAGAGAGAGAGAGAGAGAGTGAGAGAGAGAGAGAGAGAAAGAGATGGAGAGAGAGCGACGGATGGAAAGAGATAGAGAAAGAAGATCCGTCGAGAGATAGTTTTATAAATTGTGAATATCATACTAATTATACACATACACACACTATAAAACATACACGCACACAGACAAGCAATACATACAACTCATACAGATACATACACAAACAAACACATACACATACACACACACAAACATACAACACACACACACACACACACACACACACAAACATTACAAACGCATCACACAAAAACAATAAACAAACAAATACAACTAAAAAGACATACACGATACACAATCACAAACACAACAACACAAACAGGACAGGACAGACAGAGAGAGCATCACTCAACACCCTCGCTAAATTCAACCCCTTTTGCGCGCTTCAGAGAACACCATAATTTTCCGCGAATAACATAAAACTGAATTTTTTTTTTTTTTTTTTTTTTAGACTTTACTCACTTTGTGCAACCAAATTAACTTCAGGTGATTGTGAGCCTAAATTGAGAGAGGTGGGGAGAAGGAGAGGGAGAGGGAGAGGGAGGAAGAGGGAGAGGGAGAGGGTGGAGGATGGGGAGAGAGGAGAGAAGGGGAGGAGGCACGGGAGAGAGAGAGAGAGAGGAGAGAAGAAGAAGAGGAGAGGGAGAGGGAGAGGGCCAGGCGAGAGGAGGAGGATGGGAGGAGAGAAGGGAGGGAGAGGGAAGGGAGAGCAGAAGGAGGAAAGAAGAGGGAGAGGAGGATGGAGAGAAGGAGAGGGAGAGGCGAGAGGCAGAGGAGGAGAAGAAGGGTGGAGGAGGGAGAGAGGAGGGGAGAGAGAGAGAGGAGAGAGAGAGGTGAGGGAACGAGGAGGAGAGGGAGAGGGAGAGGGAGAGGGAGAGAGAGAAGAAGAGGAGAGAGAGAGAGGAGAGAGAGAGGGAGAGAGAGAGAGAGAGAGGAAGATGAAGTGAGAGAGAGAAGAGAGGAGTGAAGAGAGAGAGAGAGAGAAAGAGCAAGGCGAGAGAAAAGAAAGAGAAGAGAAGAGAGTGAAAGAGAAAGAGAGTGAGAGCGAGAAAAAGAGAAAGAGAAGAGAGTGAGAAGCAGAAAAGAAGAGAAAGAGAGAGAAAGAGAGAGAGGCGAGACCATTTGTTACACGTTGGCGACTGTGATATTATTCTATTTAGGAGTATCAGCGTTGGTACCACTGCTGTCAGTGGCATTGGCGATGGTTTTTCGTGCTGTTATTGTTATTTTTTGTAATTTCCATCTCTAACATCATTATGATCATAGCCTTAGCGTCATTCGAATATCATATCATCATTATCGTTATTATATCATCATTATTATCATTATCTCATTATCGTTATTAGTATCATATCATTCAATATTATTAACCAATCATGTTCTCATCGCCATTTCATTGCCAGCGACTTCGGAAACAGTACATTCAAAATAAAAGAACAAATATAGATGAAGAAATAATCAAACGAATAAATAAAAAACGGTTTCTCTCTCGAATTTCCCGCCAAACAAGCAACTAAAACCCGCGTCCGAATCCTGTGCCGCGGCGACGACACCGCTTCTTCAAGGCCGATTTTCACCGTCCCTTTTCCTCAGAGACGGACCATTTTCTTCCTCTTACTTTTTTCTTCGTGTTCGCCAATTCCTTTCCTTTGACCCCTGACCTTATGTGGGTCTTGCGGCTTCGTATTTCAGGGTAGTTTACGACAATCTCCGAAGATGATCAGGGATTTGGGAGACCGATGGGGTGGGCGCGGGACCAAAAATTCTATCTGCCTCAAAAATAAATAAATAAATAACGCCATACGTAAAAAACAATAAAGAATAATTGATAATAGAGTAATAACAACAATACGGTGATAAACGAGGGACTAGGACAGATAAGTTAATAAAACTTAAACGATAATAAATAAACAAACGAGATTATGAATCCACTAACGAAATGACGAATTGCTGAACACACAAAAAATAACAAATAAAATGACACATAAAGTAAACTAAAGAATGAGACGCTTCACGACATAAATGAATAAAAAAAAGAAAATAAATAAATAAATAGCGCGGGAAACTGGAACCATCTAGAAAAAAAAAATGGAATAGTAAAAAATACGAAAAAATACATGAGAAAACGACGACGAATAAACAGAAGAACATACAGAACAATAAATAAAAAAAAACATACAAAATGAAAAAAAAAAAAAACACCCACAAAAAAATAAATAAAAATAAAAAAATAAATGAACAATGCCTATAAATACTTTACTGGATTAACGAAGAGATAGACCCTATAAGGGAATTTAAAGAAAGGGTGAAATTTAGTGAAGTTGAGGGTGAGGCGACCGGGGGGGGGTAGAAGTGAAGGGAGCTTCGGGAAAGTGGGGAGGGGAGGGGGGAGAGGGGAGAGGGTGTTGTGTGTGAGAGACTGAGAGAGAGGTAGAAGAGGGAATGAGAGAAAGAAGAAGAAAGAAGAAGAGAGTGAAGGAAAAGGAGGAAAATTAGGGAGTTAGGAAGAAGAAGAGAGAGAGAGAGAGAGATGAGGAGAGAGAGAGAGAGAGAGAGAGAGGAGAGAGAGAGAGAGAAGAGAGAGAGAGAAGAGAGAGGAGAAGAAGAGATAAAGAAAAGAAAGAGAGAGAAAAGAGAAGGGACAGAGAGTAACAGACAGCACATAACAGACAAGTAAAGATAGACAGGACCAGATAGTGGGAGAGAGGTTCAGAATGAAAAGGGAAAACAATCACCCATGTCACCCCCAACTAAGAAAAAAGAAGAAGAAGAAGAATGAAAATAAAAATAAAATTATAAATAATAATAATAATAATAATAATAATAATAATAACTAATAATAATGATATAATAATAATAATAATAATATAAAAAATTACACAAACCACCTCCATCAAAAAAATAATAATATGAAAAAAAAAAATAAAAAATAACATAAAAACCCCGGCCCAAAAGACAAAAAAAAAAAAAAAAAAAAAAAAGAAAGAAAAAAGCCAAGCAAAGCGTAGATGGAAATAAAGAAGAAGAAAGAAAAAAGAGAGAAAGGACGAGGACGTCGCTTGGCACTGCGCCAGTCGATTCTCACACACGCAGGGCGAGGGAACCGTCACGGAAGGGGGGAGAGAGAGAGAGAGAGAGGAAGAAGGAGGGAGAGGAGAGAGAGAGAGGAAGGAAGAGGAAAAAGAAGAATGAGGAAGAGGGAGAGAGAAAAAGAAGAATGAGGAAGAGGGAGAGAGAAAAAAAAAAGAAAAAAAGAATGAGAAGAGGAAGAGAGAGAGAAGAATGAAGAGGAGAGAGAAAAAGAAGAGGGAGAAAGAGGAAGGGAAAAGTGAAAGAAGAGAGGAAGAAAGGAAGAGAGAGGGAAGGAGGAGGTTAGGGAGGGGAGCGAGAGAGAGAGAGGAGAGAGAAGAGAAGGAGAGAGGGAGATGAGAGAGAGAGAGAGAGAGAGAGAGAGAGAGAGAGAGAGAGAGAGAGAGAGAGAGAGAGAGAGAGGAGGGGCAGAAAGGGAGAGGGATGGAGCAGGGAGGGGAGGGGGAGAAACGACAGATGCTGATGTCTGCATACACATAGAGAGCTAGGGTAGTTTGCGTGAGTGTGTGTGTGTGTGTGTGTGTGTGTGTGTGTGTGTGTGTGTGTGTGTGTGTGTGTGTGTGTGTGTGTGTGTGTGTGTGTGTGTGTGCGTGTGTGTGCGTGTGCGTGTGCTGTGGTGGGTGTGCGTGTGCGTGTGCCGTGTGTGTGTTGTCGTGTGCGTGTGCGTGTCGTTGTGTACTGTTTGTACGTATGTAAGTACGTAAGTACGTATGTGTGTATACATAGGTATGTATGTGTATACAGTATGTATGTATGTATATACAAATGTATGTATGTATGTGCATGCGTTCTTTTAAACGGACATGGAAGTCAACGACGTACCTTTATGTGTGTCGAAAGACATCAGGAAAACCTTGTGTTCATTAAGTCACTACGGCAAATCTTGCTCTTCTGCAAAGAAGAAAAAAAAATAAGTATAAATCAA
This sequence comes from Penaeus vannamei, assembly GCF_003789085.1. Lineage (NCBI taxonomy): Eukaryota > Metazoa > Arthropoda > Malacostraca > Decapoda > Penaeidae > Penaeus > Penaeus vannamei. Next base: position 197,127 of record NW_020872541.1, read on the forward strand.
TAAGTATAAATTAATAAGTATGAATATATAAGTATAAATAAATAACTATAAATCAAAAAGTATAAAAATAAGTATGAATAAATAAGTATAAAAATTTAAGTATAAATAATAATAAAATAATAAAATAAAGTATAAAAAATTAAGTATAAATAAATAAATATAAAGATAAGTATAAATAAATAAGCATAAAAATAAGTATAAATAAATAAGTATAAAAATAAGTATAAATAAAATAACTATAAAAATATGGATAATAATAAGTATAAATAAATAGGTATAAAATAGTATAAAATAAAGTATAATAAAATAAAATTAAGTATAAATAAATAAGCATATAAAAATAAAGTACACATAAATAAGTATAGAAATTAAAGCATAAATAAATAAATAAAGTATAAATAAAGTACAAAAAATAAAAATGAAGAAAAAAATCATAAATAAATATAGGGAAAATTACATAGTATTCTAATAATAGAAATGCTATTACTATTATTCCTACTAAATGTATTCCTAATGGTAATGACGATGATGATAACAATAACAATAGCAAGGATAATAATAATGGTGTAAAGCATAACGATAACAATTCTTAAAAAAATGATAACAAAAATGATATTAGTAATAATAACAACCACAAAAAAATAATACACAGCAACAAAAACAACGACGATATAACAAACAAAAATGCAAAAAAAAAGAAGAATAACAACAATAAAAACAACAACAATAACGACAACAAACCCAAGAACAAAGACAAAACAAACAAAATTGCAAAGAAAAAAATACGAAAAAATAATAACAAATTCTAAAAAAAGACAAAGAAAAAAGAGAAAAAAAATAATAACAATCCCAAAAAGACAAAAAAACAAAAAACAAAAAATGACCCCAAAACAAGAAAAACTTAAAAAAAAGCCAAAAACAACAACAACAAAGTCTTCATCCCCCCCCCCACTCGTGCATTTCAGAACCCGGACCAAAACAAAGGTCGAGAGGTCACAGATCAGACTATAAGTACCTCGCGGGAATAGAATCTTCAGCGCGTGTTTCTTACGATCAAATCCTCCAAGATTCGCGCCGACGCTCGATACGAGAGGGGGATTCGACTCCTAAAGAGGATTCGAACCCATGTTTCGTCGGATTCGACTCCTAAAGGGGATTCGAACCCCTGTTTCGTCGGATTCGACTCCTAAAGAGGATTCGAACCCTGTTTCGTCGGATTCGACTCCTAAAGAGGATTCGAACCCCTGTTTCGTCGGATTCGACTCCTAAAGAGGATTCGAATCCCTGTTTCCTCGAATTCGAACCCGGGAGAACATTCGAATCCCTGTTTCGACGGATTCGAACCAGGTTTTGATGTTGGTCATTACGGTTATGGGATGTTTATATAGTTTATATGTTTATGTTTGTTTTATTTATCTATATCTATCTATATATGTTTATATTTATGGGATGTATTAGGAATTAGGTGGGGATGAAAGTATGAAATGTTACAGATGAATGCATGTATGGACACACACACACACACATCAGCATACACACACAACCACAACACACACACACACACAACCCACTCACCCCCCACACACAAACAAACAAACAAACAAAAACACACTCACACAAAGAAACGACTAAGCACTTCCTTTCCCCTTCCAAATTTTACGATCCACTAATTTCACTAATTGACTCCAATTTCTAGAATAAAAATGCCGAAATATCTCTTCGATTCCCGATAGAGGGCATTCCAGTCACGCGTCGCGGTTCTTGGCCAAAGTACACCCACTTAAGAATAAAAAAGAAAAAGAAAAAAACGAAAGAAAATGAAAAAAAGAGAAATAAAAAGAAAAAAAGTACTTTCATTTTGCGGCCACGTGGCTACGGGTCCGACATCGTCTTTGATGTGCACGGGAGAGTCGACCTTATGGATATGTCGCGTAAGGGTCCTTTTGGTTCGCAAGCTGACTAGTTATGCGGTTGGTGTTTTCGGGTCTGAGAGAAAGGGAGAGAATGGATGGAAAGGGGAGAGAGGGAGAAAACAGGAATAAAAGGAGAGAAAAAGAGAGGAAAAGAGAAAGACCGGTATATCTGATGCTCTAAACTTCAACCTCAAATCTTTAAAACGAAAACACAAAATGACCGTTAAAAAAAAAAAGTTTAAATTCAAGTTCAAAATAACGGTTATTTTTTTCACCACCATCACCATAACCGCTAAAAAAAAATCTTATCACATATTCAGTATCACTTAAACGAATTCATATTTCCAACTCATACAAAACTATTTTAAAATCATTAACGCAATATGATGTCAACAATGCATTCATATAACAATATTCATTAAAAATAAAACAAACACCAAGTCGACAATAAATATTCATACTTGAATATTTATTGTAAAAAAATACGAAAAAAGTCACACATAAATATTCGACTCCTAAAGAGGATTCGAATCCCTGTTCGACGGATTCGACTCCTAAAGAGGATCGAATCCCTGTTTCGACGGATTCGAACCAGGTTTTGATGGTTGGTCATTACGGTTATGGGATGTTTATATAGTTATATGTTTATGTTTGTTTTATTTATCTATATCTATCTATATCTATTTATATTTATGGGATGTAATTTAGGAATTAGGTGGGGATGAAAGTATGAAATGTTACAGAAATGCATGTATGGACACACACACACGTGCGCATACACACACACACATCACACACACACACACACACACACCACACCACACACACACACACACACACACACACACACACACGCACACACACACACACACACACACACACACACACACACACACACACACAACCCCCTCACCCACACACACAAACAAACAAAAACAAAAAACAACACACCACTCACACAAAGAAACGACTGAGCACTTCCTTTCCCCTTCCAAATTTTACGATCCACTAATTTCAACAATTGACTCCAATTTCTAGAATAAAAATGCCGAAATATCTCTTCGATTCCCGATAGAGGGCATTCCAGTCACGCGTCGCGGTTCTTGGCCAAAGTACACACACTTAAGAATAAAAAAGAAAAAGAAAAAAAACGAAAGAAAATGAAAAAAAAGAAGAAATAAAAAGAAAAAAAGTACTTTCATTTTGCGGCCACGTGGCTACGGGTCCGACATCGTCTTTGATGTGCACGGGAGAGTCGACCTTATGGATATGTCGCGTAAGGGTCCTTTTGGTTCGCAAGCTGACTAGTTATGCGGTTGGTGTTTTCGGGTCTGAGAGAAAGGGAGAGAATGGATGGAAAGGGGAGAGAGGGAGAAAACAGAGGAATAAAAGGAGAGAAAAAGAGAGGAAAAGAGAAAGGCCGGTATATCTGATGCTCTAAACTTCAACCTCAAATCTTTAAAACGAAAACACAAAATGACCGTTAAAAAAAAAGTTTAAATTCAAATTCAAAATAACGGTTATTTTTCACACTATCACCATAACCGCTAAAAAAAAATCTTATCACATATTCAGTATCACTTAAACGAATTCATATTTCCAACTCATACAAAACTATTTAAAAATCATTAACGTAATATGATGTCAACAACGCATGCATATAACAATATTCATTAAAAATAAAACAAACACTAAGTCAACAATAAATATTCATACTTGAATATTTAGCCATACGAAAAAATCACACATAAATATATACATTTTTTTTTCTTTTAATCTAAATCTGGCTTTATATGCAATTGTCATTTTCATTTGTCAAATGTTTACTTTTCATTACAAATATTTTTTCATTTTTTTCTTTCTTGTTTGTGTTATCAATGTAAACCTATTTCTGTATTCATTAAATGGATATAAAACACACGTTGGGCATGGTAACTATGGTGATGATGATGGTGGTGGTGATGGTGGTGGTGATAGTGACGATGATAGTGATGATGATGATGAATGGTGATGATGATGGTGATGGTGATAGATGATGATAATGATAATGATGGTGGTGGATGATGTGATTAATGGATGGTAATGGATAATGATTGTGGTGGTGAATATAAATGATGATAATGATGGTGATGATATCATGGTGATGATATCAATGATGATAATGATGGTGGTGGTGATGATAGTGATAGTGAAGATGAGATTAATGATGGTGATGGTGTTTATGAAGTTGATGATGGTAATAATGGTGATGATTGATACTGACGATGACTTGAAGATAAATAATGATTGATGAGAATGATGATAATGACGATAATCTATCTCATGTATCAACTCCTACTATCTATCTATCTATCTTCCTATATCCGTTAAGTAGCTAGTTCGCTTGTTCGGATAAACGAGAGAAATTTCGCCATAACGGCCAGTCGGTTTCTGTGACGGAGGACAGACTGCATTCTCTCTCTCTCTCTCCTTCCATCTCTCTCTCTCTCTCTCTCTTCTCTCTTCTCTCTCTCTCTCTCTTTCTCTTCTTTCTCAATCTTTCTCTCTTGCTCTCTTGCTCTCTTGGCTCTCTCTCTCTCTCTCTTCTCTCTCTCTCTCTCTCTCTCCTCTCTCTCTCTCTCTCTCACCCTCTCTCTCTCTCTCTCAATTTGTGTCTCTCAAGTTCTCTCTCTCTCTCTCTCTCTCTCTCTCTCTCTCTCTCTTCTCTCTCTCTCTCTCTCTCCTTTTTTCTTCTCTCTCTCTCCTCTCTCTCAATTTGTCCTCTCAAGTTCTCTCTCCCTCCTCTCTCTTCCCTCTCTCTCTCTCATCTCTCTCATCTCTCTCCTCTCTCTCTCTTCTTTTCTTTCTCTCTCTCCCTCTCTCAATTTGTCTCTCAAGTTCTCTCTCCTCTCTCTCTCTCTCTCTCTCACTCTACTCTCCTCTCTCTCTCTCTCTCTCTCCCTCTCGCCTCTCTCATGTCTCTCTCTCTCTCGCCTTCTCTCTCTCTCTCCTCTCTCTCTCTCTCATCTCTCTCTCTCTCGCTCTCCTTCTCTCTCTCCCTCTCTCTCTCTGAAAGCCTGGGAGACAAAAAAAAAAAAAAATGGCAAGAGAAGAGAGAGAGGAGAGAGAGAGAGAGAGAAGAGAGGAGAGAGAGAGGAGGAGAGAGTGAGAGAGAGAGAGAAGAGAGAGAGAGAGAGAAAGAAAAAATATATCATCGGAACTAAACCCGGATCAAAGAGAGAGGAGAGAAAAAAATGCACTTCCAGTTAAATTTTGAAAAATGCCAATAAAGACCGAAAACAGAGGCCGGATAAAAAGAATAATCATAATATATAAATAAACAAAACATGAAAACAATTGGTAAATCGAATAAAAAAAGAATATATGATAATACCGAGATGATAAGCAATAGGTAAGGTATAAGGAAATAAAATATAATGTAATGATAGTGATGTAATTATGATGATGGTGATTATGATGAGATGAGGAGGAAGAAGGAGAGAGGGAGAAGAAGGAGGGGAAGGAAGAGGAGGGACTAGGAGTGATGAGAAGAGGGAGAGGGATGAAAATGAGGGAGGAGCGAATACCCAAGAGAGAGGAGGAAATGGGTGAGAAGAGGAGAGGAGGAAAAATGAAGGAGGAGGAGGGAGGTAGGGAGAAGGAAGGATAAAGGGCAAGAGAGGATGGAGANGTGTGTGTGTTGTTGTGTCTACGTGTGTGAATGTTGTCTTTTTCATCAATATGCATTATGAATAAACGTGTATCTATCTGTAATGCTTCCACTTGTAGCGATTTCCGTTCCTGCCTCCCTCTCTTCTTCTTTCATTTCATTCTGTCTGTCTGTCTGTCTGCTGTCTCTGGTGCTGTCTGTCTGTCGGTCTGTCTGTGTCTGTCTGTCTGTCTGTCTGTCTGTCTCGTCTGTCTGTCTCTCTCTCTGTCTCTCTCTCTCTCTCTCTCTCTCTCTCTCTCTCTCTCTCTCTCTCTCTCTCTCTCTCTCTCTCTCCTCTCTCCTCTCTCTCTCTCTTCTCTCTCTTCTCTCTCTCTCCCTCTCCCTCTCCCCTCCTCCCTTCTTCCCCTTCTCCCTCTCCCTCTCCCCTCCCCTCCTCCCCTCCCCCCCCGCCCTCCCTCCTCCCTGGCATCTCCTCCCCTCCCCTCCCTCCCTCCTCTCCTCTCCCTCTCCCTCCTCTTTCCTCTCCCTCTTCCCTCGCCTCCCCTCCCTCTCTCTCTCCCTCTTTCTCTTCCCTCTCTCTCTCTTTCCTCTCTTCTCTCTTCTCCTCTCTCTCCTCCTCCTCTCTCTCTCTCTCTCTCTCACTCTCTCTCTCTCTCTCTTCTCTCCCTCTCTCTCCCTCTCTCTTCTCTCTCTCTCTCTCTCTCTCTCTCTCTCTTCTCTCTCTCTCTCTCTTCTCTCTCTCTCTCTCTCTCTTCTCATCTCTCTATCTCCCTCCCCCCTCCCTCCCTCCTCCCCCCTCCCTCCCTCCCTCCCTCCTCCTTTCCCTCCTCTCCCCCATTCTCCTCGCTTGACCAATTTCAGTTTCGGAAAGAGGAAGGCCCCCCCCCCCCTTCACCCCCACTCGAAAAGGGATCTCATGGGTTTTGAAATACGCGGCTGGTGTCGCTCCTGAGGCATCCGGGATATGCAGGGAGTGTGGGTGTAGTGGAACGAGGGGGGGAGTGGAGGAGGTGGGTGGACGATGGTGGACGATGGGGGAAGGAGAGGTGGGTGGACGTAGGAGGGAGGGGAGGAGGAAGATGATGATGGTAGAAAGAGAGGAGGAGGAAGGAAAAATGAAAAAGAGGAGGAGGTGGAGGAGGAAGAAAATGTAGAAGAAAAGAGGAGGAAGAAGGAAGAGAGATGAGAGGAGGGAAGGGCGGGAGGGTGAGAGAGGAAGAGGAGCGGAGGAGGGAGGGAGGGATGGGGACGGTTTTGAGGACCAGGGGGCCTGGGTAGGCGGTGGGGTGGGGTGGGGCTGGGGCTGTTAACACGTGTGTGTGTTTGACCGCTTCCTCTTGCTGTTGTAACCGACCTTTTATTTGCTATGCACGGCTGGGGTTGCGTTCCTGGGTCGTTGATTTTTTTTTTTTTCTTTCTCTTCCTCTTTGTTTATCTTTTCGTCTAGGCAACACAAGCCTCCTGACTCTCTCTCTCTCTCCCTCTCTTGGTTTTCTGTCTGTTTCCATTTCCTGTCTCTGTTCTCGTCTCTGTTCTTCTGTCTCTGTCTCTGTCTCTGTCTCTCTCTCTACTTCTCTTCTCTCTCTCTCTTCTCTCTCTCTCTCTCTCTCTCTCTCTCTCTCGTCTCTCTCTCCTCTCTCCTCTTCTTCTGTCTCTTTGTCTTTCTGTCTCTGTCTCTGTCTCTCTGTCTCTGTTTCTCTGTCTCTGTTCTCCTGTCTCTGTCTCTATCTCTATCTCTATCTCTATCTCTATCTCTATCTCTATCTCTATTTCTATTTCTATTTCTATCTCTCCCTTCTCCTCTCCCCTCTCTCCCCTCTCTCCCTCTCCCCCTCTCCCCCTCTCCCTCTCCCTCCCCCTCTTCCCTCTCCCCCTCTCTCTTCTCTCTCTCTCTCTCCCTCTCCTCTCCCCTCTCTCCTCTCTCCTCTCTCTTCTCTCTCTCTCTCTCTCTCGCTCTCTCTGCGCTCTCGTCTTCTCTGTCTCTCTCTCTCTCTCTCTCTCTCCCTCTCTCTCTCTCTTCTCTCTCTCTCTCTCTCTCTCTCCTCTCTCTCTCTCTCTCTCTCTCTCTCCTCTCTCTCTCTTCTCTCTCTCTCTCTCTCTCTCTCTCTTCTCTCTCTCTCTCTCTCTCTCTCTCTCTCTCTCTCTCTTCTCTCTCTCTTCTCTCTCTCTCTCTCTCTCTCTCTCTCTCTCTCTCTCGTTCTCTCTCTCCCTCCTCTCCCTCTCTCTCTCCCTCTCTCTCCCTCTCCCCTCCCTCTCTCTCCCTTCCCTCCCTCTCTCTCCCTTCTCCTCCCCTCTCCCTCTCTCTCCCTCTCCCCCTCTCTCCTCTCTCTCCTCCTCCTCCCTCCCTCCCCTCCCTCTCCCTCCCCTCCTCCCTCCCCCCCCCCCTCTCTCTCTCTCTCTCTCTCTCTCTCTTCTCTCTCTCTCTCTCTCTCTCTCTCTTCTCTCTCTCTTCTCTCTCTCTCTCTCTCTCTCTCTCTCTCTCAAACACACCCACACGCGAAATGATGAACGCAATCAAGTAGACACAAACCATGACACGCTGCAGTTGCTTGCTTGTAGTTTGCAGTTGTTTGTTTGTTTGTGTTGTTTGTTCGTTGTTTGTTCGTTGTCAGATGTTTGGTTGCGGGGAAGGGGAAGGGGGGGGGTGTGATAGGGAGGGAGTGGGAAGAGGAAGAAATAAAAGAAAGATAAAAGAGAGAGAAAGGGGAAACGAAGGAACAACAAGGGGGGGGGGGAAACGAATGGATTGAAAATAAACGAGTTGGATCATACAAATGAAAAAAAAAAAAAAATAAGATGAAAATAACCCTGTTAAAGATAACGTCCGAACACGTTTATTCCGTTAAAATTACAATGGTTATCGTCCGAACACTTTTATTCCGTTAAATTACAATGGTTATTCTTTAAAGATAAATTGGGAGAGAAAGTGTCAAACAAGCAAACAAGCCATCGCTAACAACAACGTCATTATGTACCACACTTGCCCACGTTAGCGTACACCCCCTCCCCCCCTCCCCCTCCCTATTCCTCCTTATTCCCCATCCCCCCCACCCCCACCCCCCTACCCTCTACCACCTCAATCCTTTACGGGTTTCGCCAGGTACACAGGCTGGGGTGGGGGTGGGGTGGGGGGGGGTGGCAAAGGTCGGGTCACGTGTAGCATGAGGCTAGGGGTCAGGCGAGGTCAGGCGCGTGAGGTCACCCGCGATTCGTCAGCTTGGGTGTGGGAGAGTGAAGGTGGAGGGGGGGTTGGGGGGCTGGAAGGAAAGGAGGGGGATGGAATTCAGAGGAAGAGTTTTTAGTATGACTTTTATTTTTATTTTTTCTAAACAAGGATTAATTGTGTGCGTGTGCGTGTGCGTGGTGCGGCGTGTGCGTGTGCGTGTGCTGTGCGTGTGCGTTGGTTGCTGCGTGGCGTGTGTGTGTGTGTGTGTGTTGTGTGTGTGTGTGTGTTGTGTGTTGTGTGTGTTGTGTGTGTGTGTGTGTGTGTGCGTCCATGTGCTGCGTGTATTTTGTGTTATGTTGTCTTAGTCTATGCGCAAGTAAATATTCCTTTTTTCTTTCTTGTTTTATGTCAGCATTAGCAAAAAGTGACACGAACTTTTGCTGTGTATCGCATCAAACTGACGAACACACAAACAGCAATTCTTGATCCCTCTTTCCCCCTCCTCTCCCCCCCCCTCCCTCTCCCTCTCCCTTCCCCCTCCCCCTCCTCCCCCCCCCCTCCCTCCCCCTCCCCTCCCCCTCCCCCCTCCATTAGCAATGGTCTGTCGCTCCGAAAAGCTAATTTGTGAAGCCTTTTGCACCGCAAGTGGGCGCCTTTGCCCCAGAGTTGTAATTTTGTGTGCGGGAGTCCTCGCTAATAACCAGCGCTGCTCGTCCAACCACCTGTCGCAACCACTTGCCACAAAATATCAGAAACCACCTGTTGGGGGTCTGTCTGTAGACATCGTGTTGATTAACGCTTGCTTGTTCTCTCTGCAATTACATGTTCAACCACCACCTGTTCGGATGACTTTCAACCACTGTGTGATGGCGACCTGTTTAACAGTGGCCCACCACCTGTAGAATTGGATCAACCACCTGTCTCCCGTTGAATTACCGTATCGATCACCTATTAAACCGACCCTCTGCCAATTGTTAATTAACATCAAGCCACCTGTGAGATAGACTTTAATAGGCAGTTCAACATTTATCCCCTCTCACGTCGCCGAGTCCAACCACCTGTATAACCGCCTGCTTCAATTAAGACTTTCAACCACCTGTTCAGCGTTAAACTTTCCCTGTATGATCAGGAGATTTCCTTAGATTTCCATCCTCGTTATGTAATGTTATTAACTTGCAAATTATTTTTTTATAGATGTTATACTATAGTTATTGGTGAGATTAGCGGAGAAAAATTGATTTCTTGTAATTGCAATAAATTAAAGGAAGACTGAAGCCAGAGGGAAGGAGGAGAGGAGAGAGAAGAGAGAGAGAGAGAGGAGAGAAGAGAGAGAGGAGAGGGGTGGTGGAGGATAGAGGGGAGAGGGAGTAGAGAGGAGGAAAGAGAGAGAAGAAGAGAGAGAAGGAAGGAGAGAGAGAAGGGGAGAGGGAAGGAAGAAGAAGGAGGAGTAAGGAGAAAGGAGAAAGAAGGGAGAGGAAGGGGGGAGGGGGGTAAGAGAAAAAATGGGAGAAGAGAGAGAGAATACGATGTATGGACGGGAGAGGAGGTGAAGAAAGGACAGGTCAAAGGGGTGGGGTGGGGGTGGGGGTGAGTGCGATGGGGGAAGGGCACGTAGGCGGTGGGAGGTATTGTTCACCGACATCAAAGGTTGTTCTCTGACGTCCAGGCGGAAGGGAAGGGGTGGGGGTGAAGCTAGAAAGGAGGGATGAGTCAGGGGGTGGGGGAGGTGGTGCTGGGAAGGGATGGTGGTGTATAGGGTGGGGTGAGAAGTAAGGGAAGGGAAGGGAGGGTTGGGTGGTGAGTTGGTGGTGGGTGGGTGGGAGAAGGGGAGGTTAGAGGGNGAGGTCACCCGCGATTTCGTCAGCTTGGGTGTGGAGAGGGAGAGTGAAGTGGAGGGGGGGGTTGGGGGCTGGAAGGAAAGGAGGGTGGGAATGGAATTCAGAGGAAGAGTTTTTAGTATGTACTTTTATTTTTATTTTTTCTAAACAAAGGATAATTTGTGTGTGACGTGTGCGTGTGCGTGTGCGTGTGTGTGGTGTGCTGTGTTGTGCTGTGTGGTGTGGTGTGTGTGTGTGTGTGTGTGTGTGTGTGTGTGTGTGTGTGCTGCGTCCATGTGCGTGCGTGTATTTGTGTTATGTTGTCTTTTAGTCTATGCGCAAGTAATATTCCTTTTTTCTTTCTTGTTTTATGTCAGCATTAGCAAAAGTCACGAATTTTGCTGTTATCGCAATCAAACTGACGAACACACAAACAGCAATCTTGAATCCCTCCCTCTCTTCCCCCTTCCCCCCTCCCTCCCTCTCCCCTCTCCCCTCCCCCTCCCCCCCCTCCTCCCTCCCCCCTCCCCCCCCCTCCCCCTCCATTAGCAATGGTCTGTCGCTCCGAAAAGCTAATTTGTGAAGCCTTTTGCACCGCAAGTGGGCGCCTTTGCCCCAGAGTTGTAATTTTGTGTGCGGGAGTCCTCGCTAATAACCAGCGCTGCTCGTCCAACCACCTGTCGCAACCACTTGCCACAGAATATCAGAAACCACCTGTTGGGGTCTGTTGTAGACATCGTGTTGATTAACGCTTGCTTGTTCTCTCTCTGCAATTACATGTTCAACCACCACCTGTTCGGATGACTTTCAACCACTGTGTGATGGCGACCTGTTTAGAAGTGGCCCCTACACCTGTAGAATTGGATCAACCACCTGTCTCTCGTTGAATTACCGTATCGATCACCTATTAAACCGACCCTCTGCCAATTGTTAATTAACATCAAGCCACCTGTGAGATAGACTTTAATAGGCAGTTCAACATTTATCCCTCTCACGTCGCCGAGTCCAACCACCTGTATAACCGCCTGCTTCAATTAAGACTTTCAACCACCTGTTCAGCGTTAAACTTTCCCTGTATGATCAGAGATTTCCTTAGATTTCCATCCTTGTTATGTAATGTTATTAACTTGCAAATTATTATTTTTTTATAGATGTTATACCATAGTTATTGGTGAGATTAGCGGAGAAAATTGATTTGCTTTAATTGCCAATAAATTAAGGAAGACTGAAGCCAGAGAAAGGAGATGAAGAGGAGGAGAGAGGAGAGAGAGGGAGAGGAGACGAGAGATAGAGAGGAGAGGGAGAGAGAGAGAAAGAGAGAGAGAGAGAGAGAGAGAGAGAGAGGAGTGGGGAAGGAGAGGAGAGAAGGAAGGAGAGAGAGAGAGGGACGAGAGGGAAGGAAGTAAGGAAGAGAGAGTAAAGAAAGAGAAAGAGAGAGTGAGGGGGGGAGGGGGGTAAGAAAAAATGGGAGAAGAGAGAGAGAAAACGTATGGACGTGGGAGAGGTGAAGAAAGGACATGTCAAAGGGGTGGGGGACGTGGGTGGTGGGGGTGAGTGCATTGGGGGGAAGGGCACGTAGGGCGGTGGGAGGTATTGTTCACCGACGATCAAAGGTTGTTCTCTGACGTCAGGCGGAAGGGAAGGGGGTGGGGGTGAAGCTAGAAAGGAGGGATGAGTCAGGGGGTGGGCGGGGTGGTGGGAAGGAGGGATGGTGGGTCAGGGGAGGGAAGGGAAGGGAAGGGAAGGAGGCGGAGGGGAGGGGGGGTGGGTGGCGGTGGGGAGGAGAGGGAGGGGAGGGAGGGGAGGGGGAGGGGAGGGGCTGTAGTGTTCATGAGAGCTCAATCAAAGAGGGAAAGGGGACGGGGGGAGTTGGGGAGGAACGGGGCGGGTGGGGGTTGGGGGGGGGAGAAGAGATGTTTGGTGGATGGGAACCGTAGCGTGCGTGCGTGTGCGCGTGTGTGTTTGTGTTTTGTGTTTGTGTTTGTGTTTGTGTTTGTGTGTGTGTGTGTGTGTGGTGTGTGTGTGTGTGTGTGTGTGTGTGTGTGTGTGTGGTATGTGTATGTGTATGTGTATGTGTATGTGTATGTGTATGTGTTATGTGTATGTGTATGTGTATGTGGTATGTGTATGTGTATGTGTATGTATGTATGTATGTGTATGTATGTGTATGTGTGTGTATGTGTGTGTATGTATGTGTATGTGTATGTGTATGAAAGAAAAGAAAAAAATCTAAGAAAAGAAAAAAAAGTTCCATGGAAACAACGGCAACTACGCATATTTCCCCCCCCCCAAAAAAAAAAAAAATAAATAAGCCACGGTCATCGAGATATTTTTCTTTTTTTTTTTTTTTTTTTTTTTCGAGAGTGACTGCGAAGGGGCTGCGGGGGGATGAACGTAGCCATTTTCATTTTTATTCATTTGTTATTATTATTTATTATTTATTGTTGTTTTGTTGTTTTTTATTGTATTATTATTATTATTATTATTTTATTATTATATTATTATTATTATTATTATTATTATTATTATTATTACATCATCATCATCATCATCATCATCATCACTTTTACTATTACTGTCAACGTTATTTATTATTATACCATTGTTATTATGTTGTTGACGTTGTTGGTATTATTACTATTTGCTCGTTACAGCGTGTACTGTATATCTGTCATGGTATGTATTTCCTGCAATTATCATGCTTCTTTTCCTTTATTATCCATGATTACGGAGCCAACTCAATGGCATTAACTTCCTCAGCTTTATGGAATGGAAGCAGGGAAGAGGCAGCGCCCCCGGAATGGTAATGTGGTGGTAATGGGCGGGGTTGCCTCGGGGTCTCGTTTTTTGTTATTATTATTTTTTTTTTTTCATGGGATTCGGCGAAATGGGGGCGTGTCTCCGGGAGATTTCGACTCGTCCGTTTGGATCGGTATGTGGCCGCGGGTTGAGGTACGCACGCACACACGCACACGGACACCTACTGGTACACCCACACCCGCTCATACACCCACACCTACACCCCCTACTCCCACACCCAGGCCTATTTCACCACACCCACACCCAGTCCCCACGCCATACCCACTCCCACCATACCCACTCCCCACGCCCATACCCACTCCCCCACGCCCATACCCACTCCCCCACGCCCATACCTATTCCCCACCCATACCTACTCCCCACGCCACACCTACTCCCCCACGCCCACACCCACACCTCCACGCCCACACCCACTCCCCATCGCCCACACCTACTCCCCCACACCCACGCCTATTTCACCTCACCCACACCCAGTCCCCCACGCCCATACCTACTCCCCGATGCCCACACCTACTCTCCCACACCCGCACCTACGCCTACACCCATTCCCCCACAAACACACCCATTCGCACACACACACGAACATACACGCACATGTAAGCACACACAGTCCATAGTTAGATTACAGATTAGATCACTTGTCATCTGATTGGCCATGATTAGCCAGGCATAGTAATAGAACATGGCTGTCCACTTCTTCTCTCTTCCCTTCCGGTGAGTGAAGTGTCTGGGATCCGGGGTGAGTCAAATTTTCACAACTCGTCGGTTTTCTGTGTCTCCCTCTCTCCCTCCTTTCCGTTTTCTATGAATTTCCCCCTCCCGGAGCGAAAGGGAGAAAGAACACGCCTTCCTTTGTTTGATGCCTTTCCCACCTCGTCTTTCTTTTGGTTCCCTTTTTGTTTTTTTGTTTTTTGCGTCCGTTCGAGCAGATTCGCACAGGAAGGAAGTTGCCGAGAATGCTAGGTCACGTGTCGAACAAGCCCCGCGTTGATTGCCGGGTGCGAATTGCGCGGGTTACCCCCCTTCACAAAGAAAACGGAAGGAGCACAAAGAAAACGGATGCGCGAGGCCGGGAGGGGGGGGGGGGAAGGGTAGAGGAGGGGGGGGTGTGTTGAGGGCTGAAGGATTGTTTTCAAGGTAATATTTCGTCGTTAAATGGCCCGAGTTCAGGAGGCTCGTACTTGTGTGGTGTTGCCTTTGTTTACGCGTGTGTCATGGGTATTTGTGTTTGGCTGTGGCGGGCTTTTCCTCTTGTGTTTTTCTGTTGTTTCTACCGTGTGTTTCTTCCTCGGGTTGTGTTTGCTGCTCTTCCCGCCCTTTTCTTCCGCACAAACATTTGTTAGTACTATTTTCACGTAGACTTTTTTTTCCCCTTTATTGTCAGTCAAGATATTAATTTCAAAGGGAGTGAAGGATCATAATTGTTCTTTTATATGTACTGAATTTCCTGTTCGTTGTGCAAGGTGTTGGTGCCATTTTGTTTTCTTAGATTATCGGCTCTTTGTTTACGAATTAGAGTATGCTGTTACCAGAAATGTAATAGTAAACAGGAGTCGTTATTGAAAGCGATTTAATTTTCATCTATGTCAGCGGGATCGAAATCGTATTGTGTCTGCAAGCGTAAACTTTTTGTTCGTGATTAAGATTGATTTTGTTCTTTTATACGAAATTTTTCCTTTTCTCCCCTTCCCACCCTCTCCCTTTTCTCCATTTCTGTCTCTCTTCCTTTCCTCTCTCTACCGTGTCCTCTTTCTTTCCCCCTCCGTCTCTTTCTCCTTCCTCTCTCTTCTCTCCTTCTCTCTCTTCCCCTTCCTCTCTCTCTCTTCCTCCCTCCTTCCTCTCTCTTCCCCCCTCCGTCTCTCTTTCACTCCTTCCTCTCTCTATCCCCCTTCCTCCTCTCTTCCCCCTTCTCTCTCTTCCTCCTTCTCTCACTTTCCCCTTCCTCTCTCTTTCCCCCTTCCTCTCTCTTCCTCCTCCTTCCTCTCTCTTCCTCCTTCCTCTCTCTTCCTCTCCTCTCTCTTCCCCTTCCTCTCTCTCCCGTCTTTCGTGTCTCTTTTCTTTCCATTTTCTTCCCCCCTCTCCTTCTCACCCTTCCCGGCGTGTTCTCTCCTTCCCCTTCTTCAATCTCTCTCTCCCCTCCCTTTCCCTTTCAGTGCGTTTCTCATCTCCCCTCGCCCCTCTATCCCTCTTTTTTTTTCTCCTCTCCCTCTTTTTTCTCTTCTCCTTCTCCCCTCTTCGTTATCTTATCCTCTTCCTCTCCTTTCCGTTACTCCTTATTTTTTCCCCTTTCCTCTTCTCACTTTCTCCCACCCTTTCTTCTTCTTTCCCTTTCCTCCCCCCCCTTCTTCCTCACTTTTCTTTCGTCCTCTTTCTTCCCCTTCCTTCGCTCTCTTGCCTCTCCTCTCCTTCCTTCCTCTGTCGCCTCCTTCACATCCTCCTTCTCTCCTTGTCTTCCCTCCCTCCTCCTTCACCTTTAACGAAGGTGTGGAAAAAAGAAACGAAACTTAAAAGTTACACACACGAATAAAAAAAACAACAACAACGAAGAAAAAAGAAAAAAGACACGAAGCTTAAAAGTTACACACACAAAAATAAGAAATAAAAAATAAATAAATAAAAACAGGAAACACAGCTTAAAATATACACCCACGAAAAAAAAGTAAAAAAAAAGGAAGGAAAAAAATTGAAGATTGTCTCCTAGCTCCCTCTTCGTGGCTCCAGGTTGCGTAAGAGGAGGGAGGAGGGAAGCCATGGAAGGGTGGCACTGGCTTGCTCTTCCTTTTTCTTGGTACTGTTAGTATTAACCTTGTTCTTGTTCATGTTCTTGTTCTTCTTTTTCTTTTTCTTTATTATTGTTGTTGTTGTTGGTGTGGTGGTGGTGGTTGGTGGTGGTGGTGGTGTTGATATCATCATCATCATTTCTTCTTCATTATTGTTGTTGTTATTATTGTTTTTTTATTATTATGATTATTATTTTTTTCCTTTATATATTTCTTTCTCTTGTTTATTATTATTATTATTATATTATTATTATTATTATTATTATTATTATTATTATTATTATTATTATTATTATTATTATATTATTATTATTATTATTATTATTATTATCATTATTATTAATAATAATTATCCTTCCTTCTTCTTCTTCCTCTTCTTCTTTCTCTCTTCTTCTTCTTCTTCTTCTTCTTCTTCTTCTTCTTCTTCTTCTTCTTCTTCTTCTTCTTTCTTCTTCTTCTTCTCCTTCTCTTCTCCTTCTCTTCTCCTTCTCCTTCTCCTTCTCCTTCTCCTTCTCCTTCTCTTCTCCTTCTCTCCTTCTCCTTCTCTCCTTCTCCTCTCCTTCTCCTTCTCCTTCTCCTTCTCCTTCTCCTTCTTCTTCTTCTTCTTTCTTCTTCTTCCTTCTTCTTCTTCTTCTTCTTCTTTTCTTATTATATTATTATTATTATTATTATTCATTTTAATTATTATTATTATTATTATTATATTGTTATTGTTATTGTTATTGTTATTGTTATTGTTATTGTTATTGTTATTATTATTATTATTTATTATTGTTATTATTATTATTATTACTACTAGTATTGGTGTTTGTATTGTTTGATTAGTATTATTAGAATTATTTATTAGTAGAATTTTTGGTATCATCATCATTTTTACTTTTTATTCTTATATTCATTATCTCCAACACGATCACCATCATTATCATTATCGTTTCTTTTCTTTTCGCCGTTAATTTTTCGGTCCTTCCTTCTTCCCATGCGTTGTTGCTGTATTTCTGCGAAGGGGGGGGTGGGGGTGGATGGGGGTGGAGGGGGGCGAGAGATAAGAGGAAGGGGACTGATAATGAGATAAGAGGTTCTAAGGACGCGCTGATAGAGAGGCAGGTGCTTGGCGGTGGAGGAGGAGGAGGAGGAGGGAGGAGGGAGGAGGAGGAGGAGGAGGAGGAGGAGGGGAAGGAGAGGGAGGAGGAGGAGGAGGAGGAGGTGAGAGGATAGGAGGAGGAGGGAGGTGGCGGAGGAGGTGTTGGAGTGGAGGATTAGGTACGCACACAACACACACAAACAGCACACGCACACGCACACACGCACACGCACACGCACACGGCACACGCACACGCCACGCACAACGCGCACACGCACACGCACAACGCACACGCACACGCACACGCACACACACACACACAACACACACACACACACACACACACACACACACACACCACACACACACACACACACACACACACACACACACACACAACACACACACGCCTGGTCTCAGGAGATAGGGCCAGGGAAAGGTCGTTTTGTCTGTTTTATGCCGTGATGAAGCACCGTCTCCCCTCTCCCCTCTCCCCCCCTCCCCCTCTCCCCTCTCCCTCTCCCCTCTTCCCCCCCTCCCCCCTCCCCCCTCTCCCCTCTCCCCTCTCCCTCTCTCCCTCTTAAGGTAGATAGTGCCGACACCTTTCTCCCCTTTTTTTTCCCTTCGTTTCTTCCTCCTGTGTTCGTTCCTCCCATTTGTGTTTTTCCTTCTTTTCTTTCTTTCTTTTTCCCTCCTTCCTTCCTTCCTTCTCTTCCTCTTCCTTTCCTCCTTCTCCCTTCTTTTTCCTCCATTTTCTTCCTTCCTTCCTTCTTCCTTCCTCCTCCTCCCTTTCCTCCTTTCCCTCCTTCCCCCTTCCCTTCCCCTTCCCTTCCTTCCTTCCCCTTCCCTTCCTGCCTCCCTCCCGCCCTTCCTCCCACCCTTCCTCCCCATTCACATTCCTCCTTGAAAAAACGCGTCAAGAAAACCGTAGTGTAGGAAAAGGTAGAGGAAGAGGTAGAAGAGGAAGAAAGGTAGGACGATTGATAACAGTAATAATGATGATAATGATAAGGAGGAGAGGGGGAGAAGGAGGAGGAGGAGGAGGAGGAGGAGGAGGTAGGGAGGTAGGAGGTAGGTAGGTAGGTAGGTAGGTAGGTAGGTAGGTAGGTAGGTAGGTAGGTAGGTAGGTAGGTAGGTAGGTAGGTAGGTAGAAGAGTAGGAAGATGAAGAAGAGGAGGAGGAGAAAGAGGAAGAAGAGGAGGAGGAGAAAGAGGAAGAGAGGAAGGAGGAGAAAGAGGAAGAAGAGGGGAGGAAGAAAAGAGGAAGAGAGAGGAGAGAGGAAGAAGAGAGGAGAAAGAGGGAGAAGAGGAGAAAGAGGAAGAAGAGGAGGAGGAGAAAGAGGAAGAAGAGGAGGAGGAGAAAGAGGAAGAAGAGGAGGAGGAGAAAGAGGAAGAAGAGGAGGAGAGAAAGAGGAAGAGAGGAGGAGGAGAGAGGAAGAAGAGGAGGAGGAGAAAGAGGAAGGAGGAGAGGAGGAAGAGGAGAAGAGGGAGGAGGAAGAGGAAGGAGGAGAGAGACGAGCGGCTCGACGCGAGAGGCAGAGGCCGGCCGAGGGAGGGAGGGAGGCGAGTGGGCCGAGGAGGGAGGGAGGGAGGCAGAGTGGGCCGAGGAGGGAGGGACAGAGTGAGGCAGAGTGGGCCGTGGAGGGAGGGAGGGAGGGCAGAGTGGGCGAGGAGGGAGGGAGGGAGGCAGTGGGGCGTGGAGGGAGGGAGGGAGGCAGAGTGCCGAGGAGGGAGGGAGGGAGGCAGAGTGGGCCGTGGAGGGGAGGGAGGCAGAGTGGGCCGAGGAGGGAGGGAGGGAGGCAGATGGGCCGAGGAGGGAGGGAGGGAGGCAGAGTGGGGCCGAGGAGGGAGGGAGGGAGGCAGAGTGGGCGTGGAGGGGGAGGGAGGCAGAGTGGGCCGAGGCAGAGTGGGCCGTGGAGGGAGGGGGAGGCAGAGTGGGCCGTGGAGGAGGGAGGGCGGCAGAGTGGGCCAAGGAGGGAGGAGGGCGGCAGAGTGGGCCGAGAGGCGTGTCAGCGACCTTCTGGGGCTTCCGAAAGGCGTCCGTTGAGGGGGATTTGACCCTTCGGCGCGTTTTGTGTGTGTGTGTTTTTTTTTTCGTCGCGGGAAAAGTCTTCTCGATTTTGGCCTCTTTTTTTCCTAGCGAAGGGAATGTCGTCGCCAGGTCATCACCGTCGCTGCCGTTCATCGTTCGTTCGTCTCATCATCGTCATCGTCATCATTGTCATCGTCATCGTCATCGTCATCGTCATCATCGCCATCGTCATCATCATCGTCATTGTCATTATCATCATCGTCACCATCACCATCATCAATCAATTATCATCATCAACAACATCCATCATCATAATAATAAATAATATCATCATCATCACCATCGTCATCGTCATCGTCATCGTCATCGTCATCGTCATCGTCATCGTCATCATCACCATCACCATCATCATCATCGCATCTTCCTCTTTCTTCTCCAGCTTCCTTATCCTCCGTTTGCTCTTCCTCCTCCTCCTCCTCCTCCTCCTTCGTCTCCCCCTCCTTCGTCATCTTATTACCTGAGGGAGGCCTTAGGTCAAGATCATTTCTGGGGGGGGGTGAGGGGTATGAGGGGGGGGGGGTAACGGGTTTCTCTCTTGTGTCTATTCTGCATTTTCATCTCGTTATCTTTTCCTTTTGTGATTCTTTTTCTTTTTTTCTTTTGTCTTTTTTCTCTCTTTTCTCTTTATCTCTTTTTCATTTTTTTTCTTTTTTTTCCCTTTTTCTTTTCTATTTTTATATTTCTCTTTTATTTCTATTTCTATTTCTACTTCTCTCTCTCTCTCTCTCTCTCTCTTCTCTCTCTCTCTCTCTCTCTCTCTCTCTCTTTCTCTTCTCTCTCCTCTCCTCTCTCTCTCTCTCTCTCTCTCTCTCTCTCGCCGTTCCTTCCGTCCGTCCGTCCTCCCTCCCTCCCTCCCTCCCTCCCTCCCTCCTCTCTCTCTCTCTCCCCCCTCTCATCATCATCATCATCATCATCATCATCATCATCATCATCATCATCATCATCATCATCATCATCAACATCAACAATCATCATCAACATCATCAATCATTTAACATCAATCATCATTCATCACCATCATCATTATCATCATCATCAAACATCATCAACATCAACAATCATCATTTATCATTTTATCACTTATCATCATCACCACAATTCACCATCATCATTATCGTCACCGTCACCTCACCACCACCGCCTCGTCCGCGCGTCCCCCTTTTCCTCGATGCGGAAATAGCGGCCGTGGTGCCCTCTCTCGCCCGCCCCCGCCGTCCGCCGCTCGGAAATGGGCGGCCGGCGATGCGAGTTGCAACAGCGGCGGGACGGGGACGGCAAGCGTGGGGGAAATAATTGCGATGATTGGGGGGGAGGAGGAGGAGGAGGCGGGGGAGGAAAGGAAGGAAAAGGAGGAGGGGGAGGAGGGGGAGGGGAGAGGGGAGGGGGAGGGAAGGGATGGGGAAGGAGAGGGGATGGGGAGGGGGAGGGAAGGGAGAGGGGGAGAGGGGAGGGGGGGGAAGGGAGGGGGAAGGGGAGGGGAATGGAAGAGGGGGAAGGGAGGGTGAAGGGGGAGGAGGAGAGGGGGTGAAGGAGGAGGGGAAGGGAGGAGGGAGGGAGGGTAGTTGGAGTTGGAAGGAGGGAGGGTAAGGATCTTCATCTTTTCGAGGCTCTCGGGCCAGTGAGAGTTATAAACACGCACATGCATGCAGGCACTCGAGTTGCACGCATGCATAAGCGCGTACACGTTCC